>JAFBJU010000175.1:62474-201876 GCA_016785305.1 Colistium nudipinnis
ATATATATATATATATATATATATATATATATATATATATATATATATATAACAGACAATAATTGTATACATAAATGACACCACATAATATGAAGTATCATAGGTATTCATAGATAATAGAATTATTAAGCAGATGTTTAAATAGTTTTTGTTTCTCAAAACGATTCTACCCTAAATATAGTGCTCTCTTGCTCTGACACTACCCGTTGCAGCTGCCTAAGACAAATTCAAGCTGTTGTTTAGCCTCAGCATTTCCCTACCTGACCTTCAGCTGTGGAGGCGTAGCCCTGAAGTCTATGAAGGTGATACAATTCACCTGTGGCAAATTTTGAAGCAGCAGGCTGCGCGCGGATGCCTTGCTTCTTCATTCTTCGCATTGATCCGCCAACCATGCAATCGAGTTCATCAGTCCCTGAGCTGATCATCATTTGTGCAGTCACAGCGATGTCAGCATAGCATTCAGGCCACTACTCCAACAGCGATTTTCAACACAAGTACACACACAGTCACACAAACGCACACTCGTCTGCTGACGTCGGTTGCGGTTTCACGGCTGTCATTGCAATCCACATCGACCAGCACACAGGCCTGCAATTACACCCAGCGAAACACTGCTCGCTGCACTTCTGTTTTTCTACCATATAAGAGTCAAGAATGCAAAGGACGCCATGAAACACAGTAAAAAGATGTGAGCCGGAAGCCAGCCGGTCGAGCTTGTCCGCGCAGTGGGATTACTGTGGGGAATTGTATGTCGTAGGAACAGAGCAGCAGTGACTTCAGAGACTGGGAGCAGAGGCGGCCAGCGGTTCGGTTGGTTAAGGCGTTAACTGTGATCTGGAAACGATTTGGGATCGAGTACAGAGTGGCAGCCCCTGTCGCGTCAATACTTTCAGACAGTCAGTCCTCACCAAGGTTCTAAAATGTGTCTGTTTGTAATCATTCAGTGACGCTAATTTGCGGATGGATTAGAACACATGGATGTGTCAGCGACATATAATCAGTAATACAGACATTGCAACTACAAAGTATTATTGAATAAGTGCCGAGAGGAGAAGAAAACGAGACTAAACAAAATATTTGGTCTGACATTATATACAGCTGTAGGGGACAATACATCTGGGAAAAAACAAGAGTGGAAATTCTAAAAAAAAAAAAAAAAAAACGATTACAGCATCACACATAAAGGTCAACCGTCATTGACACAGTGTCAGGGGACAGGAAAAGAAAGATCAAAGAGGATGTTCACATTTAACGCCAGAAACAATATTCCAACAGAAGTTGGGGGAATAACCCACCCACAAACATTACGTCACAGTACGCATATGACCGAGTTTTACACTTTGTTTCAAACATATATTTTTGCTTAAAACTAAAAGAGATATTCAATTAAAACAATTACTATTTTTCTACTAATTTTCTATTGATAAATGAGCTGATATGTAACAACTAGTCACTGCAGCTCTTATTGGTTCATTTAACAGGGACCACACAGATAGAGTCAGATCAGATAAGATTAAGAAACCTTCTATTCCTCCCACTATGTTGAAATGATAAACATTGTTACTTAAATAAAAGTTGTCCATCGCATGTAAAGGACATGGGACATCCGCATCCTTATCTGAAAACGCTTACATCAGAGAACTCAACTCAGGGAACTGCACGGGTGTTTTTTTTTACGACAGATTAATACACTGGACACCGCAGGGAATCAACGAAGTCAAACAACCACCTATCTACCAGACCAGACAGACAAAAATAACCAAGAGATGCCAATAAACTAAAACGTATGGAGCGAGAGCCTGTGCAGGGAGAAATCCATCTGCTCCGTCACCACAGGCGAGTAAAATCTAGCCAGCCATAGGGGGGCATAACAAGATTCCTGCAGTCACTTCCATACTCACTGTCACAGCTGACGTGACTCTTCATTTACAGTATTTGGCATGCTGGCAGCCCGCAGTGACCTTTGACCTCGTGTCAAGTGAGCTGTGCGTCATGTCGTAGCGTGTTGACTGTCGGGTCGGTCAACCTGCTGTGACAGCGCCAAAGG
Organism: Colistium nudipinnis; assembly: GCA_016785305.1. Taxonomy (NCBI): domain Eukaryota; kingdom Metazoa; phylum Chordata; class Actinopteri; order Pleuronectiformes; family Rhombosoleidae; genus Colistium; species Colistium nudipinnis. The sequence goes on from JAFBJU010000175.1 coordinate 64,522, forward strand.
TCAGATGTGATTTTGGTACATTTGGGAGAGACAGGCTGCGTGCTGACAGGGAAAGTCAGCGGATGCCTGCGTGAAAACGCAGGGTTAAGCCGATATGCAGCGCAGATACCTGCCAGTCACTGACATACGGATGTGATATGATGGAGGTTTCCTTCTGACCAAAACGGAGAGCAAATATTGATAGGGCACTTGTCTATTTTAACACTGTGTTTGGATTACAGACTTCTTCAATCAGACATAGAAATGGATGTGTTTAAAGTTGTCATTATCGAACTGTTGTGGAAAGTTTAGGGTCCTGGTGTGTCCTGACCAGAGTTTTTCTAACTAGTAAGTCTAAAACAATGTACACAAGGGCAGCACATGACAAACTGCTCGCTGACTGCAGTTACCAGGTGCAGTTTACAGTATTTATTTTATAACTACCATTTTTGCATCACAGTAAAAGCCTCTCGGTGAGAACATATTATATTCATTATTAATTATGTTTCATAATTAAGCTGCTGTATAGCTCTGAAAAATATAAAAATACAAACTTTTTATACATACATGAGTGATCAGTATTGGCCAAATTGGAGGCAAAGTGCAAGTTCAAAACTCAATGCCCAACCCTAATGACAAGATGGGTACAGGGTGGGGACTCATACCGACAACTCCTGCCTCATTACGTACCTAAAAGCAGAAGCTAAATATCTACACAGATGCGCACGAATGCCTCTACGCCAAAACTAACTTTAAAACCTCAGATGAGGTAAATCGATGACCATTGAGGCAGTTTGTTTCCATCTAGAATTGGATGGAAACTGTGGTTTAAGGGATTTGGACAATTACAGTGTGTTCTTCCTCTCTATGTTGCTTTTTGCCGGTATTATTATATATTCTCGACGTCCATTAGCCATTTACCTTTGAAGTTATTTTATTGGTGGCTTGGCATTATAGAAACACTTTGATGCCCCTCCCCACCCAGCAAGGCTGACGTCACTGTGATTTTCTGAAAGGCCGACTGCAAAGTTAGTCATTCTTAGCCCTCTGTGACACTTAAGGGAGAACGCAGCTACTTTCACGTATATCCATCTGCTGAGAGAGAATGATATGTGCGTGTTTTTCTAGTCAAATTAGTTCCACTCATCTTATCCAAAACTGTATGTTTTTTTATGGGTTCTGGGTCACCTTCAGTGACACATGAGAGTTTTTAATTAAAAATGCAATTCAAAGGTTGTAAAGCTTGCTCAGGTTTGTTTATGTAGATTCTCACTAATTGTGAGTGTAAAATATTTTCACCTACTTTTCAGTGTATATTATTCTCAATTTAATGTCATATAAACATGATAAAATAAAGCCTACAAACTCAGTGAGATTCTGAATCTGATTCATATCTTCCTATAGAACCAGTTTGTCCGACTCACCATTAAATGGATAAAACACTTCAAACCCAAACTGAGTAATTAAGTCTAAGCTCAGCTTCACTGTCTGCCTGCTTAATTTTCTTGGCAGATCTACGACTGTGGAATTAATGCTGGCATCCTTGATCAAGGTGATTTTGTTCGGATGAGTAAAGATCAGAGATTTTGTTTAATCGGTTACTTTAAGGTTGCAGATTTCCACTCTTGGCACTGTTATACTGCCTGTGTGTAAATGTACCGAGAAACCGTGGCTTGGAGTTCTTTCAGATCTCACTACTGTGAATCAGATTGGAAGAAAGTCGACAAATTACTCTCACTTACTACCTATGGTAAAACGCATCATCAACCATGAACGTAAATGGTGACTGTAGCATATCTGATAGCTGATAGTTAGAGAGATACACAGCAATTATCATAACATATCTGAAAGTACTTACTGTGTGCTGTACAGTGAGTTCTATTTAAATTATATGAATATCACGAGGAGATAGAGATGCAAGGTCACTGTGAATCTCGTTAGGTATTTCACAGTATGCACAAGCGCACGTTTGAATGCCAAGACACTGTCAGGATATAGGCCTCACTAATTCAACTTTTGTATTTTGTTTTGTCAGGGGAAAAACGGAAAAAGTACTCTGCAACTTTGCTGTTTACGAAAGCACAAACATCGGCGCGTTGGAAGGTTGTGAAAACAACAACATCTGGACCGAGAGCACATCTGGCCTACCGCCTGCGTTTCTGCACGATGTCGATGGGCCGGTTGACGGCGCACGGCGACCCGCAGACGTTCCCGTTCCGCAGTTTGAAGTAGCGATCCTGGACCGACGGGGCGGCACACGAACAGCTAGTCGGCAGACTCATGTCTGTGGTCGGTTTGCGGCTACTCTCTCTATCTCTCTCCCTCTCTCTCTCTGTCCCTTCACTGGTCTCCCTCTCCCTCCTCCGCCGTGCGCTCCGGCTCCTCGGCTCCTCGGCTCTGGCGCGCTCTCTCCTCTCCGCTCGCACCGCGGCACGTTGGCGCGGACGCGCAGACTTGGGAGTTGGGAGGAAAGCCCTCCTCGGTGGGTGTCAGCGGCATGCCTCCAGCCCGACACCAGGAGGGAGAGGGGGAGAGAGGGGCCGAAGAAAAGGAAGAAGGGATCGGAGCAGCGTGCTGGGCTTCTCTGATTTACTTCCTCAGCTGTTCCGTGCGGTCTGGAGTCGTGGACGCGCGCAGGGCAGCTCCGCAGTGAGGAGTTCAGGGCAGAAGTGTTCCTGTCCTCTGGAAAGACACTCCTCCCTCCTCTCTCTCTCCTTTTCTGTCTCCTCCTTCCAACACACAGACTTCAGAGCCTTTACAACAGGCATGAAGCACGTGCGAGTGTGTGTGGGTCCTACGTATCGGCACAGTATGGCACACACAGTGTGTGCAGTGTATGAAAGAGAGGGGCCAGGTCTGTGAAGAGGCATTATGCCTCTCCAGAGAATATTTAAGCGATGTACATGCTCAGCAAACACACACACACACACACACACACACACACACACACACAATTAACGTATCACCAGTTAAGGCTTTCTCCAAAATTCAAATTCTTAATCTAATCCCAGCCCACACACAGTATAATCCCCTCATACTCGCTTTACATACTGTGAATCTTATAAAACAGAGGGACTCCTGCTGCAATGCATATCTGTCATGCCCGCTGTTCTTTCTTTCCATTCCATTTAAATTCTTTTTTTTTTTTTTTTACTTTTTAACATTTTTAATCTAATTCACCTATAACATCAGGTGTAATCGCATCATTTCCAACCTGCCACAGAGGAGTACCAGTTAGTCTCACCATGGACCTACTGGACTCAATGATATCACCGACTGACAACTCGCTGCTGTCGACATCACAGACAAATATTTGTCTGCTGAGAGCCAGGGCAGGCGGCCGAGTCGGACATGTTGGTCGGCACATGGAAGTGGAGGTGGAGGGTGGGGGCTATAAAAACGTCATTTTCAAAAACCTTGGCTAACGATCAAGCAAAATGGGAGTTGTGTAGGCTGCAGGCAGATGTTTGAGCCTGGTCTTCAATGCCTCCACTGCAGCTGTAACTCCTGATTAATCCTTTTAAAGTATCGTTAGGTCAGTTTTACAGAGAATTCTTGACCATATGTTTACCAATAAAGTAACATCTTATTTTAACGTATTGACATTGATTAGTGTAAATTTCACAAAATCTCAGCAATTACCCTCCGCCCCTTAAAACGTAACTACATTTGATTTGAAACACACATTGTTGGAACTGCGACTGTTTTACATCTGGGTAACATCAGTTAGTACCCGCTACGGGCTCAGAGCATTTCATTTCCACACTGAATGGGGATCAGTGCCCAGACTGTATAACTATAATATGTCTGCTGAAATTTGACTCAAAGATTCAAGGCAAACATTCCTATGCATAAAACACAAAAGAGGGGCTTTAAAATGTATTTATTTTCTACAATGAAGAAACAGCGTCTCCAGCACCCCTCATTTTACAGCATCCCACCAACCCATTCAGTGGGACACAGTGACATTTCCTCTCCATAATCCACACAACACATTTAGACTAGATGTGCTGGAGTAAAGAGCAGGTGCTCTGTTTCAGAACCAGGGCAGAGTCAGCATGGCCCCCTGCACGATGTCACATTCAGTCGGAGCCTTATTTCCAGCACCTTGGTGTGGGGTTTTCCTGGGAGGCTGAGCAGAAGAAGCAGACCCTCTACACCACCACACGCCACTGCTTTCACCTGCCTCCTGTCTGACAATGCCCTGGGCAATGACACCCCTCCCGTTGATTAATGGCCGCACCCAGAGGTGACCATCCATTGTGACACATATCCGGTAGCACATGGTTTTCCCAGTTCTCAATGAGATTTCACAAACACACAGAACCACACAACCTGATACTGCACAAACAGACCATTAAAAGAAAAACCCAGATGGACAAATCCACTAGAATAATGATAAAAACGTTTATCGGAACACCGCAAAGCACTCCGGCATCGAAACGGACACATTCCTGTTCCCACATACGTCTCTGTGCCCGAGTGGCCATGTTCGGTACCACGAAACCAATATTTAATTTATCGTTTGATTTCTGGTGTCATATTTTTGATGATTTGAGATTTGTCCCATGGCAAACCCCCAACACTCTACTCCCTCCTTGTGCAACATGCTTGTGAAACATGTTGGAGCTCGGAACAGATGCCAGTGCGGAGGTTTGCTGAGAATGAAGTGTTTGTGAGGCCGCTGTGTAACCAAATCCACCGGCCAAATGACTTCTACAGCCCAGCTGGCTGCTGGCTCCTGTGACAACATTACCTCTGCTAATGAGAATAAGCTGTGAGGGAGGCGTGTCCGCTGTGTGTGTATGTGTGAGAGAAAGAGAGCGAGAGAGAGAGAGAGAGAGAGAGAGAGAGAGAGAGGGACAGAGAGAGGAGAAAAAATAGGGTATAAAGGTGCATATGAAGTGTATACAATGTTTAAGATTTTTTATGTTTAAAAATGTCAGATATAAGCCAGAAAACAGGCAAAAAACAATTCCATTTTATATTTCATATTAATTCACAAGTTTACTCTATGCCTTAGAGTCCTGCTTAAAACGACATCACATGCAGACACCTCCAGCGCTGCTAAACATTTTGTTGCAGCTTTCTCAGTGAGCACATACACCAGGGCTCAGCACTTTAAAAACCAAAACGAATCATCTCTATCTCTATCAATCTCTATGAGCAAAGCTCATAGTACAGTATGGTAGTTGTCATGGGTTCTTCTCCATCTATGACCCGCTATGCTTTCTGTCAGGCTTTACGTTCCAGCAATAAACATGGCACAGTGTTGCCTCTGACCCTTTTTTAAACATCATAAAGATGTGTTTAACTATAAAGGAAATGTCCTGTTACGAAGACCAAATCTATCATGTTATTTTTCTTTTACAAACAAAGCCATATGTGCAGGGGCCACATGAAATTTACCAAACCACAATATCCTTTCAGGGCAACCCAGAAATCTGACCGTATTTTTGGGGAGAAATGCCAAGTTTATAGTCTGTAAAATCATACCACAAGTTAAAAAATGATATGCGACAACAATTCAGTATAACATGTTTAACAGAGTTTCTCTACCACTGAATACATACGGTAGTTGTGATTTCATTGAAGAGCAGGAAAAACTTTTTTTGTGAATATATTTAAAAAATGCCTTCCATTGGCTATAGACAACAGAGCAGAGATGCTCTGGCGCCACCTTATGGAGACACTTGTGAGGTGACACACTGAGCAGTGAGTACACAGCAATGTTTTCCAGTGACTCTTTCTTTCAATGGCCAACATGCCTTTCACTAGTCACGAGGAGTTTATCAGAAAGCTGTGGCAGAGGCAGAGGCGTCGCCACGGGGCAGGCAATTGCCTAGGGTTCCGAGCTAGAAGGGGGCCCTCAAAGTTGGCTGTTTACATTGGTCCACAGCGACGACAACCTGAAAGCCCCTTAAATGACTTGCCATGAAGAAGGCACTGCAATGACACATTGGGAACCCCCTTATAGGGGCCCCGTGGTACTTGCACACTGGCAAAAGCTTTGCTTTTTTGGGTTTTTTTGCCTGGGGCCCCCAGTGTCTTGAAACGTCTCTGTGTGAAGGTGTGCAGCAACATGGTCAGAACACCTCTGAGGTGAGGTCAATAATAGAGTGAAGAGAAACTGTCCCAGCAAGTAAAGTCTTCATGAGGAACTATTACATCTTTGTTTCATTAGGCTATAGTGGTTCATACTGGTTCATATGCACACATATGCACATTTCCTCTTACCTCTTCTGTGTTTCCCACAAAACTGCAGAGGCTAAGCAGAATGTTAACAGTCAATTCACAGAGAAGTGTCGGTTAAATCTGTTGTATTTATTATTTTTTCTTTGTTTGGCTTTGGCTTTATTTGTCCAAGACAATTGATCAGTACACCTCAGATTTCCCCAAAATAACCCAGTTTCACATTCACAGGCTGAGCTGACTGCCCAGCAGAGGTCGCTCTGTGCCTTAACACAAAATGTATAGGAGCAGGGCCAGACACACAGACACTCAGGGAAATCGGCAACAGCACAAGAAACCTATTACCAGAGCTAACAGCAGATAGAGTCAATTGTAAAAGAGCCAGTATGATGACGACTGCCACTGTCTGGCATATATGTTAACACTACCAATATAATATTCTACAAGAAAGATCAGAAGGGGAAAGTTGAAATATTACTGTCATAATGGAGGAAACCTCTGGCCAACAGACCATTCCTTCATTCCACTGAATTGGTATCTTACACATTGCTTCTCAACAAGCGGAATGTGTGTGAGTGAGAGAGTGTGTATACGCGAGAAAAAAGTCACACATGTCACAGTCACGTGTCGTGTGTGTGTGTTTGCGTGTGATATGCAGCCAGGCTGGCGGGGCCGGGGAACTATTCCAGGCTCAGGGGTTTTATTTTGGGGGTCTGTTGTGTTATTGCCCCCCTCTCCAACTCCCACTCAACTCCCCTGCTTTGTTTGTACTCAGCTGTGGCTGCACTGGGTCAGAACCACGCCTCATGCTGGGGTTGCAGTGGAGGAGCATTTGGGAGCTGCTTCATGGTCCTACACTGTTCATTTCACGCAAATGACAGATCTGGAGTCGTTCTTATGGGGAAGTCACTCTGACAACTTGTCAAATCATGCCATGATACAAATTCTTATTCAACAAAACATCTATACAGTGAACCCTTGTCATCTGAAACTGCTAACTTCTAACCCAGGATTAGTTCTCTATCATATATGTTCAATGTTAAACAGTGATTCAACCTACTGCTGTAGCATTTTTTGTTGTTTATAAAGGTTCATCTACCGCCTCTGCCTTCATTATCACATTTCACTCCATTCTGTGTCATTAACCCTCGTGTCTGGACCATCGCAGTCTAAGTAAGTCTCTGGTAAGATTTCAGCAAAAACAGGAAGTCCGTTGACTAAAAATTGCCACAAACAAAACTTGCTTCCCCTCGGAGGCAGTTGGGTAAAATGCCAGCAGAGAGAGAAAAAAAAAGCGCACTTCAAGAGCCGTGAACACACACAGTTAACCAAATTAACCCTTTCTACAGTTTACAGACTTACATTGACCATTAAATGATGACAACAAACTGAGGAATATTTCAAAAATACACCTGAACTGAACACAGTTGATTAATACACTGATAATCCGGATTTACCTTAAAATGCCCGGTATACCCCTGCACAAGGAATATGTGCTACTGCTACATGCCAAAACAAAGTTGACGTAATTATAACTTTCCAGCTGGTAAATATCCCTCGTGTCAACATGAAAGTTGTAATTATAGCAGAGAAATATGTGGATGCCTCGTGTCAGCCAAAGTCCTTCATTCAAGGTCATTAAAATGTATGTCTTAATCTCAAAAGAGGAAATCTGCAATTATATATACCCGACGGATGAGGTAATGACAATAAAGTAATGAAAAATTGTCATTGTCCCCTCCCTACCATCCATCGCATATAACCATAATCACAGCATTAATGATTCAACTTCTCAGAGTGAGGTGCATATGGTCGGCACAATAAAAATAGTGACAGCACATTTCCTGGGTAAGGAAAAAAATAATAATACTTTTCCTCACAAGCACCCGGGCCAATTTTAAACAAGCGAAGCCCACATACAGAGAATATTTCTCATTGCTGCAGCCTGGACAGCTGAACTATCTTTGCGAGCCATGTGTGTAGCTGTGCTCCTCAACCGGCATGTCAAACACACGCATAATTGATTGTTTAGGAACATACCCCAAGCACGAGTGTCTCCGACCGTGTCCGAAACCAGCCTGCGGCCCTTTCCTTGTCATTCGGAGGTCTTTGTTCATTGTCCTTCGAGCTCCTGACCCATACGAGACACTCTGGACTGCAAAGACATTAACCCAAGCATGAACCCGTCTTGAACTGTGCAACTCGCTCTGTTATTTTGTTTCCATCACGAAACCACCTGCCGGTTCCGGGCCGGCTCCATGACGCTTTTGGACCGTGGCACACCGAGATACGGGGAGACAGCAGGTGAGGAAACATTTACAGACGGATAGAGGATGGATCTGATTAATGCTCGGCGCCTCAGGATGCAGGGAAAATCATCGAGGAATGCTGTAGACTTCTTCCACTGAGGAACCAGGCAAGCCTCGACAAGGCTGCGATATTCAATTAGTCCCTCTTAGAAGGAAGGCGAACAGAAGACTCGCTGCAATGACAGGCTTTCCAGTTGCCTGTCCTCTCACACTGGTCTCTGTTGTTGTTGTGAATACCCAAACTAATCCCAGGCGTGACCCCGAGTGAATTCTCTGAAAGTCTCATTGGCAGCCCAGCCCAACCCAACACTGTCCGGGAGAAAGCAGAAACTTTTACACCGGCTCTGTGACTCTGCCTCTAAGTCTTTCTCTCTGCAGGAAAGAGGAACTGCTGAGTTGTTGGCTGAGAGGAATGATTCTTCCTTTTACCATGTGAGAGTGCGTTTGAGTCCCCTGAGGTCTCTGCCAGAGCTGAGGACAGCCCAGCAAGTCTATAGGAGCTGCTGAAAAAAAATCAGATTTTAAATTACTGGCTGAGCAAATTTTTTTTTTTCTTTTTGATTGATTATTTTTTAAGCCACACTTCAAGATATCTGAGGCCAGGCAGCGCGCGTTAACCCTTTCCGAATGATGCAAGAGTGAAAATAATGCCCACGCTTAGATACAGAAGAACATTTTGGTTTGTCCAAACTTGTCAAAGGGAGATCTGACTCCACGGCTCCCGTGCCTGGCGGGTGTTTTTGCGTCTGGCAGAGCTGGCATGGCTCAGCCTTCGCTGACACGTGAGCTCAACAGACCACCTAGCCCGACGCCCGCGTCCTGCTGCCCTGCGGCCATGTAATTAAAGGGGGATATTGTTAGAGTTGCTGCTGGGCAGGGTGGCAAAGGGGTTGTGGGGGGCATGAGGGGCATGCAGGGATGCACAGTAAGCACAACGGTTTCTCAAAAGAACCATATATACGAACAAGTAGAAATGGTAGATGAGATTTATCAATTTCATGAGGATTTTCCTACTAAAAAAGTCATGAAGAGTGAGAAAGGTAAAAGAGGAGTCTGAGGGCACATTTCACAACTCCTCTGCACTCATTAACTTTTAACACCTTATATGATAATAAGTCGGATGTACAAAATCCCGGAATGGTGTTTTAGCCAATAGAAAATTGGTTCCGAGGTGAGATTACACCCCTCACGTCAGCTTATTACACATCCTTCATCGCAAACACAACAACAGATTCCCTCCAGTCACATTTTAACCTTTAAGAGAAAACAGTGAGATCTCACTAATACGGAGCTGTTGGAAATAAGTGCTTGAAATAGGTTTTGGATGATATTATTTGAAAAGATGACATTAAGATGCTGTGCTCCACAGGAGGGAATATTTCTTTTTCTGCAACCTTTTTTCTGTGAAGTACCTCATAGTATTATTAATAACACTAATATTAATAACATGTTTGATTAAATATGAAAATGTTTGAGTGATAAATGACTTATTTAACATTTAGCTTTAACAAACTGGAAGAAGGCTGGAAGAGGTGTTGGCGAGGGAGCTTGTGCCATTACAATTTAATAAGAACGGTGTTGTCAGAATGGCTTTGGGCAGTAACTAGAATAAAAAGTAATGGGATGAAACAGAGGAGGGGCTCTATGCCTAAAGGCCTTATCCTTTTTATTCTTAAACTGATATGTTGTGTGTGTGTATTACAAAACTGAAAAAAGTGCAAGTGCAAAACCAAGGGGATGAAAACAACAACACTGCTTGCAGCCAGATGAAAGAAATCTCCTGAGCCATATTGGCATATAAATAATATCAAAAGATTTAGGTCAGATATGGAGCTTTAGGAAATGCTCTTATTCCTCAGTATTCATGTCCCATTAAGATTAAACGGCTGTTCCTGAGAGCTGCAATTACCAAGACCATTATGCAACGCTGTGATCGTTAATAAAACAATTAATGTTTTCACCAATAACGTAATTACATAGTCATTGAATCAGTCTGCACTTGTTGGTCCGTGAGCATGTCCTTAAATGCAAGTTGTACTGTGTTTACAGAGCGGACTGATAAATGGTGGCCTTCGACAGCAGGGGGGGGGGGGTTCCGTGACCGCAGCTTCCTCGCCATTTCCCTCAACTGACCCACGGCTCATACTCTGTTCACTCACACAGACTAGGTCAGCTGCTAATTCAAATATCAGGAAAGGACTCGAAAAAGTCACTCTGATATTTTAACGTTCCGTTTTGAAATGATCACCTAATACATAACACAATTTCAATATCACATGTTTGATACATGCCGTGTCATCCTGAACAAATTTAATCAGCTCGATTCAGTGGGACGGTGTCCCAATAATCCGTCCCGGATTGTCTCCAACTCCAGGTTTTTGCTCCTTTAGCAGTCAATCTGCTTCCCTCATTTGACCTGTGCCTGCTGGATGCAGCAGTGAACACCTGAGGCACTAAACAAGACCCTCTCTTTCAATATAAGAACAATGAAATCCATTGTGATGACACCAGGCCCGACGTCAACAAAACACCTTTCATCAGACAATGGGGCTTTTTTTCCCCAAAGAAAACCCATGACCCCCTTGTTGATAAAGTGGGAAAGCAGATACTGTCAAGCTGAGACAATGCCCCCTTACCTATTCCGGCCCCCAGACGATTACTTGTACACAAGTTTATAAATGTTCGTCAGGGGTCACAGTGTTCAAACACTAAGGATGAATTCTATAGCTTCACCTTCTCAATGTAATTATGTCCATCCATGTACAGCAACACTTCTAAAGGGAAAAGAAAATCTGCTTCTGCAAAAGATTTACTACGCATAACACTACCTGGGTGTGTGTGCCAAGGAGAACCGCCTCTGCAGGGCGATGCTGCGGTTCATCAGGAGCTTGCGGAACAGCACGGGAGAGTGGCGGGGGGAGTTTCGAGGAGAGTCACAGGGGGATATCCTCGGGGAGCCGCACGGCGAGCAGGACGCCGACTGCGTTCTCGGCTTGATGGGCTTAGTGCTGCTGCATGGGGAGGAGCCAGCATCCCCAGAGCCTTCCCAGGGGGCTTCACACATGCTGCCGTCCAAGGGGTTAAAAGGAAAAAAGCCCTTTTCCTAAGCCGAAGTTTTGTGCAGCCCCGTCAGTCCAGACAGATAGATCATGGCAGCAGCATTCTTGGAAGGGAATCATGACTCTCTGGTCTGTCTTGGAAGAGTGTCCTGCATGTTCAGTTTCCAATTCTGAAGCCTCATTAGATCCACTTTTGCTCCGCAGCTTGAGAATCTTCGTTCCCTTACCAACAGCGAGGTCTGCACGCGCTGTTGATGGACACGGACCCGAGTGCAGGAGTGAACCCCTCCCCTCGGGCCGTAAGCTCTGTTTACATAGCAAAGAGCCCTGCCTAAATATGGCCCAGCCTGAATTATATGTGTTGTTAGCTCACGGGTGAACCAACCGTGTCCAGCACTTAGTTCATGCAGCAGTAAACTGACCAACGACCAAGCAAAACTGTTTACTGTCTTCTTTTTTTTTTGTTGTCTTCCTCAGCCCAGAAGTTTGCAAATATTAACCAGTGATCGCTGCCCTGTGTGTGCGCCACACATACCAGAGCTGTGTTGCTTTGGGAGCTTACGCAGATCTGCGGGGCCCCGCTCTGTCTAAAAACAGAGCCCGCTTGAGATAAAAGACCCCTTTGGAAACGTCACTTAAACGTTCTCTTGTATCTCAAGTGAGCAGTGGCTCTCCCAGTGGAGCTGGGGGGGAGAGGGGGGGGAGAGTTTCATCTTTGACCCTCAGATCGTCAGTGACCAGTGTACACAAAACACAACCATTCGAGTTGAGCCAAAGTACACAAACTTAAAGCCTAAATCCGCTTGTGCCTAAACATGTTCCTCGATGAGTAGCAAACACATTTTACTCTTATCTCACATACATTTAAATAGTTCATTCAGTCAGCACACATCAAATGTAACTTCCTCACTGATTCCTCCCAGGCTTCCTATGGACAGGTTCAAACTTTTCATTTTCAGGGCCTCAGGATTTCCTAAAGCTTGATATTGGCTGGTTGTGTGTCACGGTTCAGCTGTGAATATGTGGGTGACGTGTGTGTACTTATCACTGATAACGCCACAGACACAAGCGACATGTGCGTTTAGCTCTTCACCACCTTCACCGTAGAAAGTTGACAATAAATCTGAGAAATCATTATATCCAATATAAGTACCTGCTTCAGTCTGAATCCAAATAGTTTCACATTTCTCTGGAAAGTGCTCTCTTCTTTGTCTTTCCAATTATAGCCACACGAAACGAAATGTTAAAGCTCTCGTTTCCGACCCAGGCTTTGAATCACTTTTGACCAGTGTGTACTGGTGCGCTGAGTAATGTGCTTAATTCGTATAGCCTTTAAATAGTGCTTTTTAAGTCATGCTTGTAAAGTTTCTGAGGGGCATTAAGATCCTCACGGCAAATTAAAACGTGAGTCGGACAATTCTGATTCACTTTGCCTCTTGGTCTTACTCTGCATCCATTACAAAGAGGGATTAAAGCAGTGAGGTAGAAGGACTATTGAGCCTGAGGGGCCGACTGCCAAAGTACTGACTTAACTCACTGCAATGAGCTCACTAACAAAACTCACAGCTGTCGTATGAAGTGTTACCAAATGTGACCAGCAGATGGTGCCAGTGCAAAATCACAGACACAACAGACCCAGACAAAACGCTGAATGTGAAAAATGCCTGCATAAAGTAAACTCAGGGAAATGTCAAGAGATCCTGTGGGGGTTTGACCTGATGAGATGAAACTTTAGAGCATTAGCTTTCTGACATTTGGAGGAAATGTCTGCACATTTCAGCTTTCTAACTTTACCCACGGCAAGCATGGCCCCAGTGCGTGTTCGTCCTCTAACCCTGGAAACTGTCCTCATCATCTGTTCTCACAGTGTGCAGTTATGCATGTGACTGAATGAGGGCTTGGCCGCGTGGGGAAAAAATACAAAAAAATGGACTGCAAGAGGGTTCTGTAAAATGTAAGCGTTGCCTTTATGATTCAGCTGGAGGAGCTGCATCCAACGTCCTCTCTTGAAGTGACTAATGCCGATATACGTATTTGCCTGAGTCACATACCCTTCCGCCTCCCACCTATAACATCGAATTAAACTCTCACACACATAAATTACTTTATAACACTGACAGGACTGGCATCAGAGACCTGAGCAGCCTTGAGAGCTGCCAGTATGCAGAATGCTTTATCAATTAGTCTCCAGTATCTGTAGGTGTATCTGCATCATCCCGCCTGTCACATACTCAACTGAGGACTTTTTATAAAAAGGGGACCACATAAATACAATTTCATTTAATCGACACGGTATTCTTTTTACGCAAGCAGCAGCTCTTATTGACAGCTGCTCTCTCAGGGCTTTGTTTTTAATAGAAATAGATTTCCTATTGAAGTGGGTATTATAAGCTGTTAAACGTGCATAATGAATGACCCTTCAGCAGCTTTGTGATGGTGCAGACGAAGAGGTGACAGAAACATATGACAGGAGGTGACAGGAGATGTGGAGGTGCACGAATGTGGATCTAAAAGCAGGCCACACAGAAAGGATTGGATACCAGAAAAAAAATCAGAGGACAGCATTTTACACATTTTACACTGTCCGCTTTGCATACCAACCGTTTGGAAAATGAAAATCTCCTTTGGCATATATGCATATATTATGTAGAGTAATTTTCTTCCATCATTTTTGACAGGAAACAAAGAAAGCGAGGGTGGACATGAAGCAAAGGAGCCTGGCCCAGATCACTATGTGAGATGTGTATTTACCATTAGGCCACTGTGGCGCCTTGAAGTTACATATAGCAACGGAATCAAAACACTCCAACAATGGCGTCACATCAACTCCCAACCCTCAGGCATTTGCAGCTTTTCTGCACTCAATTGAGCAGTAATTGCAGCTAAACACGGACTGCGTGTGTAGGCAGCCTTGTGACAAGTGTTGAGATGGGAATTTGACGAACTCTCCATAAAGGCGAATATCGGCAAATTGTAACTTGTACGAAATAACAAGTTAATCTTGCACTGGCATGTCATTCTTTGTTGTACCAATGAAATCCATTTTACAGAAAGTTTTATCTGCTGTGCCAAACAATGTTTACTCGAGGGCCGAATTTGTTGTACACACGCACGCACGCACGCACGCACGCACGCACGCACGCACGCACGCACGCACGCACGCACGCACGCACGCACACACTGAATACAATTACAGAGGACACACTTAGACACAAGAAAAGAAGCTAACCTTTTCCGGATGCATCCTCATCATCGTCATGATTGGCAGGCTCTCACAAAAACAGACAATATGTATGAAATACAGCAGCAGCGTCGAACATGAAAGAAGAATCAATATTTCGATTTGTCATTGAGTCTCATTCCAAAACCAAAAACCAACCATTTACATCGACTTTGTGAAATTACTACCACTTCTTGCCCATGCTCTGAGAGTTAAAGATACATTAACAGATGAGACGCTAGGTATTCAGAGATGTAATATTCAATTCTAAATATGGCGCTAAAAAGTGGATTAACGGATAATATTAGGTCACGGCATGCGGAGGGGGGGGAGGGGGACAGAGCTGCACTGCGGGAAGCTTTTCCAGATGGAATGGTCCCTGCCAGCTCCTGGAGGAAGAGGAGCCAGGAACATGAGGAGGCTCATTCTGGACCACTTCCTCCAAAAAATGCCAAGCTGGGATACAAGCCAACATCCCATATTGTAGAGACTGCCCAAAGGCTTTGAACACGTTTCCTACTGATCAATTAGCTACAACTCACATCCACACATTAATATCTGCCAGCATCTACTTTTCAAATGTCACACCTTTGCTTTATTGGTTGACTGCAGAGAACAGATCACACCTTGTTTTGGTCTCTCACTGAATTCTAATTTAATTAAAAACCTCTTCAATATTGTTGTTTGTTCAGCATACTGATTGTGCAATATAGATTTAAGTGGAGCATTTGTCACCTACTCATTTTGGGCATTTGCAGTTCAAGGTTGTTTACTATTGAAAATGGCTGAAACTCGTACACTTTGTGCACTTACCAAATGTTACACGTCATTAAATTATGCCGTTTAAACAAAAAAGCCACAGCAGAAGAAAGTCTGCAAATGAGCCTCTGCCACTGACTCCTCTGTGAGGAGACTGAAGATGAGTGCCCAGGCAAGATTGTCATCGAGAAAAAAAATCAGACATTACCTTGGTTGTTCACACAGCATCAAAATAAATGTTCAGGGTCCCCTAAATCTCCTATTTGAATCTCTCTCTTTATTTTATTTTTTTTGATTGGACAGAGTATGATTAATTAGATCCACAATGACCTTTCAAGTTACCCTGTGGTAAGGCGTTCTCAGAGAATTCATGAATGTATCTACGGAGTGTTTTGAGTGTATTTGATTCAATCTAGAGAGGATGGCCAAATGGCAAACACCGAGTTGTTTCCATAAGAAATTGCCACGGCTTTGGGTTTTTTTTTTAATCAGCAAACACAATCACAGAGCAAAAGACAACAGCCACACACGCCTGCATGGTGACCGGGTCATGTGATTCAAAAGACAAGGAGCCAAGAAGTGATAAATGCAACATTTTACTTTCTGCACTGTTTGACAGCAGTCAGAAAGCTGTAGGGCACAATAGACGGATGCATTATCTGAAATGCTGTTAAAGTAATTTAGTATGTCATGGCATCCTAGGGGGCAGGTTAAATAATAGTGAAACTGGTTCTCCATTTTCTAAAAAGCATCATAATGTTCTGTCCTGTACTATGAAATGCTGTGTTATATTTCTGTTCCTGCCATTCGAGTGTGAGCTTTGTCAGCCTGCCTCGTTAAACACATAAAAGTCAAGACACATTTTAAAGTGTGTTACAATAGGAAAATGACACCCAGGTTAACACTCCCCATTCTCGTTGTCTGTGTCTTCAATGCTTTTTAGTTGTGCTCTAAAGAAACGTGTCGAGAGTGTCAAAATGTTTTTCTACAGACTTATACGACTTGTAAATGTCATGTTCTGCTGCTCCTGCAAGCAAATCGGTTTGCGTCTTACCTCTTATCTTTCTCTTATCAAACCAATTTCGCTTTAAGCCACGGTATCAAACTGCTATTTTCTTAACAGATATCATCTGTGAATCACTGTGGGAAGGTTAACATTATGCTCTCGTGAGTCAAGACATGCCCTGGAAGCTTAGTGGACTAATTGATAACACCTGTTTATATGAAGCCCCACCGAACCATTCCGCCAAATCATTTAAGTATCAGTGCTCACTGCTGTCATATACACAATCTTTGCTCCTATTACATTTCAATATTTCTCGTATTTCTGTGCCAAACAGTGAGGCATTATAGAGTACTTCGTATTTTTTTACGGCAAATAGCAAATCATTTGACAACGCCAAGGGTGCCGGGTTATTGATAATGTTTCAACCAAAAGGTTGCATTTTGGTTTGCCAGTTTGGAAGAAGACCCTGAATATGGCTTTCATTAAAAGGTCAGAACATTAGTGGGCTTTTAGCCTTTTGGGGGAACAATTTCTCATTCCATTACCAGGAGCTTTTTTTCTTCTCTCGACACCTTTAGCATCAATGGGAAAAGGTCTCTACATTAATGTCACAAAACTATTTTTTTACACTGTTTGAACTTATACCATAGCACCGGAAAAACCGCATCCACCATCAGCATCGTAAAGAAAGAACTTTGAGAAACATACAAGTGATCATACCATGTGTCAGACAACTTGATTGTGACCTGTAGTAATACAATGACAATATAAATGTTTAAGACCTATAAATAATGGCCAAATAAAAACAACAAATATGTGTCTCTTCTCACCAAAGTGCAAAGATTTGGGAAAGGTATAATGTCTACAAATCAATTAAATTAAGAAGGCCACATAAACGTTAAAAACTCGCAAAACAACAAATCCATGTGGACAAGGTTGCTATGGTAACACACACCATATTATACAGCATAGAGGGTAACCGCGTTGGCACACTCGACACGACACTCAGCCCTGTCAACAAGCCATGTGACGCTATAGCTCAGCCTGAAGATTTAACAGCAAAACATGCGCATCTGTTTGTTTTCAAATAATATAGTTTTTAATAGCAAATATGTTGATAATGATGATCATCATCATCAACTTCTCAAACACCCATATACATTCACAGTATATACTTACTATATTTTCTTACCACTTATACCATATATGAGCTTGATTTCCAGGAAACAGGGTTATTTAATGCTCTAGTTTTGGAACAGGTCATAAAGATTTTAAAATGAACTTAAATGAATTTTCTTCTCTGATTAGCTGATTGGAGAATGGGGGGGCATTTAAACGTACTAATGCAGCTTTAATTATGTCATGTAATAAATGAAAACACAAATTATTAGTTTCATCAAATCATAACAGCCTCTCGAAGCAAAGTATGTCAGTTTGATTACTTTGAATGCAAAGCAAATCACTTTAATTGCAAATACAATAAATACGATGTTACTGACATAGCCCTCAGCGGTGCCACTAAGAGCAGTTTAAAATCAAATCATTACTGCTTTGACATTTTATTAGTACAGTGGCACAGGACGGCCTTGTGTTGTTTCGACAATTTGATAAGTACATTGCAACAAGATGCAGAAATGAACCTCAAAGAAGATCAGGGACAACCACCCATTGTGCTTTTGTTATTTCGATGAAACTTTGACCCTTTTTACCACAGTTTTGAAAGGCAGCAAGAAACCAAAACCGCCTGACATGTTACAGAGGCTACTTGTTATCTCCACCCCTGTTGCTGGGCTTAGGGCGGGTGCTCCCCTGCAAGATGGCAGGGGCCTTCCTCCTTAAACAAGAAGAGAAATGCCACACTCTGCTTGTTTCTGAGTAATTAGCATTGAGATTCCTCTTGACTTTACGCACCAGCAGATGTGCATCGGTGTGATGAATCAGAGCCATTGCGCCTGCCGCCCCCTGTATGCTCCTGGAATGGATCTGCTGTCCTTGCCTCTCATATTACCGGTCAAACTAAAGCAATTACAGATATTGCAGATGTATTTGTTTTGTGTGAGGTGGCGAGGAGCAGGGATCAGAAAAAGGTTCAAAGTGACTCTAGTCTTAAGTGTTAAATGCTGATGTGGCTCACAATACCAGATGTTTTTGTAACACGCCCAGACAAACGCATACACAGATCTGATATTAAGGCCATCATTGCCTCATAATCATGTTTCTATCCTCAAGTCTCATTGGTGGAGATGAGGTGCAAAACGAATGGGTGCTTAAATTGCTGGGCTTTGGCACGGGTGGGAAGTTTCTTTCTACGAGCTCTCATAAAAGCGTTGAGATTAAAACAATATTAAGGGGGGCAAAGTATAATTTCCTGTCTACTGTTCCACTCCGAAGCCGCAAAAAATAAATAAATAAATCAAACAGGGCTCAGACTTTTAGCAAGATGGAAGTCAGTGCAAGGTCCCCGATAAAATCTTCATTCTTGTTACTGACGTTTGTTTTGTAATTCATCAAGCTTAATCACGGGGGGACCGCATTCATTTCTATGATCTTCTGCGTCGTGACTGAATCACTGGGCAGTCTGTGCACATGGACAAGAAGTGCTTTCCTCATCTCCTGTAGTGCCCAATCACCGAGCTACTGCTGCGCTGCTGCCAGATGGATCAGAAACCATATTTGCTTTTGTGATTGCTCGGTGCTCAGAAACACACGGCACGTCAACACACGACCCACACCGCTACACAGCAATACAGCACTTGTAAAGCCTTTCAAAAAAACCAAATAAACCAAAAGTGTTGACCCAGGTTTAATCAAAACACTAATCATACTTTTTGTTTGCCAAAATCCTCCCAATAATGCTGCTGACTAATGACACAGTGACCCACACAGCGCAGCACCGAGGGAGCAAATTAACTTGGAAATCAACGCCTCAGTCAAGGGCAAAGACCGGAAAATTCATCATGGCCAACATGCATCTTTTAGTGTGGGGAGGGAGAGCATATCACACTCCACAGCATGTGAGGTGTCAGTGCAGGCTGATGCTCAGATTGAACTGCTTGCTTGTATCATTTAGATACTGTTTTCTTTCCCGCTCATGTGTGGGACGCCACCGGAGACATAATAAAAATATATTTCTCACTGCCAACCGCGCCTGGCGACTCATTAATCATTTTCCTTTCCTGTTTTTCCGCCATGCATGGAATTCAAAATTATAGGTTGTCGGGAATCCTTCAATGAGGGCCTGTAAGACGCTGCTTTCATTTACTGTTGACATGACACATTACAATTTCAAAAGCTGCACTTCCCAAGGAAGGAAACAAAATGATCATGCGTCATGCACCAACTCTTTAGCCTAATATGTCTTTGCATTAATATTCCAGTCCATGTCTGTCAGGTCAGGCCACTATAAAGCTATTATCACTGCATTATGCAAACTGACCTTCAAAGGGAAATCATACTTTGAAACTAAATTTAAATGGGCCCAATTCTGTGCTGTGAATTCCAAAAAACGGATAGTAAGTGGACATTTTTTCGAAAGTTCGAGAATACCTTTCTTTTTTTTCCAAAAGTAATTATTGAAAGGCTGCTGCTATTGGAAGTCAGCATTTTGTATCTGAAGATGAAAAACACAAGGCATTATTGTATAAATATGGACTTGCAAAAATTGCACTTTTTGATGGTATATATAAAACTGCAATTGTGCCATGTATTGTGTCACGTATTGTTTTTGCTCAGCAGGGCACGCAGTGACACATGTATTTTATGATTCCATAACAGGCCATGAGAGCCACATAATGCATCATGTCCTGAGTAAAAGCAACAAACAAATGCATCAACCAGGAAGCAACAGCAGTTTACAAGAGAGGCCTGACTTGTTTTGGCCACAGGCAGCGGGTCTGCCTTGGAAATGAGTAATC
This sequence comes from Colistium nudipinnis, assembly GCA_016785305.1. Taxonomy (NCBI): domain Eukaryota; kingdom Metazoa; phylum Chordata; class Actinopteri; order Pleuronectiformes; family Rhombosoleidae; genus Colistium; species Colistium nudipinnis. Next base: position 84,960 of record JAFBJU010000175.1, read on the forward strand.
GCTGTCAATTCTTACTACCAGCCAACGGCAAATGCACAGAAAGCAATCAAGGCAGCAAACACATATTAAATTGGTGTGCATGAACATTAAAGCTAAGACAATGTTATAATGTTCTGTATTCTATGTTCTCAGTCCGCTCAAAGGGTGTACCTGACTGCTTTGACTGCACATGCTTGACTAGAGCCATTCATCAGAACAGAATTTAATGTGATGCGTGAGAGAGCAGTGGCTCTGCTGATCTAGCAAAGTGGACATAAAACTAAGTGGGAGACCAACATACTCATTTCAGCTGCAGTCTTCATAGTTCATTAGTTCTATAAATCCCACAATACTGAGACATACAAAGCATCTCTAATGAGCTTCTGAATGAATTTAACCAGAAATAATCCAGAAGCCTGGTGAAAAAGAACTACAATTATATACGTTATATGGTATCTTGTGATAGAATATTAATATTACCAGATGCAAATGCCTTATGAAGAACCTTTATCAAAACTATAAGCCACCACAATATTTAATACAATACAATATATTCTTAGTATTTTTCTAATTTATTGGATAACAAAAGAAAGGTGACTTCCAACTCAAAGGCTTTTGTTTGAATGTAACACTCAAATAAAGCAGAAACCATCAACAGCTTTTCATTTTGCTGGAAGATCAGCACCCCTGCAGTGGGTGCAGTATGATAAAAAATGTAGATGAAACGAAAAGAAACACCAAACAATTTAAATCTGCAGGTGTGGCTTATTCAACACCACAAAGCTTTCATTTATCTTCCCTGCCTAGAAATGCTCTGCATTTTTCCTATATATGAGATTGGTTAACTCAGATTCAGTGCCTTCATCTCAAATGCTGCCACTCACTTTTCCATTAACCTAGTAGGGGACCCCTTATGTCATTATCGGCGGAAAAACAGTGGGGCTCTATAGCAACGGGTGTAGTATATTTAAACAGCCCTGAGGAACAAGTGGTTTCAAAGCAGGCCATTCCTGTTTCAAGTTGACACCTGGAGGCGTCTCAGTGCTCGTGGCCTGGGTTTGCATCCATTTGGAATGCATGAACTAACAGCATGAGATGTTATCGTACCCTTAAGGCCAAAGGTTCAACCCAGTCACGTGACTCTATCAAATGTAACGTGCTGTTGAAATGTCCTTGAGCGAGATTGTGAACTCCTACTTGTTAATTCATTTTGCAGTTTGCAAAGTCAGTTTGCCCGAGGTTACACTTTATTAACATGCAAAAATAGATTCAGATATAATGTGTAAATTAACAGTGAAGGAATTTACATTCTGCTGAGGAGAGAGAGTCGAATATCAACTGCTGCACTTCCAGCTCATTCAAAACACAATGACAAAACGAAACCAACCCCAAGACACTAGCACTGCCCTATAAGATATACGGCTCCAACTTGTAATATTTTTTTACATTATCAATTCATCTGCTGATATATTTTATAATGAATCTACATTTATTCCATTTATTCGATTCGGCTTATGGCACTACAATTTAGTAGTAGGCCAACAGAGAAGACAGCAAAAAGTAAAGTGTCCAATCAAACATATATATTCTATTATTATTCCTCAAGATGAAAAAACAAAAAAGAATCAATCTACTGACTCCTTTCTTTAATATATATATAGATATACATATCTATATATATAGATATATATATCTAAATTGTAATTACATTTTTAAACTTAAGAAGCAGTTATATATTAAAGCAGTTAAAACAGAGGGAGCTTCTTAAGCATTCACAGTTTTCAGTGGATATTTTTTTCCATTTTCAACCCACCTGCATTGAGGATGATCTATATATAACCGTAATCGGAGAAATCTGGAATTCGGCATTGTGTGACTTTAAAAGGAAAGATGATTTCAGAGAAGAATAATAGCACCGTGCCAGTGTTGTTGCCGAATGACTCACTGCTCTTACTCCTACCTACAGCTCAACCTGTTTCCGTAAAACCATTCAAAAAAAAGGGACATGATGTATTCAAGGTATTGAACTGTCTTGAGGGGGAAGTGTGGCTTTCGGCGGAAAGCTGAAGTAACCTGATTTGTAGCAGTTAACTCATACCATCCATGTGCATGTTTGATCTATTAAGAAGCTGTTGTCACACACACACACACTTTGAATGACACACGGAAACACGCACGCAGGCGCATATCGGGATGTGTCATCTCACAGCCGGATTCAAATTTTTCCTTCATCCATGTACTGTATATTCTTGTCTTTCATTATAGTTTTCATGCATTTATTCATGAACTGTAACATCTCATACATATCAGATTAATATTAATAGAACTTTTATTAAAATCTTGATTATCATTACTTGGGGAAGACTCAATTATCTCTTTATCTCTTCATTTCTAATCTGTACTTTTAGTTTTTAAAAGAGAAATAATGGGATTGTCCTCTTTCTTTATGGTGCAAAACACAGACACTATCCAAAAAGGGACATATGGAATTGTTGGAAAAGATAATGATATTTCAATGTGAAAATGAGCAGTGTGTCCCAAGATGCTTAACAAAGTGGAACGAGACTGAATTCAGATTTGAGAGCTAATTCTCTACAAAGAAACCTGGCTAATAATGTCTCACAAAATGTTTGTAAAACCAATATTGGTATAAATTGCTCTCATCTTTACCAAGAATTGTCCGTCAATCCATTCTTCCAAAGCGCAAAGCACATCTCCAGAACATGTCACAGGCACAAAGACCAGGCAACAATCTCTGCCCAGGAATTGATGGGATATGAAAGAGTAGGGAATGACGAAATGGTGAAAGGGAGGGAGGGTCAGAGACCTTCATCAGTCTGATGGATGGAGGTTTGCAGTCTAGTCTACTGTTAACAAAACCAACACTCACATCTCCTCAATCATCCCCCAAAGTGCCAGGAACACAGCCTCCGCAGTTGAAACCCACTCAATCACTTTTTTGAACCAAAACCCTGCAACAAAAGTGTCCGGATTCTTTTTTTTGTGTCATGTTGAATAAATGTGATGTATTCCAACAATTGGGAACATGAATGCAAATAGAAAAACACTCCTATAACATGGTTTGTGCTGTCCTTCTGCCACGTTGACACAACACATCCAGGGATGACACGTTTCCAAGTATTCAGGTAAATGGACAATGTTATCATGAAGCAGCACCACCTCACTGCATTTCATTGTCAGCAGACGGCTAATTAGGGCACGAGTAAAGAAAAGACGTGCAACCAAGGGGTCATTCATTAACAAGCCTATCAGTGGAAACATACCAAAAATGTTTCCACAGACACCAGACAAATCAATGTTTATAAGTATGAAACATGCCCATGTCCATGTTATTCCCCTAACATTTTGCACTGAGCTTGGTATACAAAATGGGGGTTTGTGTCACCTATAACAACAAACAATGTGGGTTGCAGAATACTTATTAAATACTGTGTATGTCGACTCTTGGGACTTGTTTTTATTTTTATTTTTTAAAAGGACTTCTTCGGAATCATCTAATAAAATTAAATTAAACATAGTTTCCCGCAGTTGGTCTCTGATCGGTGCCCGGATAGTCTCATGTATCCCAGAAGTTGTCGACTTTTTTTTCCCCCAACACATTTAATGCTTTGGAAAGCATACTGGGAGCAAACAACGAGCTACACTTCGCATACACAGAGGTTACCGTTTCAGCGAGGAGGGCCAGGACATGCGGGGCTTCTTCAGCCCGGGGCGCAGCTTCTCCAGGGTCCGGTTGCGGCACAGGTAGCGCTCGGTGTCCGAGTTGTAGCGCTGTTTGATCCGTATGTGAGTCCTGGGCTGCCGCCAAAGATGTTTGGGCGGCTTGGCGAGCCCCGCTCCCTCTCTGCTGAGCGAGGCGCACTCCATCTTCCACTTTCCGTGCTGCCTTTCTTCTTGTTTCGAGGCAAAAAGTAGGAGCGCGAGGGGTTCGCGTGGAGGAGCTGTGTGCAAGTGCGTGTGTGCGTCTGTTAACGAGCAGAGCGCGGCACGGTGAAGGCGTGCTGCTGTCCACGAGCCTCAGTGCTGAAGTCTCTCTCTCTCTCTCTCTCCTCACTCCCTTTTTGTCTCTCTCTGTTTCTCTCTCTCTCTCTCTCCCGTTTATGGGTTCAAGCTACCTTTTGGAACAGATAAAGAAAGTATTTATATGCATCCCATCATCCCATGAAAACCCCCCAAAAATACATGGAAAATAGGGAAGAATGAAGGATTATTCATTCTAAAATGGCAATTTTCACCTCAGTAATGCCCTATTTAATGCTCACTGAACATGTCTTTGCCTCATAATCTGTCCAGCGCTTTATACCTTACATAAAAATAAATTCATTATCATAAAAAAACACATTCGTTATTACTGGAGGTCACCGAAGCCACTTGTGTTTACCAGCCTATTGGATAAAATATGCACTGTGTCATTAGAGCATATTGTAAAAATGATGTTTTTTCTCAGAGTCCACCCCTCTATCATTACTGTGTCCAGAAAGACGGAAGAGAACACACACACACACGCACGCACACAAATATGACCTGTGACTAATCTCTTATACGCTTCTTGTTGATGCAATTACCAAGAAAGAACGTTTTGATGATCTGTGTGTGTGGGTGTGGGCGTGTGTGCGTGTGTGCGCGTGTGTGTGCATGTGTGTGCGTGTGTGTTTGTGTGCATGTGTGTGCCTGCGTGTGTTTGTGTTTTAGGTGAGGTGTCCACCTCAACTGAAATATAAACAACGAGAAACAAGCAAGATTTTTCAATTCTGTCCACCGACCATTGAGAGCGATGGGTGGAGGGGGGAGGGGGGGATTGAGACAGGAAGAAAGTAAGGAAGAAAGAAGACGAGTGGAGCAGTCACAAACAAGTGTGCTAATTGGATTTTCCCTCGATTGATCAACCACATATCTTGCCAAATGCACCAGACACACAACATCCCAGATGGATTACAACAACTGAATAAACTCCATCATTTTCAGAAATGAAATGTTGCTTGAATCTAACTAGGCAGAATTTCCCCTATAGCACGACTGACTGATAATAATATGATAACGTGATAAAACAAAAACCTTTACTGTAATGGATTAAGTCGGCCACTGGTATGTTTGCATATGCCGATGAGAAGAACGCTTACTGTCCACAGGATGGGCAGTAATTATACCATTTAGAAAACAACATTTTGTTGCAATGTATCTCCGGACTTCCTGCTAAGACAACTTAAGGTCAAACGCAAAAGTGTTTGTGTGACACTGACCGGTGCTCATCGTGGCTGGCCAACGCTCTGCTGTACAACACTTCCAGTCGCTCCAGTGGCAGGCCGTGTGCCGCAGACAGACGGCGGGTGTCGAATGAGTGCTCCTGGCAGGAGTGTCGTCTGCACAATGGAGGCAGCATCAGCGGGCCAGAGAAACGCCGCCGCACCGCCTGGTTGACCATGGGGAGAGACTCCCGGCGACCCTGCCCCAGAGAAGAACATGAGTGTCCACACATAAGACATGAAGTGTTTTTTTACATTATATAAATTATATATATTATATATTTCACATATATAACACTGAAAACAGGCTGAATTATACTTCAGTCTTTAACAGCAGTTCGGTAAAACATATTAAAAACACAAATTACACAAATATCCTTAAATAAAACATCAGAGATGAGGCTTTGATGCAGAGAAATGATGAAATATCACCTAATGAGTTACATTACCACATGCAAAACATCCCTTCTGATCCCATATACATACATGACTAAATAGTCTGTGTCATAGCGAATTGAATGCTGAAGTAGTTGCCTGTTGCCTCACTAAGAAAATCCTTCAACACATAACTGTGAATTATTAATGAATGAATATGTACCATGGTCCAGGGACATGTGGCATCTGCCTGATCTGCCCCTGGGGGAATTGCAGGCGTGGCACAAACACTTTTCACATCTGACACTAAGTGGTTTGTTTGTCTTCCTCCCTCAATTTGCTTTTGTTGCATGTTCTCCACGCAAAGTCATTTAATACCCACTGACGCATTCTAATGGGCAGCAGCGACGAAAGACAAACAGGTGGAGACGGAGCAGCTCCATCTGGTTGATAAACAACAGCATGGCCGCCCGCGTGTGTGCGTGTGTCTGTCTGTCAGTGTGTGCGCTTACATGTGTATGATGACTTCTCCGCCTTCAATTGTCTTAAGAGTTTGAAGTATCCAAGAAAACATATGAATTCCATTATCCATGTATTTAGGTAGAGGCCGTAGCCGCTTTGGAGCATGTCCCGATGTCTCTTGTGTCTTAGCAGAGTTCAAGGACTTGCCACCTGGAGGTTCAGGGAGAGCTGATGGATATTGATCTGCCATCGTAAAGGTTGCCACAGCAATTCTTATTTCCCTCACTGGTGCTGTCAAGCATCAAAAACCAAGCGCGCCTGACAGGGCTGCTGCCAGCGCGTCCGTCATCTCAGATAGCTTTTGTCTCTGGTGTTATTGGATATTGACTTTTTCCTGTGGATCTTAAGATTCCACACCTTTATTGTGGCGATTTTCTGTTAGTTTCAGCTTATGTCTTGAAGGAATGAAAGATGTAGTCATATAATTAATACACAATTTATCATCGCATATTACAAACATTCCTTTCGTCCAATCCGTCTTCCGATTTTAACATGTTTCACAGGAGTGGAAATCTACTGTACTTGTAGATCTGGGTTAGATAATGACTCTAATCCAAATGCCATGATTATAAAAACTTCAGTTTCCATGATGTTTAGTCTAGTTTTGTCAATTCCAACTAAAAAGTCCATTAAGGTAAAAAAAAAAAAAGCATGGCTGCAAATGCAATTAATTCCAATGTTACGTGCATACTTCGGCACAGCATTCATTGACTGTGTATTTCCGTTGTAAAAAAACCCTGAAATACCTGCTATCCAAGTGTTTTATTAGTTAAGCTTAAAGCTTAAAATAAACAAATACAACTATGCAATGCATTTCAAATTGCACAATGCAATGCTCCCAAACAAAGTGGCCATGGTGTGAGGTAATGGTGATAAATGCTGGCCCCACTCGACAGTGATGTCACGGTCTACTGAAACACTCTACATCACTGCCACAAGGTCAGCAAGAACAAGGTGTTATGTTACACTCTGAGGTGTTCAGCGACTCAAGATCAAGTTAGTCCCCTCAGTGTAATACACTGCTGCTATTATATGGCATCACCGGAGGCCCTACTCTATGCACACATCCAACAAAACCGCTGCAGCAAGGAGATTGGATTCAAATTAAGCTTCTCTAGCAAGCTATGTTCTTGTTTTGATTTCCATTACATTTCCATATTCATGTTTCGTCCTGGGCTTAGGATTTGATGATCACCTTTCATCTCTTTCAGTCTCTCCATCGCACTCTCTTAATTTTTTGCAAAATGTGTTGATTAGCCTGTGGTGTAGATGTGGCAATTGTAATCAGCTGGAGTCAGTCAAAGCTCTTATGTCACTCAAAATATAATTAATGGTGTGAAATGTTTATTGCTCCCCTTCATTTCTTTGCAGAAAAAAAACAGAAATGCCCTAATAACTAAGCACTGTGCTCAGAAAAGCTTATTTTATTGAAAGAGGCGCTGCAAAACATTTGCGTCCTGTGAGTTGTCTGTTACTAATGGAAATACTAGCTGCAGTTTGTCTACATGAGAAATAATGACAGTGAGGAATTTTGCCAGTGCTCTCTGGTTGTGTGTAAGTGTGTGTGATGAGTGCTTACATCTCTCATTCGCTGTATTCTTACCATAGAAACAGGTTGGCATAGGCTTCCACAGAAGGACACAGGACACACATAGAGCACAATTGGTTCAACCACACACACATACACACAAATGAGCACACACCCACATTTACACACATACCGAGATACGCTCTGACTGCTGACCGTTGATGATGTACTAAGAGATGATCAAATTATTTTTTCAGGACACACTGATCCTTCATGAACTCATGAGAGCAATCAAAGCTGCTGCTGCTGATTTCCTAATTGGGAAAATGAATACTAATTCATCATAACACTGTGAGGAGCCACGCTGGATAAACCTTCCCACTGTGTTGGTGACATGTGTGATATGCATGCATGTATAACAGCAGACAGGCAGATGAATCCTGTTCTTTTGAATGCAAAGCTGTGACACCCACCTGTATAAACTACCATAATGAGATCCATGAGTGCAAGGATTATGATTGGCATTCTTTTATAAATAAAGTCAGCCTCCAATCAAATCTGTCATCACCCCCCCCCCACCCTTCCTCTCTGTTGGTGTGCTGTGATTAACTCAAGTAGAAAGAAGCTGATTTATTTATTTATTTTTTAGGCAAGCTGGAATGCCCTAAAGGGCAAGTGCAATAACTTAACTTTGAGCCACAAGTAACCAGGTTTTAAGGTTTAGGGTTACAATCAGGTTTGGTTTAGGGTCAGGGTAATGGGATAGGGGATGTGTGTCCTCACAACTATAAAGAACTGTGTGTGTGTGTGTGTGTGTGTGTGTGTGTGTGTGTGTGTGTGCGTGTGTGTGTGTGTGCGTGTGTGTGTGTGTGTGCGTGTGTGCAGACACCATGAATCTTATTTACCTCAAGCCAAGACATTGAAGTTGGTCGGTTGTTGTAGCAAAAAGACAGCAACTGAAACAAAGATCCAACAACAAAATCATAAATGAAATTCATCACACAAGAAGAAAAAAGTAATTGTGCTACATGTCAATTCACAGTAACATAACAAAACAATATCCAAAGTTGTTTTAATCTTATCTAGCCATTTTGATTGGAGGTCTAAAATATCTGGATTACCTTTTATAATTTTACAATGCACAGATGATTTACAGGTATACAGTAGGTACGATTGCATGATGTCATGATCTTTAGCTGGGTGTTCTGTTTAATGTGAACGTCTTGTCTTGCCTAAGGACTTTGTCAATGTGCTGTACATTTCAGATCGAACGAAATATTGGGTAAATATCACAAAGAACCAAAGGAGAAGAATTAAGTTGTTTTATTGACATTTATATAAAGATTTATTTAAGATTTTCTTTTTTTTCTAAAACTAATGCAATTAAATTAAGGAAAACAACAAGACACATGCACCTAATTATCATTCATCTCTAATTCAGTTGTTTTAACAGCAGTTGGTTGTTTTTATTGGTTCACTGTCACAAGGCAAGGACTGACCGGGAAACAGAATACAGAATCAAAACTATCAGTAAAATGTTCCATGTTCTGCATCTTAATTCAAAAATGTAATTATCCTTAATGTTACATTAAGTCACCATGAAATGGACGTCAGAACATCAGCGATGTAATGTATTTCTGAGTAAAATGGAACACGTGGGCACCGTAAACTGAGGAATGTAATGAAAAAATTAAATTAAATTATTTTTTTATATGGTAAAATAAAATGAGATATCTATGAAGAGCAAAAAGTGTGATGTTATGACACTAGATTGAATTATTTCCATGTAATTGTGTTTGTAGCATTGCATGTCTCATTTATGGTTGCATGGATTCTCAATAAATGAATTAGAAGAATGTAAACGAAACACTGCGTCAAAGTTTCTGACTTCAATCAAAGTGTTGTAAGCTCTCTAATCAAAACTTCCAAATGTAAGAATGACAATTTCAGGCCATGTGAATGGATGATTCACTTAGAAAGTGAGAAATCGGAGAACATTATTGGGACTTCGACTTTCAGAACCATAGGCACCTAATATGAAATCCTCCTACCTACAAGTCTAATTATTGAAAACATCGCATTTCAAAGATTATGTAGCCTTGGCAGAAGTATGCACACTGGAGGAGCTGTCTACTTTTAACTAAAGAATCTGAATTCATCCTTGGAGCTTCCTGTATTTTTCTGTTCAGGCTCAACAGTTTGCCCGGAAACCCTCTGCCTCCTGATATGCTCTACCATAGTTTGCCAAAGGTATGATTTTTGATCAAAGCTGTACAAGCTACTTTTTGACAAAGTTCTGCCCCAGTGCAGCATCAATACTTTCAATATGAATCACATTCGCAGTGCAGACAGTCGCCTTCCTATGAATGACGAGGAAGAAATCCTTCTGGAGACTTAATTTATAACAGAAGACATTCTGAGTTATTACTGTTATTTGCACTATTTGCACTATTCAAATTAATTAATCAGGCCTATACTGTTTTGTGCCTTATGTCCTACTGTTTTGTGCCTTATGTCTTTTTTGGGTAATTTTATATCGAGTTATATATATATATATATTTTATATATAGTAATCGTATTTAAAAATAATTATTTTTTCTTCATCCTAGGGTTTGAGAGAAACGTAATTTCATTATACTCTGTATGTCTTGCACATGCGGCTGTATTTGACAATAAAGCTGACTTTGACTTTAAGTTGTCTCATGAAAATAATGTCTATTTTGCTATGTCTTTTGTGTGGAAGGTCTATTTAGGGGCCTAATTGTGGAGCAATTGCGGAGACCAAGATAATAAGTGTTTGATTGGTGCTTCACTGAAGGCAGGTGCATTTGGAAGGTCAACCACTCAAGTCTTATTGATTAAACATGCAAACAGTGCTCCCATCCACTGTGGGACAAGCCTGTGGTTTTTTGAGCAGTGGCAGTGAATTTAAAAATGATAATTCTTTTAAATTGAACTATTTTCCATGTGTTGACTGGCACCTTAATATGGTTAAAAATGCAACCATCTAAAGCTGTGGAAACGAGTGCAGCGCGAGTCGAACCACCTCTCCACCCGAGCACCGAGTTTGTAATGATTAACTCTCTCAGCAGTGGTGCTCTTGTCTTAAATTCAACAATCAACCATCATAAAGTGAACACCCAAGGCATCTTGTGATGCCTGTGGTGACGCACAGCAGATAGAGGATAGGCTTGTTAAACCCTAAGCTGATAAGAGTCGGAGCAATGTTCAAGAGCTTCAAATCGAAACGAGAGGGAAGACACACACACCCACACACACACACACCGGGTCACTATCCCCAGGTTCTACTAACCAGACCACATAGCTGTGTCAGCGTCCGAGAAGGGTCTGGCTGCACCTATTCTTATTCTGATACATCCTGGGAAAATAAATAATATTTCAAATATTTGGTCTTACGGAATCAATCACTATTTTATGTGGCTGGTGCATGCCTCCCTTCAAATTCGCATTGGAAAACAACGTAATAATAACGTAAATGGCAGAATACACCCACCGTCTACATCCTGTGATTCAGACTACATGTTAAAGTCGTAATGTCAACATGAGGTTTCCAGTCAACCAGTGACACAATTATGAAAGTAGTCAAATACATAACTCCCTGTGAAACCACAACTTGTACACTTTGCTTTTTTACTATCTAACTTGGCAACTAAGCAATAGGTGTCAAACTTGAATCATTTCAATCTTTTCTGACAAAGACTTCTAAGAGAAATGTCTGACATCAACAGTTTCTGTGCATTTTACACACTCATTATACAGAAAGATGATGAGCTCAACCATCAGTCACCCTGTGTCTCAATCAATGAGACACCTTGGGCGCCATTGTCATTGAGTTTAAAAACAATTATTTTGTCTGCGTCAGAGACAGCGCACTTACGCACGGAAAATATGGAATGTGGATGAGGAAACACCTGCGTTAGGACACAAAAATAGTGATAATCATTCCACAATTGTTTTTTCTCTCTTCTGTAAATGTTTCATACCAACTTTCAAGTCTGTTGTTCTCCCACCACCCCTTCCTCAAACACACACGTAGGCAAACGCAAATCCGACTGCTGCAAACTGTCTCAAAACTAGGATGACAAATGCTGCAGTTGTGATAAAAACTGAAAACTGCCAACCCAATTCTGTTTTCCACTAACCTTTCAATAGAGGCCCAGGGTTTATGTCTTTCTTTCTTTTAGTGAAAAAACGTGTGTACTTCTCACGCATGATTTTGAAATTAGAATTGACACTTGTCATTCTTCCACATTGCTATTTTTCTGTGAAATAACCAGATAGGCATGCAGACAGACAAAAGCAGATTTAGGCGGTGACGCTGCAAGTGTTTGCAGATCAAGCAGCCTCAGATGGTGGTGGGTGATAAGAACATGAGCAGTTCGGCTCAGTGTTGAAGCAGGATGCTATCTTATGGTCACACACAGGACGGCCATGCGAAGTGTTTTTTTTTTTTTTTCAGCTGTTGTTGTAAAACAGATGACAGTGATGGAATCCCAAAGTTTCCCATGACAGAGAAACTGGTGTGACGGAACAGGTTTAAGTCCGAGAAGCCAGCTCAAATCGCTGTGCAAACGGACTTAACTCTATGTTTGGAGGAAGGAACAGCAAAAATCACCTCCCATATCTCACTGTGGAAACGAATACATTGCATTGATGGGTGATGGATAACGACTGGTTCAAGAAACACAAATAAAATCATTTTTTTACATGAAACGAGACGGTCTCCCTGTTTCAGACACACAGAAACAGGGGGTATGAAATGAATTAAACTAAGTCAAAGACTATAGAGTCTGTCTCTGACTCTCTCTGACTGTCTGTGTGTGGGGTCATAGAGTCAGAAAGAAGGAAGCAGATATGGAGGAAGGAAGGAGATAAAGACAGGAGAAGGGAATGCATAAATATTTTGGGGGGAAATACATTCCATGTTGATTCGCTCATGAAGCGGAATTATTCAATTCAACATAGGCACGCTATTACTGACCTTACCCTGAATGCAACACAATTCAACTGTAACTAGAAACTGCTGTCACTATTCAATTTGTGCTACATTGATCTTATGATAACACTATCGAGGATATTATACTAATATTACAAGAGGGCAGGTCCATGTGTTACAATGATACAGAAAAACGATGATTAGGCAACAATATATTGTATATATACTATGTGCATATATATAAATATATATATGCATACATACTATGTGCATATATATCGTTTTTATTTTAAGATGCATGTTGTGGGAATATTACAGAAAACAGAATGCGTGTATTTAGATCATTGTCAGTCTAAAAAACAGTGTTGAGTATCACAGATAACTATTTCAACACAAACATTATGTGTACAAGACTATAGAGAAATCATGGGGGGGGGCAGTTTTTAAGCTACTCAACTCTTTCTTACTTATTGGTGCGGAAAAGATGTACTTGTGAAGGAAAACAGCTGCATCTCCGAGGCATATTTTCACAGCTAGGAAATGTGATGGTAGGCGGTACACGAATGTTTGTTTGTGATGTATGGACTCATGTTTCACTCACCTCAGCGGGCGGTGGGTCTTCTCTCCTCGGGGTTATTTTCTGCCCCCCCCCCTTCAGGATGAATGCAGCCTAACCGTCCCGGGCTGTGGGTCGGTTAATGCCGCCGCCGCCGCCGCCGTTATCGCTGTTATCCATTGTCTCCTCGTTTATTGGAGAAAGTTGGCTAGTTTTGTCACTTCGACTTCAAACTCCGTGCGCCGCTGCGTGACCCACCGTCACCGTGACGTCGAAGAGCGGCACCACGTGACGGGAAATGTGGCCGAGGAGTGTAAACAACAAACCACGAGGGTTTGCTGAGGCTGCTTTTTACCTCCCCACTTCTCAACCTTGGCCTGCTGTCACAGTCATTAAATTGCAACCTCCCATACACACACGCGCAGTTTGTTTGCTTATCTATCATTAATTTAGGTCACCAGGCATATCAATAGCCCAGTTGTCCCACTCCTGCTCGTTTATTGCATGATGTATTTTCACCATTACTCATCTCTCCTGACGTCTGTTCACTATTTATTGACTCCTGCTAAAGGTCTCCGTACAATATCTGTGCACAGTCCAGCCCTTAAGTATTCATATAGTAGTATTCAATTGGGGAAATTCAGGTTGAAACAACATACAGGGTACACAATCAAAGTGCTGTATCTCATTTGAAATATATATATATACAGTATATATATATATATATATATATATATATATATATATATATATAGAAGGACCGAGGGGACTGCACCCTATTAAAATGCAAGGGTTGAGGGGCGAGTAGACGCTCACATTCTTGGGAAACTGTGCATTCCAACGTTTGTTCATGCATGAAGGAGCTTGCGGAGCAAATGAAGAGCCTATCTGACAGAAAACACTGGTGGGTTGAACAATTGGAGGAGTTGAAAATTAGCAGTGGAACAGCGCACAGGGAAACTACTATGAGATGGCATTCATGCTGCAAAATGGAGGAGCACAAGTCCTGTGGATAAGCTGCAAACCATTTCACAGAGAAAAGAATTTATCTCTCTAAATTGCCCATCGGTGTGAATGTGAGTGTCAATGGTTGTTTGTCTCTGTATGTTGGCCCTGTGATAGGCTGGCAAACTGTCCAGGATTCACCCTGCCTCTCGCCCAAAGTCATCTGAGATTGGCTCCAGCTGCCCCCTGCAACCCTTAAAGGATAAATGGTTATTGCGCAATCTATCGATCTGTCTGTCCAAACCTTTAAATGTATGCACGTTGCAAGTGAAACTGGGTCAAACAAAAGAGGAACTTTCCAGTCAGCCAGTGTCGGTGTGGGGCCTGAATATAATCTTTACAGCCATCCAATATGAAAAATGTTCAACTACATGTTCTCCATCTTAATTTCACAAATGACTGCTTTTCTTGTGATTTTGTAATATTTTATAATCTAAAGTCAGCCTTCAGGTTAAAAAAAAAACACTGTCCAGGACTCTCGCGTCTAAAAACACAGAGAGATTTACTTTGAAGAAGACGTTACCTGGTGCATCAGGTCTCTACATCCTCCGTATCTACTGGTGAAGTGTCTCAGAGTCAGAGACACAGAAACATTAAAGTGCTCTGACCTTTATCTATAATCCTCACAATCAAACCCAGCTGACGACACACTGAGTTTGAGTCCTCTGGGGAAACATCACACGGGGACACCAGGTTTGTAGGGGTTGCTGGGTGGTTCTTCTTAGCATGACATCAGTATGTGTGGGAGATGATAACGACGACCACAATCTCAAAAAACATCAAATTAAAAAGTATATGTTTTTTGTTTCCATTTAAAAACATGTTGCAAAATTAATTTGTCAAAAAGTTGTCTGGATTTTTCATTCTTGGTTGGGAGGAGGTTGTCTGTGACTAAGTGGTTAATAGAACTAGCGTATGTTGGAGTTAAATGAATTACATTTAATGAATGACAGCGGCCTTGCCACATTAAGATCACATGTGAGTCATCATTTCATGTAAAATGATATACAGAGCTTTACAATGCTATACAATTACATGACTGCAGAAATAAGAGAATTGATCAGAATTACAGTTAAGAATTCATTTAAGTGTGTAAAATTAGCGTACTTAACTTCAAGCCTATCGTTACTTGTTGGTATGCAATACTTATTAAGAAAACACAAAATATGCTGTATGATGTATTTTCTACATTACTTTTTACACGTAAGAGTGCACTTATGAATGGAAAGTGCTTACATGGGCATTTATCACATTTTTACCGTTTAGGCTGAAGAAAGCTGATTAAGCTCAGAGCCTGAATGAGCAGAATTACAAGCAGCCAGAAAAACACATGTCAAAAGGTCAAAGCTAAGGCAGGAATATTTCACTCTCAGACAAAAGTGCTTTGTTTCGAAATAGGAGCCCGAGAGAAAACCATACATCTGTCATTTTCTTGTGACCTACAGATGTAGTCACCACTGATGATGGATGAAATGTCTGTGGACAACCCTCCTCCTGGACGTCAGTGTTTGAAGTCTCCTTTATCATTTCGAGTACTGAGCAAATGGAGACTCCTCGTTGACTTTGCCCTGGAGAGATGTACATGAAACAGCCAAGGTTTTAAGAGAAAGGCCTGTGACTTATTAAACCTGCAAATTATCTTTCTGTCTTGCCCCATTCTAAACCGCACAATCAGCTGTTCTTGTGTTTGGACCCACATGTTGCTCATAAAATGCACGTCGCAGTGTTTACGTCATGTGACGTGCACTCTTCCAGTGCAACACAATGTCCTGGGGGCGTTTTTTTTTTTTTTTTTACACCATCAAAAGTCATGTGGCATGAAAGATTTACAGACAGCTATTGGCAGTAATTACATTCTATGGAGTGTTTTGCTCGCACTCTAAAAACAGAAGTTGGATTTTTTCCCCACCCATGTGGAGCCCCAATTCTTGGTTACAATGCAACTTTAATCTGAGGGACTCCAGAGTGCAATGACAGAATACCTGCTGACACAATGTTGGAGTGCTCATGATGAGCTTTCATTTCTGAAGGAAGTGCTTCGCCATACACTGTCCTGTTTGTTAAACCTCTAGTCAGCCTTCCTGTTTGCGTAAAAATAGAGAGCCGCAAAACCGCTGCGCTGACTGCTGAAGGGAAAAAGACACATGGCAGTAGAAAATACTCTAAATGGTGTACACACTGCCAGGGTTCAATACCCTGTGGAGCAAGACACCTTGTTCACATGATATACACCTGCTGTTTCCCGATGGATACTTTTATATTTTGATGTCATTGTTTCCTGAGTGTTATTATCAGTTCGTAATTGAATGCATTCCCATTTCTTAGCCTTCTTCATTTGGTGGTTCTCCTGTGTGGGACTCATCTGAATGTGGCTGGGTGAGACAGGTTTATGTCGTTTCACAACGTCTGCAAGAGTTTGGCAATCCGTTTCAAGAGAAATGGCTCAGGGACAAGACAAGGCTGTTTCTACTTCCTTTGTTCAGTCATAGCAATGCAAACAATTGTACTGAGGCTGAAGGGGGTGTTGGTATTTTTTTCATCCTTTAGACATGTTCATGGAAAGAGACAAAAACATCAAACTGTGTGCATGACGTGAACATGGATGTCTGTGCTTGTGGTTTCATTCAAGTTGTACCCTAAATTTTAAATGGTTAAAAATCTATCTTACAAAACATTTGAAAAGTAAGTTTAAATGTCTTAGATGGCTCTGGTTTCCAACTCACCAACGGAACGTCTTCAAGCCTCTCGAAGTTTGATCTTGATGATTTGGCACATTTGACAACGGCGACTACCAGCATGAGGGCAAGGATGATGCAGAAGATGCAGAGGATGGCCACGAGGCCCGGGTTTGTTGCCAGGCTTCCTTTTCCCCACTCGTGTGAGGGAGCTAAAGGAGAGACAATCACAAACGTCAACCCCTCTGTGCAAGAGCTGCTGCAAGTCTGAGAGGTAGGAGACAGCATATGAAAAGTAAGTCGGTTTCTCTATTGTCACTGGTGTTTGTCATTGTCAGTTACTGATAAATATGTTTTTAAATTGTCCACCATACTCGATTGAAATGTTTAATGTTAGTTCAGGTTGTGTTTTTTAAATGTCCTTTGATGTGTTCTATCATCATATATCAACATTGGAACTCCCATGGGTCATGTCAGTAGGAAAAGGGACGAGTTGTCAAGGCTATTGGCCCCATAATAGACAAAAAATATAAAAATGTCTGAATAAATAAACTGAAAGCACTTAGATCTAATGAAATCAAATTCAGTTTCATTTCACATCAAACCCAAAAAGCTATAATCCTAGTCCGAACAAGCAAACCGCATTTTGCAGGTGTTATGTTTGGTGGAAAAGTCTTCATGAACTTAATGTCGCACAGTACTATACATTGGTTTATTTATTTACCCTATTTATGTATTACTAAGGTATGCATTTATTCATTCAGAATTTAAAAAAATAAACCCTCAACTCTGACAGTGGCCTGACCTGGGCTGGTCGTGTTTGGAGTGGTGGCTGCAGTGAGGTTAGGTGATATTGATGCTGGTGGTAGGGTTGTTCCGTTGGAAACAGTTTCGTTGGACGATTGTTCAGTAACTGTGGTCTCAGAGGGCCTGCTGGGTGGGGTCTCCTCAGTCTTGTTGTGTGTTTGCGGTGAAGCCGAGGTAGGTGGTGACAAAGACATTTTTTCTGAAGTGACTGCAGTGGTAATCTGGTGCGTTGTAGTTTCAGGCTCTGCTGTGGCGTTGGTGGATTCCAAAGTGGATGCGTTGACACTGTGCGTTGACAGTCGTGCTGCAGAGGAAGAGGTGGTCTCTGCAAAGGAGCAAATAACAACATCACGATGATGATGCACGGCATTGAGTGGAGTAATTGAGTAAGGGGCTATAATAGGCCGAGTTTGTGGGCTTTGAAAAAAAACTAAAAACTATTGCTTCAAGTTAAGATCTGTTATCTTTACAATTGCCTTTTTCTTTCTTTCTTTTTTTGTCCTTTACACCCATTCAACAGGAGCTACCCCCTGATGCCACCTCCATCTCATACTAAGAGATGTATGCATGAGGGTCACACAAGAGAACACACTAAAACCAATAAAACAAGGGGTTCATGAGTGATTGGCTGAGTAGCTAATCTAGACTCCACACAAGGGGATGCTGACCCTGTTTATTTTCACGCTCAGTAATTGTAGCTTATTGCTGGAGCAGCTGAGACTTTGAGTCCCTATTCCACTCTTGAAAGAAATAAAGCATCGAACCACTAGCACACCAGCTCTTGCTGGTATCTTGGATCATCCCTAGAACATGTTGGTTAAGAAGATGAAAGAAAATGTGTTTGCCAAAGCCTGAATTAGAAGACATTATAAGCCACAGCACATGCCCTATATTCTTAAAAGGGTCTATATTTATTTCTACCTCGCTCACCCCACGTTTTCAAAGCCCTAGTCTCAGTATGAGGTTCTTTTACATAAGCCCATTTGTTTTATGTTTATAAAAAGGCACCAAATGAATTTTGACGATTATGACACAACACCCAGTGGCACATATTGATGGTTCATTATTTCCCATCTGACCAAAACATCCACAGGTGTACTTAAGTGGATTTCCTAAACTGAACAACAATGAAATGTGGCCAGTGGTGGCCAGATGGTAATTAATCCTCATGACCTTTAAAGAGCTCTGTGAATCAGCTGTGTGTATGAAGAGGAAAACTGCACTAAGTGAGCATTTACATGCCCAGCCACATATAAGGAGGTGTATTTTCCTTTTTTTCTTATTCATTATTGAACATTATTGTCAACTACTATTCAATGGAAATGTACATGTTTATGGTACAAGACTTATTTCTATCATGTTACGTTGTAACTTCTATTATTATGTCAAATTGCTAATTACTTAAAATCCCTTGCTTGCTTGCTTGTACGATAGCGCCTCCCATTGGCTGTTTATTTGTCTACATCTGTTGAGCAGAATATCATCTTCATCTATTGCTGGTATGGACATCAAACAATGTCTCAGATCCTCAGATTTTTTATTTTATTTAATTTATTTATTTATTTTATTATTATTATTTTTAATCCGTTTTTGGAACATGCGTGTTGAAAATGAAACAATCTGAGTTTTAAAATACTGGTATAACTAGTCAGTTCAGTTTAAAGGAAATCTACAGCCAAGATCTGGAGAAAATGATATCCCTTCTTCAACATGATGGTCTCCGTTAACGAAATAGTTGTTTGCTCTCTTTAACAAAGTTTTAAGGGTTTGTAGATTTGATCCAGAGCTTGTTTGTAAAAGCTGATTGGCACTTACAATCAAAGTACTAACTAAAGTATACTTTGATGGACAGTTTAGTTAAGATTACTTTTGGGATCCACCCTATAGTTTGGGAAAGGAATAAGAAGTTTGCAGAGGCAAAAAAAAAACGAAGCCACCTGCTATTAAAGAAAGCTCTGTAACAGCTTCCAAATGAACCACGAGGTGAGACTGTTTGATCAACTAATAACGCCTCTGTCATCAGGTCACAGTTCAGTTTGAGGTTCCGATGACAATGTTGATTCTGTGGTGTGTTTAATAAAGCAGAGTCAACAGTCTGTCAGGAAATATGACGCGTTTATCAATGATGCAGAGCTGGCAGCCAGCCTGCATTGTGTACGCGTGTGTGCACAGGAGTGTTCATGAGCAGTCACAGACATCCCAGTGGGTTTATCCCAGGAGCACTCTCACTGATCAAATATTTGTTTGCTTCCACCCAGACGTGGCCTTCCCATTCACTTGAACTTCCTCTTATGATATACTAATAGCAATTCACACAGTATTTGGCTGTGATAATTTGCACCAGACAAAAAAATGCCGAAACAAATGTTGATTTCACAGCCACCTGTGAATATATTTTATCCTGGGTGTCGTTTTAAAACCCTGGCTTCAAGTACAGCTAGATTCAAGCATTGTAGGTGTAAAACTGTAGCAAACACAAGGGTTCCAGATGTACTGAGAATTAAAAAAAACAACTCCCAACACAACCCACATGCTGAACCTCTCCGTCACTGCTCACAGTGCTTGTTTGCATAACTTTGCATTTTTACAATAATTCAACAGAATGTTCGGGCAAATTCTCAAACATGCGAACACATCAGTTTGACAGGTTTAACACGTAAAATCATATATATATGTATATATATATACATATATATATATATATATATTTTAAATGAACTTACCTGTACAGACTGTCACTGCAAACAGGGACACCAGTACAGTGAGGTGCATGGCTGCAGGCATGCTCGGAGAGGAAAAGGCTGGTGATCATGACGGCAACACTTGTAATACTCATACACTACATCCTTGACCACAGGATGTGTTGAGTGCCTGGGGCGGAGCACTCTAGCCGATGGATCGCTGCTTTTCAAATGCTCCAGATTGGTTAGTCAATGTTTGAACAAGGCACTGCATTTGCTAAGAGCTCCATCCCTGCAAACTGCTGAATGATCTAACCTGGAACAAAAGAAGGTTAATGCACGGTTAAGTCTTTCCCTTTGTTGGTCCTTCACTCTGAACATTTACTTCAATATACTCAATCAATATGAAAATAAAATACCAAAAGACAGAGACAATATAATGAATAGATAAATCACATTTTAATACTGCTTCATAATTCATGGCAGCTTCTATGTTTAAAAAATGGTTTAAATAACATAGGTTCACAGGCATTAATTGAAGTCATCAGATAGGCATCACATAATTACAGAGAAGCTCATTGTATTTGGTCAATTTGATGTCCTTCATTTTCATGAAAAGCTTTTTGAGCAAATGACACCGATTCTTAAATTCTAGCTTAGTATTCTGATGACCCCGGAGGTATCCGGCAGGTCACATTTACATTACATTTGATACGTGAAGCGGCATTAGAGAGGATGTCACTTAAGTTAAATATACCTTCATCGAGCGCTGTATGAGGAACACACACCTGTACATATACATCAGTGCATGTCATCATGCAGCTGAAGGAGACAAGTCTCAATTAATGCCCAGATCAACAAACATCCCGATGTGGGTGGAAATATGTCAGCCCTGCAACTTTGATATGACATGAGAAGGTTCCGTTTTTGTAGCAATGTCGTTTTCTTTTCTGTAGTCATAACATCATCCATGATACCAGCTACTGATCCTAAACCAAAGCACTTTAAACGGTTTCTCTCATTGAGTTCTCAAAGAAACACAGACATCTGTGTCTGTTGTATACATAACTTTCAGCACACTCTGGAAAACCCCAGTACGTGGACGGACGCACTAACCATGTGACTTGCTGTTACATTTACTTTTAACCATTTAATAAACTGCTAATTTAAAACCAAATATACAGTGATATTCTGTGCAGGTTCTAAATATATATATATATATATACTGTGTATATATATATAAAAAAGTAAAGTAAAGATTTCAAGATCATATATAACATGAAATGTTCTAAGTCACAGATTACATGAAATCAGTTCCTGGTATCATTCTCAAAAGTACAAATCAATATTTGATCTGCATTGAGATCTCTGAAAAACAATTGATCTGACAAGAGGGCAATCGTTAGCGACTCTCTACCAGTGTGTACAAACAGCAAAGCACCTCTGTTGACGCACACCACATCGGCCATGGAGGCAGATGGGCTAAAACATCAGAAGAGCACGTGAGTTTCCGCTCCTGTCCACCAAGGACACAAACATCAGGCTGCAGTGTCCACAGGCTTCACAAGACTGCACATCTGAAGACTGCAAAAATGGAATCTCATCTGTTGAATCTGATTTCATTAGCTGCACAAATTGCTTTCGTGAACGTGACCTGCGATGGGCCTCCCCCCGTCACCAGGCCTTAAATCCAGGGGAACACCTTTGGGATGTGGTATTGTGATTCACAGCTTGAATTTGCAGCTGAAAGGTCTGAAGACAGTTGAACATTGTCAACCGTATGCTGTTCCTTATGAAGAGCTTGGCGACGGTATACAAATGCTTCACAAATTACCTTGTTGATATATTAATGTTGACACCATTTACTGTATATAGATTTTTCTTCATCACATTTACTCATTTTTAATTTGACCAAAAATTGTCGAAATAAAAATAATTTATGTATAAATTAGCTGTTGGATATATATATATAGAGAGCACATCATGTATATCAATACCAATTTAAGTCATCGTCATTATTAGTCATGACCACATTATTTGTTTCACATCATAATCTGAGAAGAATTTCACTCACATTTTGGGCAATTAATAGTTTGTTTAGACAAATTTGAGGTTTTGGAAATGGCATCTTGAGTTCCAACTGCAACCAGTAAAAAGGGGAAAAAAATGTATCCACATGCAGTGGTTTAGGGCAGTGAAGCGTCCCTGAATGCTCCATATAGGAGTACACATTATTTGGACATAAACAGACAAACTGGACAGAGAAACATTAAAACTCTACTTAAAGTAAAGAAAAGTTGTCCCGAAATTTCAGCATTTAAATCTCCCCTGAGTCCGGGCAAACTCATGGCAGATTTAAACAAAAGCGAGGAGTGGTTGATTGAAGATAAAGGCCCCAACTTACACAAACTGAGCTGAGCACACTGGCCCCGCGGCATTTGGCAGAGGAGGAGCAAAGGTTTTGGCGGATCGAGGCAGCAAAATGTTCTCTTGCCCTGGATGCATGACCTTACAGCTGAGCATGAACTCATTCTCTAAGTGTTGTCCTGCAGAGGTTTGGATGCCTCTTGCTGAAACTCCACAGCACTGCTGTCTGAAGTCAGGGGAGCATGTGGTCTGTCATCCTGGCAGCACAAGAGGAAACAATACAGACCTCAATTAAACCCATCTCACATTCCTTTTTAGTCAAACTTAATTATTACGGTGTTTCAATGTTAATACACCTAATCCTTTTTGTGGATTTTTCTTCAAATGAAATTTCCCTTTGTCATCATGGGTTATTGAGTGCAGACCGAAACTTAAACATGCATCATTCATTTAAAGCATAATCATCTTAATTAAATGTATGGGGAAAAACAAATAATAATTGAAAAAGTGCAATGAACCCCCAGGATAGGAGAGTCTCTTAATTGGCTGTGGAGTCTATAGGTTTCTAAGTGCCTTTGATGTGGTTGATTTGCTGAGTGGAGTTCAACACTACCGTTTAATATGAAATAATGTAAATGGAAAGTATCCAGGGCGTGTTGAGTGAAATGACTTTTTCATGCCCAGTGTGGCTGACTTACTCTGTGTTTGAGGTAGGAGAGGTAGGTGTCCCACCCCAGCGTGATCACGTTGATGTAAACGACGCGGTATTTGGGCGCGAGGAAATAGAAGTTGATCACCTGAGCTGCGGGCCAAACACAGCAGTCCATCTGCCAGCAAGAACCACACAGATTAGCAAACACAAACCTGGGAAGATTACCCAGCACAAACATCGCTGGAACTGTGAGAAGAGGAGGGAAGTCTGCCCTCGCGGCCACGGGCGTTAACGCTGGTAAACATGGGCTGTCGATGGGAAGTTGTATTTGCTCCATCTGTCACTTCCAGCTGACAAGCAACCCAGAATACAACCACCGGTAGGATTCCTACTATTAGTCTCCATATGATTAAAGTGTATGAGGAAACTCCCGAGTCTCGGTAATAAATAATAATAATAAAAAAAAAAAAATGTTCACGCTTCTTAAGCATAAAGTAATTTCTGAAAGGAAAAGTCAGGGAATCCCCAATGTCAGTAGGGATTCATCGTTAAGGAACCATTTTTTTCTAACGTGCTGATATATTTTATATTTATCTCCTGTAACAATTGTCAAAGCACTACATCCTTTGTATGAAAAGTGCTATACAAATAAAGCTCATTATTATTATTATTACAAACACATCGTTAAATCATCAAATGTTCTCATTGGTTTAAAATCCGTATGCAAACTGCAGAGATGTTCGTATAAGGTTAAGGTGTTGACAATGGTTCCAAAATCCTGTTTACAGATTTGTTACTACTGATTTTTGAAGATTTAAACTAAAAACGCATTGCCGTCACAGCACCGTGGGCATGTAACAGCAATGCTGTGAGCCTTAACACTTTCAGCTTTTTTTTTCTCCTGTTCTGCTTTTATTATTTTTGATGTACCACAAAAAGAAAAAGAAAAAAAAAGCTGCCAAGTTAGCTTTTCATCTCTGGTTAAGACAAAAATAGCAACATGTGATGGTGTGAGTGAGTGACGAGGCTGAGCACACGTGCACTGATATGCAACTCTGACCCCGACGGGTGAACTTGCCTTATAAAATTCCCAGAACTTCCCTCTGAACTCCTCCAATCCGTCATATAACGTGTTTCCCTCTGTGAGGCTCATACCTACAGTAAAAAAAAAAAGGGCATCAGTTAGATGTGCGTCAGCGCCACATTTCATCAAAACCATCTTCAGATAAGTGTTTGAGGAATAACAAGACTAACAATCATCAACAAAAACTTGCGTACATGCAGTTTATCACAGGCGAACTTTGAACTCCACCACAGATACGGACAAATGCAGGCTTTACAGTAACCTCACCCACATGATGAAGAACAACCTCTGTTGTCTTAAGTGTGAAAGCACCTTTGTGCCAACACCCAGATGAATGCCGAGACGCGTGTATGGGTGCCAGTGGCAAAAAGAGACAGGTTGCTTGATGCCAATAAAAACTGAACTGTAAATCGTCTTACCTAAAAAATACCACAGCCCAATAGTTGGAGAGGCCACCAGCTGGTCCACCAGCACCTTCTTGCCGACTGTGCGCATGGCGTTGCCCACGTAAACCCTGTCCAACCAGGAGTACCAGAAGTGCAGCAGTGGACCCATGGAGCAGCCTACCACAAACATGGAACCTTTGGGGAACAAATAATAAGGGATTCATTGATTAATGGCAATGAGTCGGTCATTCCAAATTTTGCACACCTTCGCCACACTACCCGTTTTTTATTCTTTATTAGAAGACAGATCTGAGACACTCTGGTGGCTGAATGGTTATAGTGCATGCTACATGACAAACATGTGGACCACATACCAGTTCTCTGTCTGCCTCTTGCCAACCTAACTTAAATATAAAGTCTAAAAAAAGCTATAATCTTAAACATATATACACATATATATATATATAGAGAGAGAGAGAGAGAGAGAGAGAGAGAGAGAGAGAGAGAGAGAGAGAGAGAGAGAGAGAGAGAGAGAGAGAGAGAGAGAATAATGTAGGGTTACTGCAGTAAGAAGTGATTGTTTAATAGTTATAAAGTAGCAGTACAGGTACACATTCAGTCATCACACAATACAGTATAGATAGTATACATAGATAGAGGTTTCCATTTTTACATTCTTCACGTTAAATTTATTTAAACTCAGACTAACTTATTTTTTTGCACAGGAGGAAAATCACCGGGCTGTGAAAAGCAAAGTTTTCCTCCTTCAAATGTATAAATGTTGTTTTAGGGATCAGTCTGAGAACGTTCCCTGGATTGAGGTGTCAGAAGAATGGACACGCAAAAAAGAAACCTTTTCATGCACAAATAGGAACATCACCTGTCCTCCTCCAGTCTCGGACACGAGCTGGGTCTTTGCGGATCTCCCGGCTCTGCTGCAGGCAGTCTCCCAGCCCCAGCATGCCTCCTCCACTCAAGGTGTTGGTGAGAAGCAGGTACCGGCCCTGGAAAAACGGCCGCCAGAAGAACTGTATCCGCACCAGAAACTCTTTACCGGCCCGGGGAAGCATGGTGTTTGTAATGTGGTGAGGGTACGGTCATCTGCAAAAGAAAAAAAGCTCAATTTGTCAGTGTGTCTAACAGTTACAGAGATTTCACAATACATGTATGCCATATAACTACAATACGAATCCTCTGACTCAAAAACTATTATAAGCTGTATTTTTTTTTTTTCTTGGGCTGACAGAATTTTATAGATGATTACGGTTGAACTGATTCACGCTTCATGCAGTCAAATAAAGGCTACAAGTACATATCATATTCATTACTGATTAACCAACCAAAAGAATGCCCATCACAGTTCCAGAGTTCAGGACAATCTTTAAACTACTTAAAACACAACCGGTAGAGAACAATGCAGCATGTGTATTTGGTTTGGACTTGGACATTTCCATTCGAGACAGTGAAATATTTCGAATTTAGTAATGATCTACAACTGACAGGGTTTTTTTTCCCCCACACAAACACTGACCAGGCTCCTTCTCTGAATGCTGCTGACGTTAGCCGGTGGTTAGCTTTTAGAATAAGTCCGACCAGTATAAACAGATCCGCTGCTCCGACTAAGTAATAACTCTTCTATAGCTGTCCCTCTAACTGACACAACAGAACTGTAAACACTGATGTCCGCTTACAAAAGTAAAAAAAATAAATAAAAATCACGTGTACAACCATCCAGCAACAGGGGCATCACAGGAAACGCACTCCGAGTCGATGCTGGGACGAAGTCAGTTTCACACTTGATAAGTGTTTAACCGTAACCTGAACCTTACATAAATCCAAACACAGACCTGAAATAAAGCTCAACTCGGCACCGGCCAGTGACCTGTGTCCCCTTTCATATTATATTCAGCGTACTCCATCTAACACCGTTTACTCAGCACCAGTAAATACGACATTTCATTTCATCTCATATTCACCTTATTCCTGGAGAGTCCAGATCAGACGAGGGAAGCGGCCATTGAACGTGCAACCAACTTCGACCCTCTGACAACACAGACCTGGTTTACAGAGTACAACAAATGTTAGAGAGCCCTCCTGTGGCGTGGAAGAACAATGGTCAGGACAGAGGCTATAAAGCAAAGCCTTTAACTCTCTGAAGAATGTCTCTACTAATGGTTAAAAATTAAATATTGTTTTCAATTAATTCAAATTAATTGGTAAATAATTAGTTATAAGAATGGGTTGCCAGTATATTAAAAGTTTCTTTCCTATGTAGAATATGTGATGCATTCTAATTCATAATTGCTGGTGACTGTCTGACAAACTCTTGCTCATGACTCCTTAGAAATGGATACATGTCAATGAATATCACATTTAATGCTGCAAAGTCTCAATAAATTACACAGTTTGTATTGTATCTTTGCCTGATTGATACATTTGTGTTATCTGCCTCAGTTTGGGTCTATGTTGGAGGGCCTCCTCCCTTTGTTGCTCATGTGTAAATCTTGAGAATTATGAATAAAAGCCAAACTATACTATCATTGAAAACATGAGATATGGTACATGATTACTCTCCCATTCCTCTTTTCTGTGTTGTATTTCTTCATTGTTTTCTTCCAGCCTGACATTTAAAGATCTATCATTGCATACAACTTTTTGCAAACTGTAAAGTCACAAACAGATACTGGCAATTACTGAATTTCATGTTATTTAAAATTATACAATTCTTAAAAGTCTGATCAAACCAAGCATTTATTACAATATTCCTGTATAAAATCAATTAATATTACTGTCATAAATATAATAAACGTAATATTTTGTCTATTATTTGACCCCACATGTAGTTCAGATTGACTTATTGACTGATTCATTTTAAACCTTACAGTGTTTTGTATTTGCAGTTGCTGTTTGTTGAAAGTCAAACTTGAGTTTGAGTTTGAAAAAAAAGAACGATTACTTAATTTAGCAAAGAACACTAAACAATTTAAACATATGTATTAATGTAAATATTAATACTTACATTTTCAATACAAAAAGCCAAAAACAACCACAAACAAAAGGGTGTAGTAAACCTAAACATTTTATGCAACGATATCTTTGCATTCATCAGACAAGATGTGTTGAGGTGGAAATGGCAGCAGTGGTTACTGCTGACCTCCTGATCAATAATTCAGTCTCACCGGCAGCGCTGATCAATAATAAATGACAGGTTGAGTATTGGAGGTGGAGTATTTCACTTGCTAAGGCTCGGTACACCCCCACCCCAAACCCCGCCCATCTGTCATTTATTTTGCGTCGACGTTTTCTTGATGCCGTGAAGATGGCGGGGTTACAGAAGGACTGGAAATATTTGTTCTTCCAAAATAAAAGTGTCGAAGTTCCGGTGGTGCATAAGCGAACATGTCACCCCATTAGAGACAGATTGCAAAATCCGATTTAATTGGTCAAGAATGTAGGTCTAATTAAACAGTTAACATGCAGGTTAAAGACAGAAGGATACACAACTTACAGGAACGTCATAATCATCACCAAGCTAGATGCGTACATAAAGTCTGACAAAAACTGACAAAGCAATGTTGTTGATTAAACTTACACATCACCCCATTAGAGACAGATTGCAAAATCCGATTTAATTCAAGGTCAAGAATGTAGGTCTAATTAAACAGTTAACATGCAGGTTAAAGACAGAAGGATACACAACTTACAGGAACGTCATAATCATCACCAAGCTAGATGCGTACATAAAGTCTGACAAAAACTGACAAAGCAATGTTGTTGATTAAACTTACACATTGAAAGTACACATTGCCATCTCCCATTCCAAAATTAAACGGAAGGCACATTTCAGTATTGTGGCGTTCATTTCAGTTTGACATTTAGGCACACTTTATTTGACAGCTTTTATTTTGGAATTCATATCCGGATAACATGTTGCACAACCTCTCTGACTTGACTGTGGTGGTGTTTCTGCTGGTGCTGAACGCGGAGGACAGAAGCCGGAGAGAAATCTATAAAGGTGGGATTTTTGTCTTTATATATTTCTTGCATTAATGCATAGCGACGCAAAGTGATATTTCACTATTTAAGCGTGGCCTACTGCACCTACATTTATCGTTTGTTTGATATTAAAGTGTCCAGTAAAGGATGTTAGATGGAAGAACCCCTGACATCTTGTTTTAAAGCAGTTTTCATTGTGAAAACCCTGAAACCATCGTAGATGTATGGAGTACATGTTCCGCTGGGTTATCTGTGTGGATGGATGTGGAAGGCTGCTGCTGGATCAGTGCATCTGTGGTCTGACTCGGGGCCTGTCCTGCAGGAAAAGGCGTTTCTCGGCGTCCGATGGTTTAAATGGGGAATAAATATATTCATATGGGTTTAGTCGTGGATGAATAGAATGAGATTCGAACACTTATTATCCCTTCACACGGAAAATGAATAAGATCAATGATATGTAATCTTTGACACGAGTGTGTCATTACTGTAATTATTTTTTATCAGAATGATCACGAAATATCCTCTGGTCAGCCATCACCACAGATGTACCATTAGACTTAGTATAAGGATGATCCTAGGCATATTACTGAAGTGTAACATATTACGTTGCCATATGGAGGACTGCTATGTCCCTGTGTTAAAACAGTCTTGGTACCTTCATATGAACTGTCTTGAGTGTATGTTCCACACAGCACATGAATGAATGAATGAATGACACAATGTAGGGTTATCCTAGTATACATAATTCAACTCTATAAATATATACGTGTGTGTGTGTGCGTGTGCGGTGTACAGTATTTAGTGTTAACTACATTAATGGATAGTGGCAGCCAGAACAGGAATATTAGTTGTTTTTACTTTCTGGAATTTGTGGATTTTGAAACCGGTTGTAATGCTCACTTGAGTATTTACAGCTTGTGTGCGTTTATGTGCGTTTGTGTGCGTATATGTGTGTATGGTAGAGAGAGAACATCCACTATCATATGTTTACACAGCATCACAATATTTTATCCTGTTGAAGACTGTTCTAAAAATGTGTTCTATAATAAAAATATATATTTACATTTAAATTAATTAAATTACTACCCAAAGGGCTCAGGGTGCCTGGGTAAAAACCTCAGGATAAAGTAATCAGTTGTATTAATTCCCTGGATGTTGCAATGCTCAGTTAAAAGTGAAATAAAAAAATATATGCACAATTGATCGCAAAGTGCTCATTTATACATGGCTAAGATTCAAAGTAATGGGAAAAGACTAAAGAAAGACAAGCTGAGTACAAGGACACTGAAAATTACCACAAAGAGACAGAAAGCCTACAAACAATGCAACTGCATGACCCGGGGATTTTGTTTAGGGGGAGCCGAGGTTCTTTGAACTGTGTGAGCCCAGGAGCCCATTTTCTCACTATCAGTCCATGGCTGTGCAGATGTTTGATCAGATCTAAAAGAGTGTGAACATGAGCTCAGCTTGCAGGCGGCCTCTGTGCCTCCTCTGCTGACAGTGAAGTGAGTGACGGCGAGTGTGACGCATCTGCTGTTTTCTCATGGAGTAACACGTGGATGTTCACGTTGTCCCTGATGGACTGCTACAGGACCAACAAGGATCAGGCCGAAACTTTGGGTCCATGCCATACCTGACCATAAATGAACTGATGTGACTTCAAAGTCTTCAGTCATTCATTGTCTTAAAGCAGCTTTTTGTGCTGTTACACATTCACAAGGGCAACATGGAACTTGCAGATTTTACAACATAAAAAATATGTATATAAAAGCACAACACTTGTCATCCACTTTGTTTTTTACTGTATGAATAACTGGAACTGGAATAACTGAAAAAAAAGGGTAACGATCACCATATGACAAAGACAGAATATTAATAGCTTTCGTTACTACTGGCAAAAAACTAATTAAATGAATCAATTAATATGCTTTTTGAAATGTAATTAAATTGAATACAACAATAGGTGTATAAAGCAGAGTAAACTATTTATGAAGTAGCTTAATTATAACCAGGTCAGACAAACAGACAAACATGATTCACCTGCAGACCATTTGCACCAAAAACAACCCCTTCATCCTGGCTGCTCCCTTCCGTTTGCTGTGGAGGAAAAAAAAATGAAGAGATGCTATTTTTAGCTCACCCTCCTCATCTGCATCCCCATGCTTCTCTTGAAGAGAGAGACACGTGATTGGAGCAAAAGGGGGGGAAATGCCATCTCAGGCAACCTGAAAGCAGAGTAACAGCACTGCTGTGTTGGTGAGAAGATGTGTGGTAGTTATTGTTTCACACACTAGGCTGGCTATTAATAAATAAATAAAACAGCTGATTATCGGGCCTGACACCTTGAGATTTATATTTCAGATTTTTGTTTTTGAATTTTACCAGTTTGTGGTTCAGTGGTCCAGCATTAGAGTCTCACTTTTCCAAAAAATAACGTGAAAATAAACCTGTAATACTAAACATTTCCCACATGTTGGCATTAAAACCATAGAAACCTTAATCAATTCATCAATTTAGCATAAAATGAGAACAACACAGCAGGCAGTGAGGGGCAAAGGCCAGCAGTTTGTTATTGGGGTCAGAGGTCAAAAGGCTGCTGATTTTATAGCACCCCCCCTGGAAAATCATTGATTTGAGCTTGTGCAGCCAGGACCTTACATTTAAAACTATACTTAAGGACTATGGTGGACCTAAATTGAACTAGTTCAGTTACTACGTTTCTCCATGTGATTCTATGCTGTCGGTTGAATTGATTGTTTGGAGGAAACAAGAACTATGCTTTTTAATGTCCCTTTTTGTCGCAAATATTCAAAATATAGGTATTTTTAATGCATTTCTGATTTTCTTTTGTCTGAGCTTTTGGCACCTGAAATGAATTGTACCCGCCTTCTAGATAAGGAGTGGGCCGTATACGGCCCGTCGGCCATAGTTTTCCCTCCGTCTGTTCGAGAAAGACCATTAGTTGGGCCAGTTAGGCTACTAGACCCTCTCAGTCCAAACATCTTAGGTAGATCTCATTCATTTTGTTTTACACCAATGACATCATCCCCACCTCAGATATTGAAATATGCCTATTGACGCAGGGTCAGATGTTGTTGTTATTCCTGTTATTAGTCATTCCTCCGTCGGTCCCCTCGGGAGATTTGCCAGTAACTGTGGAAGCAGGAAGGTGCTTGAATGATCTGGGATCAGTTGGGGAGCCGCTGTGCGCCTGCATAAAGTCAGCCAATACTGATTAAATGGGCCTGACGAGCTGGCCACAGCACCACCACTTAATCTCAATCCAGCTCATATAGGACATCAATCTCCTTTAGGTGACAGGTTCAAATGGGTGTGGTGATGTCATTGTCCAGCGCTCAAAATCTCAACTCTTAGTCATGATTAAATCCGTTTCAAGAGGGACAAAGCGCTGGTGGAAAAAAATTATTAGTGGGCTACGGAAAATGTGTACTTCAACTTAGCAGGCAGACTTACCAAGGACTTCTGCTGTATGGTTGTATTAAATTCAGGGCTTTTTTGTGTTGTCAAATATTTTGAATATGTACTTTCTTAGCTCAATCGTCAAATCCCTGCAAAATGTAAACAAACAAAAGTAAGAGAGATTTGGAATGCAGCTCTCTCTGCCTGTGAAGCCCCAAATATTCAATGCCTAAGAAAGATATGTCCCTCCTTCTCCCCCTCCATGATGGCGGAGCAGAGTTATCTTCAGCAGCTGCAGTCAGTGTGCATTGTTTGGTCTATCCCACCTGATGCGCAATCTATTCAGGAAAGCAGTCTCTTCATTCTGTTGGTCAAACCATAGGAGAGAGATTTGATCTCACAACCAGTGCAGTGGTCCTTTCACAGAAGGGGAACGACTCAGTAAAACGAGTATCGCCATAAGAAATGTTTTGCTTCGCATTGAAACTGTCAGAACTATTGGACACAAAAAAAATTATAGTTCCAGGAAAACTAAAAGTATAAATAATCCATAATTATCATTACTACGGCACCGGTATTATGTTTGTCTTATGGTCTGAATCCTTTGCCGGCTGATTACGTTAGGAGGATGAGGCCTTTTTTTCGATCTCTGTGGAGAGATCCAAAAAGGGGCATGCTGGATTTGTAGATTTGTTCCCAGCGAGTTTATCATTGAAATCAAATGAGAGCTGCAGTAGCATCATGCAGGCCGAAAGACGTAGGCGCAGAGAGAATGTGTTAATTACTTTGAGATTAAGCGCACAGGCCTCGGCCTGTAAGCTTCTGTATCAAATTAGTGTTTGGTGAAGGTTAAGCAAGCACCCCTCTCTTCAGCTAATTGCTGAGACGCAAAAGAAAGGCTGCAGTAATCTCGCCACATCCAGCAGACACTGAACAGCCTCTTCTGGGCGACAACAAATCGCCACCATTTATAACTGTCGCGCGCGCTTACATTTCATTTTTAGGAGTGAAGCACAACACTTTGGCGTCAGACCCGCTCAGCAAATGCACCACTTACACACCCATGATTTTCAGATAAAATAGGTAGGTATTTCAATTTAACATACACAACGTGGAAACAAAGAATCCAAACGTTTTGAAGAAGAGTAGAAACTAAACCGATTTTAGGGCTTTGGCTTGAATGCCTGTTTTTAAGTTTCAAACTTGGTCCACTAAAGCGCAGCTGACTCAGCTGAAAGAAACACATCGACAGGCTGGAATTGCTGCCGAGGCGAGTGGACGTTTTGGTGCAGCAGTAACACAAGTAGATACATTTTTAATAAAGCTGGCCAGAGTGGAAATCGTACACCACACACAAGCTTTGATCTAGTGTGATCTTCCTTTTAGTAAGTTTGCTATAGTCCGAGCCACAGAAACAGCCAGCCGGTGCTATGTGTTGTGGTTCACATTGCTAAATGGAATAATTCATTGATTGACATAGACATTTAGAAATATGACAAAGATACTTAAGATGTTTTGTATATTTTAGTCAGTTTATTTCAGTCATTTGATTTATGTTGCGTTATTTTTTGTTTTTTTTGTTTGCATTTTTGTGATGTTTTAAAATCCTCCCGTTAGTCACCAATAACATAAATGCAGCCAGATCAATGAGTGAAGAACATCTACAGCCAGTGTTATTACTGTTTCAGCTTGGCAATCAGGTTCTAGCAGTAGCCACGATCATCTGGTAAGTTTCCATTTTTTGTTTAAATTTGAGCATAATAACACCTAAACATACTTGATATTAAAACAAGTACTGGTAGTTCAACAGGCCTCAGCAGACCATGGCTATTGACTTCAACAGGGTTGCACCTATTTGATTATTAATACATTATATGAAAAGGTTTGGGCTTAACGAGCAATGAGCCAACGCCCTCTTGTAACTCGTCTTATAGCCATTACATAATCTTCAGTTATGTAAGTCATGTGGTCTTTTAAAGTAAAGCAGATGCTCCAGACTGCGTATTCGTAAGGAATTGTTGACGTCACGGGCAAACAGGAGCTGAATCATCAACCAAATAGAGATTGACAACCACGTTGCTGCGGCATTTCCTGGTATTCTAAAATAAAAAAATGAAGAATATCAATGGTATTTCCATAAAGTAGGCCAGAAATGACGCAAACAATTAACTCAGCTGGTTCCCAGATTCATCCTCTTCTCAGTTGCTATTATGGACCCTGCTCACTTAGTGACGTAGTTATTTTATCCATAGCAGGTTTTAGTGGTTTGTTTAAATGTCATTTCGAACGTCCGTTTGAGAGTCCTTGCATAACCAACCATCAGTGTATTGAGGAAGGGTCAGAGCTTCTTTATTATTTAGCGACCATCTCTCGGTTTCTTCGCGTAAGCCGATAGGCACACTTGTTGTGTTTGTGCTTCATTCCCTGAGAGTTCTAGTGTTCCACCGCAGCCGAGTCCAGATAACAGTCTAAATATAGCGTAGAGGGTATGGAGACATGGTCCTGTGGGCTCAAGTCATCACGTTCTCAATCGCTGACAAGGTCTCCTGAACCATTTTAACCACGGAATTTGTGTGGTGCAGTGGAAGCTCACACTGCTGAATAACAGCAACTGTTGGCAAGTTGCGCCAAGAAGCTGATTGTTTTTCACTCTGGCTGTTTAGGGTTTGAAAAGGTCCATCACGCGACTAATCATTACCATTCCTTATGCTGTGTAAACAGTGCACTGATTACGTTATGTCTTATTCTGTTGTTGCAAACAGCGAAGAGTCAAGGAACATCCTGATGATCGAACCCACTGCCATTGTTGGCGAGTGTGTAGGTTACTAAATAGAGTTACCAAGCACATACACTTACCTCTCAGTGGTGTCATTGCTGGTGTAGATATCTGGCTACGCCTTTGCTCTTGCCTGGACTGTAACTGTACCTGTAAGCATGGGATTCCATCAACAGCACTTCGCGTCTCACAACTCGCAGCCGACCGGTATTCCGCCCAACCGAATGGCACGGCCAATTTGACAGGGAGAGGACCACCTAGAACGCACACAAACACTTGAACGATGGGCCAGAGAGACACCTATCAAAGCAGAGATACCGATTTCAAAGTGCAAGTCCTGCTGGTGAACATCGCACTCGGGCTCGGTGCAGCTGCTTTTCACTGCCCTGCACGCAACTGCAACACATTATTCCTCACACATCCCCAGCTGATTGTGACTGATGGAGTCAGCTGCCTCCGACATTTCACCAGATGGAGAAAGCTCTGTTGGGTTTTTCTGTTTTCCCCTGGCATGGCAATATGTTGCTATGATGAATTGCCATGAAGCAAATGTGCAATTTTCAACGATGCCCGGTTAATCATGTCGTATGCTTTTGTCTCCCAGATGCTGATAGATTCTCATCTTCTGTCTAAAACCGAGTTCCATAAATGACCCTTTCTGAGTGAAACTGTTCCTCTACAATTGTTTAAGGGTGTTGTGGGTTTAACCTTATTAATACCACACCTTGTTGTTTTTTTCCCTCTTTTTTCGGGGACGGTCATTTATTCAGAGCGCCGGCAACCGGTGTGACTCCATTTTCACATGCAAATTATAATGTGTAATTCCCTGTCACTGATTATTTTATTTAACTTTCTGTTTTCTCTCAAAAGATGGCCTCAGCAACAGCAACCTACGGGCAGAAGGAGTCTTCGGACCAAAACTTTGACTATATGTTCAAGATCCTCATCATCGGAAACAGCAGCGTGGGTAAAACCTCCTTCTTGTTCCGCTATGCCGACGACTCCTTCACACCGGCCTTTGTCAGCACCGTGGGCATTGACTTCAAGGTGAAAACCATCTACAGGAATGACAAGAGGATCAAATTGCAGATCTGGGTAAGACAACTGGATATTCTGTTTCTTTTTTTTTTTAAACCAAAATCTGTATTTCCGATGTACATGTAGGCTTCTGTCACCTAATAAGACTTACAAATCTGCTTGATTTAAAAAATATATATATCAAAATATATATTATTATATTATATTATATATATTATATATATGTATATATATTCAACTACAATTACTTAAATCAACACCTCTAAGACCAATTATCTGAATTGCTGGCAAATATAGCCCAGTGCCACTTGGGAGAATGACTGTACATAAATGACATCAACATATATATATATTACTATATATGCATATCGAGTGGTTCATTGCCTTGCTCTTGGGAACTCACACAGTACCAGAAACAAGTTGTCTCACTTGTTTTTCTGCACTGTACTGTGCAAGCTTATAAGACAAACATTCATATATTTCTCACATTACACCCTGAACAGCTTATGTGGCTATAGTTTGCATATACTGCAAATACCTTTTCCACATTTTTCCAGTGCTCCTGCTATGGTCCAAGTGCCTTTGGGGTCCCCATTTCTCTGTGTATTTCGTAAATAATAAAGAATATATATATACTCACAATATCTTTAAAACAAGCTTGCCATCTTGAAAAGCCTTTCCCAGCAGATACACACGCCGCAGTGTTTGGTAGTCAGATGACCTGCTGTACAACCAAGTTTTTATGTTTTATTTTGAGTATTAACGTCCTTAGCTCTGTGACTTGAAGATTAGCTTTACACGTCGGAAAATGAAATCATCGAGGACTCAATAATTACCTTTCTAAAACAAAACCTGAATACGAGATTGAGGAATATTGTTAGGAATGGTTCTCCGAATACTTCAGATAGAATTTCATGATTTATGTTCATATGATCTATCTGCTGCTCAATGAGACAATGGTCTTTCCTTGGGTCTGAGCTAACTTCCAGCTGAGCATCGCATGAGCAGCGTAGAATAGAATATCAGTCAAGACAGGAGCCGAAAACATAGCTTTCTATAGTCAATGTGACTTGCCCTGAGGGAAAAACATGATGGTGTTTTTTTGTTTTTTTTTGGATGTAACGTTGCATCAAGTGCTGGCTCCTGAGGGCTCCTCACTTAACAATCATATAGCAATGTAAAGACAAGCACGCCGAGAGAACAGGCTCCCCCAGGTGAGGTGAAATAAGAAGCAGGAAACTAGTGTTTTTAGTGTGATGTTGCAGGTCGTTACATCATTTCCTACTCTGCTACATGTGCTGCAGCAGACCGAGCTGCGATGGTGAGCAGTGCATTGTGTGAATGTGTGTGTCTGCGTGTGCATGCGTGTGCATGTGTGTGTTCTCAGCTGCCTCTGTTGTCAGCCTTTGCCAGGTCTTGCCTCTGGTATGGAAGACGCAGTCGGCCAATCAGAACGTGAGAAACGAGTGGCTGGGTGCTGCTCTCCCCTCCCCCGTTACTACACATCTCCCTGAGTGGATATCCCCTCCCCTCCCTGCACACACAAACGCACGCACACATATGCGCACACACACACACACACACGACACACACTTTCATACAAACGCACACGCATAAAACCCCCATCCCCCATCGTCTCAGCTGAGAATCAAGCAGAGTTAAAACATGAAAATGGAATGAGTCATGAGCAGAACAGTCAAAATACATTGTGTGTATTCATTTCACACTACACCGTTCGTCTAATTCATGCAGATGTATGTAGTGTCCACTAAAAACAGTGGCAGTTGAGGGTGTTTAGGGAATTCAGTTTTTATAATACGTTTCATAGTAAATGTCACTGCTTCGCCATACTCACAGTTACTGTGGAGCAATATGACTATGGCTGCCATGGTTATGGCTGCATTCATACCGTCAGTGTTCGGGATCTACAGAATCAGCAATTGGCAGTTGTCGGATGTTGAGCTGCAGCTAACGATTCGCTTTTAAAGAAGGTGCTGACTGTTAATAGATCAATCCTTTAGCCCATAACAAATCAGACACAGCCAAAACAAGAAAAGAAAAAAAACGTCGACTGAATGTTACCTGCACGGAAAAATAACATTTATTCATTTGCAAATGGCTTTGAACATCTGAACGTTATCACAGATCTCATCGTTAACACAATAATGTGTTGATTATGCAACGCCACTCAGTGGTTACACCGACATTGTAGGTGTCAAGATGAAGCCCATGAGGCTCATTGTGCATAGAACATCATAACCAACAGTGCGGAGTATAACGTTCAGAGCCATACAATGCTAAAATTACACATCATACAATATTCATGTCGCCATAATGATGAGAATGATAATGTGGTATTGGATACTGTGCATTGATTAGTCACAAAAAATACCGCGTGTGTGTGTGTGCGCCTGCTCGTGCGTGGGTGCACCTGTTTGACTGTCGGAAGTGATGCTGTTGGACCAGAATCCGTCCCGGCTCGGAGGGAGAGGCAAGGGGTTGGGTATCAGAAGCACTCTGCTTTAATTTCCTGAGCATTCATTAGGGTTCAGCTCTGAAATTCAACCTCATTCGAGTCTGTTGCACAAATAAAGACAAAGGGTGAAGCTCACGTGAACCTGTCACCTACTGGCAGCGGAGTCTTTTTTTAATACACAGACTTTACTGGGACAGGTGTGCACAATGTACGAGTCTGACTCGAGTGTGTCCTTTCAGTGTCATGTGTGCGTGCATCATCGCTAGGATATAAACAGGTGACAAAGTCTTGAATGCTAAATAAGAAAGTATAAAATCAGCTATCTGGTCGTAAACACGACATTTGCAGATCCAAACTGTAACTCACTTTGCAGTGGTCAGCAGCTCTCCAGCAACGGTGCATGCTGTATTGGTTGCATATCATAGATGAACTGTCGGGGGTAGTGCCGAGGAGCCAAGAGTAGACCTGTCAAAGCTAGCGAGTGTCTAATAAACAAAAGGGACGAACAGGGAGACGCCACACGTTCCAAAAAACACATGGGGAAAATAACAGGGAACTCAAAGGGAACGTGACAAATAAAAAACACAACAGGAAACAGGAGAGGCGGCGCATCAGAGACACTAAAAAGACACAGGTGAAACTAATGAGGACAGGTTAGACAATCACACAGGAGGGAAACGAAACAATGGCAGGAAGTAAGACCCGACGGAGACGCACAAGGAGACCAACTACAAAATAAAACCAGGAAGCGAGGGGAGACACACAAGGAAACCAGATCATTCAAACGAATCCCGACAACTATAAAATGTCCAAATGAGAGACTTCAGGACAGATCATAAAATGAACCTAGCAGATGTCAGCTTCTTTATATGGCCAAGCTGATTTTTTTATGTTTTACTTTTACGTATTTAGGGTAAAATGTATGGACATCAAAAAAAACTTCACAGGGAGACACGATTTGGTACTTGGTTATTTGTAAGTTTGAAGAGACACGTCTTTGATCAGATTTGTGGCCATAAATACGAATCAATTTCTGTAGCATGCATCCATCCGAAAGGAGGAGAGGAGCTCATTAACAGATCTCTCTCAACTTGCTGCTCACCTCGTTTCCAGGACACGGCGGGTCAGGAGCGTTACCGCACCATCACCACGGCTTACTACCGAGGAGCCATGGGCTTCATCCTCATGTACGACATCACCAATGAGGAGTCCTTCAACGCTGTCCAGGACTGGTGAGTTACTGAGTGGGAGGGGGGGGGGGGGGGGGGGGGGGGGTCTGTAGGGTATTATGGGGGGGGGGGGGGGGGGTCTGTAGGGTATTATAGATCATGCGGTATACACATATAAAGCAGTCTGGTGACATATGCAGACATACTGCAGATTGATGAACGGAGTGGCTGATCCGGTTCAATGGTTTCATGGTCATCCGCATCAGCATCCTCTGTGTCTGCAGGAGAACCGGATGCTCACTAGCTTTTATCCTTTTTGTCTTCTGACAGGACTTTGGCATCAGTCCTTATTGGATAACTTTGAGCAACACACTAATATTTTTAACACAACGCAATGCAGCAATTTCACATCAAAACCTGCTTCAGGATCATTTTTGATGGCACAGACCTCTCTCATTCTCACTCTGCAGCCCCAAACGCCTGTTCATGCACTATTTAACCTTCGTGACCAGGAACAATCTGCCTAAACTGAACGATATTACAACACTATATGAGTTTAAAAGACATAAGCCATTGATATACAGCAAGGAAACTTTCAAATATTAATATTAAGTGTATTAGCTCGCATTTGAAGTACATTAGAGTTAACAACTGCGATCACAGTTTCCCCTCTGACGGATGAGTGTGGTGGTTTTCAGGTCCACTCAAATTAAGACGTACTCGTGGGACAACGCCCAGGTGCTGCTGGTAGGAAACAAGTGTGACATGGAAGACGAGCGAGTGGTGAATGGAGACAGAGGACGGCAGCTGTCTGAACACCTCGGTAGGTTTTTACTTACACACACACACACACACACACACACACACACACCCACCATGTTAAAATTAGAATTTTGCCATTTACCCCAAAATCTCACAGGAACTTTTGAGCTTAAAAATGCGGATGCATCTTGACTGGATTTTACTGAATCCTCTTAACTGTCAAATACAATTCAGATCATGACAGTTTGTGGCTCTGCAGTCATGTCTTGGCCAAACACAGTGATTGTTGTTGTCACCGTGTGGTTGCCAGTAGTGACTTGAGGCTGAGTATAGAGACGAAAAGGTATATAAGGTGCACCATCGGGGCACCGTCTATTGTTGGATGTTGACATCTTTGAAAGTGCAGGGTTGACTGCTTCCAGTCTTGGAAACACCTGGTAGTAACCTCGCCAAAGTCCTCACAGACAAGTCTCAGCACTCGGCTGCCGTCTCGGCAATGCCCCCGGCTTGTTGTTGTCACGATAGCAAGACCAGGCTCATCTCTAAATGATTGGGGAGAGAGCCGCAGCTGCACTTTCAGTGATTACTGGGAGATAAAAATGCAAGTACGGAGTCACCAGTCCAACGTGATAAAGCTCTTCTGAAGCGCATGAATGGCATTGTAGGGGGGGAGCTCTCTGACCCTCTGTCTCTCCCGCGCGCACTGTTCCCTCTGCAGGTTTTGAGTTCTTTGAGGCCAGTGCCAAGGACAACATCAATGTGAAGCAGACCTTCGAGCGGCTGGTCGACATCATCTGCGAAAAGATGTCCGAGAGCCTGGACGCCGGAGATCCCGCCGTCACGG
This sequence comes from Colistium nudipinnis, assembly GCA_016785305.1. Lineage (NCBI taxonomy): Eukaryota > Metazoa > Chordata > Actinopteri > Pleuronectiformes > Rhombosoleidae > Colistium > Colistium nudipinnis. Next base: position 126,279 of record JAFBJU010000175.1, read on the forward strand.
GGGCCAAACAGGGGCCCCAGCTGACAGAGCAGCCCGCTCCACCTCACCAGGACTGCGCATGTTAAAGCCCACTACTCCCTCCCAAAGCCCTTCTGCTCCCTCCTCCCTATTCTCCTTCTGCTGGATCTCAACTCCATACCCCCTTTTCACTAGCTTTCCTGCTTCTTTCCATTATTAGGTCAGGGTCATTGGCTGATGGTGACAAGAATTAGGTTGAAAACTGTCTGAAATGCTCTGAAGTTCTAGTGGACCAGTGCTTGATGTGCATTTGCCTATGGTTCCTCTGCATACGGGAGCTCAAACTGTGCTGGTTTTCGTTGGATCTGTCGCGGGTGTTGATCTGATGCCAAAGCACGTTTGGTTAAACCGATTTGTGTTTCAGACTCTTTGCAACCTGTGCTCTGTAAACTTCCCGACCTATTTTCTGTTGCCCCCCCCCCCCCCCCCCCCCCCCCCCTCTTTTTCCCCCCCCCCCCCCCCCCATTCCTCAGTGTGGTTTGATGAGAAGGATTTGACGGCGTCCGTCAACAGAGTGCCATTTAAATCCTTCCTATGTTTACAGTACTTTGTTTCGTGTCACGTTAATGTTCCATAAAGATGTCTCAGATTTGGTGACCACTACGGTTGCTGTGGATCTGTATTCAGCTAAAGACGGCTCCATACAGACTCAAATATACATTGTTCTGTGTTTCTTTTCGTTGTCTTACCTGGTATCTAAACTTGGATGCTGCGGGTGTTTCGAAGAATTAGGTTCTTTCATTTAAGCCTTTCTGTTTGGCCTTTTTTTTTTATTATTATTTTTTACATTTCTTCAGCAAACCTTTTTTGTATTCTGGTGACCCCATTATTCTTTATATACACGAAACACTGGGCGGGGAAAAAATATGAACAAGATATAGCTTGGTAAAGGTAGTTTTAAAAAAATGAAGAGACACCTTTAAATTATATTTATTTCAAATGTACATATAAATGTTGTGCAATATATATAATAACTACAGGTATGCATTTCTGGAAAGGAATTTTAAAAGGTATGAACTCCACTGAGGATAGTATCAAATATAAAAATGGTATATGTTATAGGGTTTGTTTGGAAGATGTGTGGATATTTCCCTGTTGGTTTGATATCACTGCTGCTTTCCAGGGATTTCGCAAAGTCGGAAATGTAAACGTCCTGCGATGAAAAAGGCAGTTGAAAGGCGCTTTGAGTGTGAATTACATGTCAGACAGTTTGTAACATGTTTATCGTCCTCCAAATCCATTTTCTGATGCTGATGAAGTGTAATATCTACACAGGCTCTCATATTAGAGGAAGGAGCTTTCCATATCATGAACGTCTGGGTCAGACTGAAAGCTCATGAGTGTATCATTTAGGCCTACCAATACACTGGTCATCAATATTTTTGTTCAATGCATCAGTCCTCACAGCGTCAAGAAATTATGGTTTCTGGTGTCACTTGTACAGGTTAAAGGACATCTGGAAATGATTCTATGCAACACCGTTCAGTTGTCCGCGCTAGTAAAAGAAGACCAGTCGGCAAAGAAGATCTGACAGGTATCTGTTTTCATCTGAGCAGACTCAATGCAAAGTATGCAGGTTGAAATGATGTCATTATTCACACTTAAACAGAGCAAACCCCGTACCATTTTCTTTTTTTCTCATACCAGTTCGGATGTTGATCATGTTCTCAAAGTTTCCTGTAAAAAGGATCAGTCAGACATTTTTTATGTTTTCTAAAACATGCTCAAATGGGTTTGGAGGATGCAAACAGCATTGTTTTTGTTTGGTCCTTTTTGACGGTGTTTCTTTTTTCTTCATCTGATAGTTAGAGCCCAGGGAGTGGAGAAAAAATAGAGCAAAACAATCTATAAGGTGGCATGTGATGCGGGTCATCAACTGGGCCAAAACTGAGTTGGCACAAATCTTTAGACCATTAGGCCACTGTGATGTGCTGGCGGGCTTGGTTTCGGCATCACTGAATCTCCAACAGCATTTGCTGTTTTCTTTATGAATGAATATAAACCAGAATCACTTTGACTGACATCTGCTGTCATTGTAAAATAAATTGGTGGAAATCGGTGGTGCTGAGATATTATGACCTGGGAGAGGGAAGATATTGCCGACACATAGCATAGGACCGCAGACTAGGGATAAGACAGGGAAAAGACACACTGTAGCATGAACTACATAGATCAGTCTAAATCTAAAATGACAGGCAAGAAGTCACATATACGACATCTAATTTGCACTGAATGGATTCAGGCCTGCAGTGCTGTATGATTGCAGTTTACTTGCCTTATTCTGAGATACAGAGAGACAGCATCTCTGGACATAGGGGGACATGCGTCTGACTACACGCAGATTCTTGTTGTTTCTTTACTCCAAAAAACAAAGATTGGTCGAAAGATGTCTTCAGAATCAGTATTATAGAGCTGCTTTATTAGATGCTGGCGGGGCCTCTTGTCTGGAACTCTTATTTATTAGTCTGTTTTTGTGTAACGTCATATCCAATGCTCAGTCTTCAGGTGAATGATGGACACCGCCGAGTGTTCACCGACGGCTGCTGAGTTTCTACCACTTGTTTCAAATCGATGCGGACACGAAATGTTCTGGTCTGAGGTCGTACTGGTTCCGTCAACACCGTGTCACCACACGGCGCTATTTTTGAAGTCAACATAGCATCGTCACCCTCCTTCCCTCACAAACTGTCAGAAAGTATTTGTGCGCATGTATTAACGCAGCTTTCACAGTTCAAAGTGAACAACGAGGTGGAAGATTGCTGTAGAAGCAGCTGACACAAAATAAAAGTTTCAATTTGTAAGGAAACAAGTGCTGTAAGTAGGGACAATGGACTTTGGCCATTTCAAAATAATTTCACTGGAGTAATACTTTTCTCAAGGCTTGCTGTTGTGCTGTGCACTCTTACATTGTGTTGAAAAGCAAAGTCAATGATAAGGAAAACATCACCTATGGAATTAGAGGCAAAGCAGCAAAAACATTACTACGAAGTCAAACTTTACCAGATAAACTTATTATCTTGAACAAGTTATAGCAATTTGGCCTCAGTCAAACGGGTGGCACTGTTGAATGAATAATGGATATGAATTATCACAACATATTTGACTTCTTACTGGTTGTGACTGTTTCTTTTTCAGTAAAATCCAAACTCGTACACTGTTCTCCTATCTAATATGTCTTCCTCTCTATATACACCAGATCTGTAAATATCGTACCTTTGAGTCCTATGTGTGGATCGTGTTGTATCAACTCAGGCTTGCAACAACTACAAAAAAAAGAGAGAAAAAAAAGTGTCAGTAAAAACCTGAAACCCCCAAAAGAGCCATGTCGTACTGTATCTGCATTCATTTCTAGGCCTGCTTGTGAATGAATGTGTCACTCAGTTACAAAGCAATACACACTACAGTGTCTAAACAAAAAGAAATGCCATCAAGCCTTGTAGAGGTTGCTGACTTTAGATCTTCTACTAGCACGCAGTAACATACATTTATTTGGTCTTGTATCACTGCCTCTTTAAATCCTCCTCCGTTTGGGCCATTCAGATGAGAGAATATGCTGTGGATGTTTTTATCTGTACTTTGTGGTAAAACAATTAAAAAAAGGGTTGCTAACAATGACTTGACTTCTGTTTTTAAAGAGTTTGTACCTTTGGTGGGAAGACCAGCTTTCTAATGAAGAGTAAACCCCTATAATGACCTGAGTTCACCAGTACAAAAGACATTGGTGCTTACCAGCTCAGTTCAGGTCAGTGGCTTTTAAGAGTGGCTCTTCTTGTGATCTTTAACACCAAGCGACTTGTGTCTGCAAGTTGACTCTCTTCCTGAACCCTCTCCTCATTCGTCAACAGGCTTTAGGTGTGTCAGTAGACACACCTGGAACTGCTTCTCCTGAGCAGTCCCCGCCCCTATCCCCTCTGCAGATTTCTGCTACAGAGATACGTAAAATAAAGCAAACTAAAAGCACATACAAATTGAAAATATGGGATATAAAACATTGAGTTAAATAAGCTACTGGCCCACAAATCACATCTATTATCATTATGAAATAAAAGTCACTATCATTAAAATGCGATTTCCAGTTAAAGGCCAGTCAGCAAATTGTTTCTATAACCCTGATCTTAAAGGTTGTAGATGTGTAACAAACAAACATCAAACGTCAATTATAGTAAAATTATAATATTGAGTTTAATACTGAATTCGATTTCATTTGAACCCTATAAAGAACCTTCCAAACGTACATCAGTCGCATTCACAATAAAGTTAATTCTCCAGAAATGTTAAAATCATATATGCAGTTTCCAGAGTAACCAGCAGAGGGGGAGAGAGAGACCCCAAGCTGATGCGGAGATGCATGGAGGAGAAACTGCATCAAAAATCCTATTATTACACATCACTGACTTCCCAAATTCAGGTTCCATTGCAGCAGCAACATATAGTCCATCCTACAAGATCACGTGTTACTGTCTTGGTACGAATATACTGTGACGTAAAAAAAACCCCACTGGACACACTGGAGATTCAACAAAATAGAGGAAACACTATTTATTGTCGAGCAGCATTAATTCAGAACACAGTGGCATGAAGCCAAATAACTGTAGGCTAGATGTGACAAAACAGTCAGTGCAGCTCAAAGGTTGTGACTCCCCACACTTTGACTGAGAACACACTGAAATAGGACACAGTAGAGTAAAAAACAGATCATTACAAGTGTTTGTAAAGGTCAAAGATAATAAACAACACCGAATAATTGCGCCCCGTGACACCCAGTTGTGGGCAACATTCATGTTTGTCAACAACATGCACATATTTTTTTCCTACAGAAATATTTATTAAATACATTACATATGTAGATTATCGCTTATATTTCAATTGTGAGTGCATCTGCATTTGTCTCACAGCCAATTACTCATATATAAATAACATTTCCCATTGAGCTAAATATGCATATTCTGGTAGAAATACTGTAAATCTGTACGCTCCAGGATTAAGACTGCAAAGACACAGTCAGTCTGCGAACCATGTTACAAGACGTTTAGACGTGTGTACCATCTGCAACGGAAAATTCAGCAATATAGCCCAATTACATATTTTTTAAATTATATAATTAAATCCTAAATTCTGTAAAAAATAAATAAATAAAATCTGAATTTTTAAACTGCCTTGTTCATCATTCACCAGTAAAAGTGGCGATCATAATAAAAAACTGTATGCATAGAACATGTCGAAGGCAAATGCTCTTCATTCCCAGCAAAGCAATGCGATAAGTGTTCAATAAACCGTTTTTTGAAACTGATTTGTCCCCGCCACCGGGGTGGATGGAGCCGACAGTGGAGCCGTAGGGGAGACATCTGTTATATGTTGTTGCATTATGTATGTTTACATTTTGCCGACGATCGAATGCATTTTTAAAGCTGTCAATTATTAAATGCACAATGTGGCCTACGTGGCCTGGCATTCTCCTGGCATCGTGACAAGTCCAACGAAAACAGCACAAACCGGGGCTACATACGGAGAGCGAAAAAAACAACAACAGAACAACACAACAATAACAAAAGTCGATGAAGCTTATCTGCTGGTCAGGGCCCTCTGCCTAGTGCACCTGGAGTTCGTGCGGCAGCAGCTGGCAGCCGCTGTTCACGTGGCTCAGCACCTTCTCCTTCAGCTGGGCCACCTGGTCCCGCAGCACGGTGGCCGTGGAGGCCAGGTCGCCGTTGTGGCTCTTCAGCGTCTTCACCTTATCCTCCAGCCTGGAGATGCGCTCCAGCTTGCGCCGCCGACACTTGGACGCCGCGATGCGGTTCCGGAGCCTCTTCCTCTCGGCTTTGACGCTGTCCTGCGTGTCCATGTCGATGGGGGAGAGCGGCGGGCTCTCCCCGAAGCTCTGCACGTCCGGCACCGTCTGTGGCTCCTCCTTCAGCGGCGGGGACTGCTCCGGGGCTGCCCCCGCATGGTGCGCCTGGGGCGGCGGCGGGAAAGGCACCGTGTCCGTGGAGTAGTTGACCGTGGTGCCCAGCGGCCCGGTGCCGTAGCTGTTCAGGTTGGTGTACACCAGTAGATCCTGCTGGATGGGGAGAGGGGCGATGTTCGCGCCCAGCTCCAGGCTGCTGCCACCCCCGCTGCCGCCGCCGCCGCTCGGCCGCCCATCAGCTCCGCTCAGCTGGTTTTGCTTGTGCAAGTCCTCCAGCGCCTTCACGAAGCCCTCGGCGAACTCCTGCTCGTCCGTCACCGTCTTCGGGAAGAGGAAGTGGGTGCTGGTGGGCGTCGTGGTGACCATGCCGTTGGACTGGATGATCAGCCTCTCCAGTTCCGGGGAGGCGAGCTTGAGAAGCCCCAGGTCCGGGGAGCCCAGGATGCCCTCGGCGTCGCGCAGGTGCGGCTTGAGCTCCGCGTCCACCACCAGGCTCAGGTTCACGTCCTTCTTCATCATGATCTCCGTGTGGCAAAGCCCATCACCTGGCACGTGTCAACCCTCCTCGGGAATGTGATGGGTGAAATACGTGCTTCAGTTTGCCTTCTAACACCCTGGTCGTCGGCAGCCTTCCGCTCCTGAACTCGATCTGAGCGTAATGCACGTCCGCGTTTTTCTAGGCTCGCACGTTCCATTATGTCACAGCAGGGCGCGCGCGCATTGGGCAAAAACCACGTTTTCCAGACTTTTATCTCAATGAAGGATGAAGCGAGCGGTGGGGGAGGAGAGAGCAGAGAGGTGTCACTCTGCGTCTCAGTCCACTGAACACCTACACTGAGGCCAAGGATGCGCACCAAAACATTGTGTGTGATTTACTGACATGAACTGAGAAACAGGTGCCAGTAAAAAAAAAAAACACCTGTGGCATTAGCAATTGTATTTACATTTTTTACACAGACGATTTCAATGTATTTGCCTAAGAATAATAAAAAATAACAGAGACGAACAAGAGATGCGTCTTCAGTTTAAAAATAAAAGTTGTCCCCATTGACTTGAATTTGAGTCCATCATTTTGCAAGATGAGAGCAATATAAAAGCTTAAAGCAGCAATAGGGAACCACAAGTGGAACGCATATGGTAAATTACAAGTAAATTCTATGAGAACCATGGCGGTGATGCAAAGAGCAGTGGTCCTAATTAACATGTTTTTTTGTGACTGCTTTCTCAGGCAGAACTATGAAAAGTCCTAATTCCAGCAGTCCTGTCTGATAGTGGCATTTCCACTGAAGAGTTTTACATTTTCCCCTTACAGATTTTCCAGTTTCACTTTTCATTTTCATTTGAACATTGAAATGGATGATGTAATGTCGGCATTTTGCCATTTCAGCATTTATCAGACTGGTTAACTACAAGGTTTATATGATATAAACAGTGACTCAATAAGCATGCAAAACACAATCATTGTATTATGTGATAATGCTGTGATATTTCTTTCTTTTCTACCACTCTTCTGGCTCGTAAAGGGTTACAGAGAGGAGGTATGTGCGTCAAAGGTAGGCCCTATCCATCACAGAGAGGCATTCTGTGGGTGGATCACATGATGGATCCTGTGATGTCAGATGTCTTTACGCTGTGGTGGAAATGGAGGGGGGTGGAAATGTACCAACAGAGGAGAGATATTTTTTTTTTAATCTAAAAGCCAAGTATCGCCATGGAGGAAGCTGAGCCTGCAGTTGAGAAAAAAAGATTTGCAGTCACTGAGGATTAACCATCCTTTTTCTCTCTCACACTATGTGTGTGTGTGAGTCACACACACTTACACTTTTTCATTTCCTTCTCCCGTTAGTCTATTTAATAATAATAATAATAATAATAATCATCATCATCATCATCATCATCATCATCATCATCATCATCATCATCATCATCATCATCATCATCATCATCATCATCATCACCATCATCATCATCCTCATCCTCATCCTCATCCTCATCCTCATCCTCATCCTCATCCTCATCATCATTAGCCAGTGCTCCTCCAGAAATAAGGCACAAAGTCAGCTGTCAGCAATACATGGCATTGGTTGCAACACCTGCTGTGCCAGACAAAGTAGACGCGTAACGTTTTGGGCTGTGTTGCTTAACGTGTTGTTGATAGGTGGTTTATAATTAAAGAGAACAGAGGAGCTCATTAAGACCCTTTGGAGATGTTAATAGAGCATCCATCATCTGCTGACATACAGACGCTTGAAATATTGATGTAGCAGGCTGCCACGCTACCAGGAGTTCCTCCCAGCACACAGACTCTCAGAAAGGCAGATCGTTGCACAAAACTTAAACTCTAAAAAAAGTTGCAACCTCAAAATACACAGCTGCCAAACCTTAGCTCAGATGTCACTTCCCTTTGCAGCACTTATCTACAGCCGGACACTCATCTACTGAGTATCAGACACATTTTGTAGCTAATTTGACATTCTTGTCCTCTTAAGACAGCAACTGGCCGGGGGCAAATGGAGATGGAGGATTTGATCTCTCCTTCAAACTTGAGTCATTCTTGACATAGCTGTTTCTATGACTTGTTGTTTCATGTCATGCTTGTTTATACACCACTGCAATAAATGCCCAATGGCTAAACTTGATGGTTGTTTTTCGTTCATCTTTGCACACTAGGTGTGGCTATTTGGAACAAAGACACTTGCCTTAAGTAACATTTGTTGACTATAAATACTGCGTAGGAATTGCTTCATTCTTGAGACTGGAATGCGATTTTGGTTAACAGCATTAAATGTTAAAGTTTGTTTTTAAGTTTTACTGGTTACTTTGGGGATTAGGACTTCGGTTAATTTTTTTTAACTATTTGTGTCAGCCCACCAGGCTGCTCCCCTCGGTGTGATGAAATATTTCCCATCACCCCACGGTGTGGGGGAATTTCTGAACTTTTGTGTGTGCTTGTGTTGGTGTGTGTGCTGTTGGTTTGCACAAAATACGCCCTTTTCCCACACAAACGCACAGTAACCGCTTCAAACACTCACACACCGGTGGGGTGGCCACGTCCGCCATAAGTCTGGAAAGTCACCTTCACCGAGTCCACGCCTTTTCATACTTATACATTAGCTTGTGCAGCGATCAGACCAAACAGGCTAAGTCACAGAATTCATATTTTTCAGGCCCTGGTACTGTTACACTCGTGCATATGTTTCTGGGATTGAGCAAAAACAAACCTTGTTTTTTCTGTACATATCTCAGATAATGCAGAGAGAGAGGTGGTTTCTAACATCATTTTTGCGTCATATGTTTAATTTCAAATGGATAAAATACACATATTCTAGTCAATCTAATATGAACTAAACTGAAAACATAGTTTTGCTTGGTACCAAGGCATGGTTTCAAATTGACCAGTAAGGAACCTGCAGTCCATTAGCTGCTGTCTTCCTTTACTGATATCTTTCACACAAAGCACAACAGGCAACCACTCAGCCAATGTACCTTTGTGCACTGAATAACTCTGGAGCGGGTGGCCTTTGTTTGACTTTGACACCACTTCAAGCAATACAAATATGTATCAAAGAGAAGAGGGATTCTGTGACGTGAACATAGAAAAAGAGAGAGATGCAAAGTGTCGGGAGAAATATTTCCACGGCAGACCCGGGTTTAGATGCGGTTCCATAAATATGCTGGGTAGCTTGTTATGCTTTGTGCCCAGTGGTAAAAATAGGCCGTCTTCCCAAGGGAAGTGATGACGTCTGCAGCCTGCCTGCATCACCAGCCACAAGTCAGCTTCATCCTAGTACTGGAAGCAGCACAGAGGCAAAGTGTGGGGGGAGCATCGGTGATTACCATGGCAACACATGCAGAGTGACGCAGGTAAGAGCAGTAGAAAGGAAGGAGGGTGCGATTGGCTGTAGAGAACAGTGTATGTATGTGTGTGTGGCAGAAGTGTGTGGGAGGTAAAGAAAGGGAGGAGGACTCAATAACCCCGCACTGAGATTAACTCAACACCCCCGGCACACAATCACACACACACATGCATGCACGCACACACACACACACACACACACACACACCCACACACACACACACACACACACCGAGCCTGTTAACACGATCAACAATTCAGGCTAGCAATGAGATATGATTTAGCACGCTCTTAGAGCACAGCCATCAGAGGGAGTGGGAAATAGTCTTATTTTCCTTCCCCACAAATGTCATCTTGGATTTTATGCAGGCATGTATCTTCTGTAAGAATTCAGGGTCATTAAAATAAACCTTTGGGCAATTCAGCTGCTTTGGCAGAGATTTCTGTTGAATTCAATTGCATTTCAAAGGTTACTCTGCCCCCTTGTCTTCTTCTTCACTGCTTATACACATTTGTTGTTTGTTATATTTTATTTGACAGAATAATGATTGTTAGATGTTATTCAGTAGATGACTACATATCAAGACCAGTATTTTTATCAGCAATAAAACACATTGATATAAGGGTGAAATTAGTTAATTAATTAGAAATGTTCTGAGTTGAACGGCATGCACATCTTGGGACACTTCTAGTCATCATGTACAACCAATAAAGCATAATATTATATGTATATACAGTATGTTTAGAGAGAGAACGTCTGAGAGGCATATTCTCATAATGGCTGCGACAGGAAAGCTCAACAGTGACATCTGCTGGGCCCACAGCCAATGGCAGGGCCTGAGATGATGATAATAATAAATAATAAATAATAATAATAATAATGAGAAATAGTTCAATCATAGCAATTTGTTAATAAAACAAGTGTTTATTTTAAGTGTGGCCAGAACATTGATAATGTTTGTTGTGCATGGTTATACAATCTATTTACTGAACCAGTGAATGTGACAGACAACCCTTCGTGGCACAACTTTTCTAAAGAAAACTCAAAAGTTCCCACTTGTATTTCAATCTTCAAAAAGATTAGTTATAAATAAATACAAATGCTTTAACAAAAGTTGTTTTATTCTCATGTCTTCATGTAAATAAATTACAACATTGTCTTTTGTTAGAAAAATAAAATGAAATCCAACCACCTTGACACATGTTGGACCGACCCACGTCAGGCTTATGGACATGAGGACATTTTTTTCCCCTCATCGCCCCCCATGTGTTGTCTTACAAATGCTTTAACAGAATTGTGAATGTTCAGATAGAATCCTGCCCCAGTGACTGCTGGTTTGCCGTTCACCTGCTGTAATTGGCAGCCAAATAAAAATGTTGCAAACAACAGTATAGCACAGATAATGGAAATAAAGAGCGAGTTAACAAATAAAAACTTGCAACAGAGGTTGGGGCATTTCTTCACCCGAGGAGAAAAGCTGAGGGGCAAACAACCACAAAAAAAGGCCTCATTCCAGTGAAGCAACGGATGAAGAGCTTTTGTTGAATAACTAAATGTGGTTTATAAAACGAAATGTAAACTACAGATTGATAGCAAAGAAGAAGTCCACCAGCTCTGACATATACACTGGTTAAGGGTCATAACAAATGTTCATACCAACTTAAAGATGCTAAAAAACAAAATTCAGTGCAAATGCACAGCTTCTCAACTTCTCCTAGTGTGATCTCTGCTGCAGTTGTTACCGACAAATATCTCAGCAAGAAAACACCAGATTAAATGTTAACTTCATGAACTGAAGGAGTAATGGCTCTGAATAAGAGGATGTGCTGTTGAAGGTGCTATGTCGTCTGTTGTCAGTGCTGGTTCTTCATTCCCTGTGGTTTGCCTGATTTCTTATCCTGCGGTGGCTGCTGCTGCTGTTGTTGGCCCCGACCAGTGCTGCTCATTCCTCTACCACGACCACCAAACAGACCTACGGAAAGACGTAAGAGAGCAGTGGAATACCTGTTCTTACTCAAATATTGTACAGGCAGTTTAAAAAGGAAAAAAAAAACATCTTAAGTATTTAAAACCTATTGTTGGTCTTTGTTTGCTGGTAAAAACAACATTTGCTTTAGCAAATTATATATGTATATTTGCTTTTTATTTTTTAAGTGCACCGTACAGGCTTCCCCCCCCCCCCCACAAACATTAGGGCAAATGGTTTGGTGTTCTGAAAGTGTGTGGATTTTGTATTTGTACAGAAAAATGGAAATGACCCAAAACTGTAATGCCAATATTCAAGCCTAACCAAGAGCCCTTACTGAAGTCTGTCTGATTAGCAGGGACGGTTTCCACTCACCTCGACCAGCTCCTCCCCTTCCCTTTCCTTGCTGTTTGTTTTGCTGGGCACCCCCTCGTCCACGGCCCTTCGACACAACCTCCTCCTTCACCATGTCTATGATCTCATCTGGGATCCGGAGATATTTGATGGTGCTTCCTCTAATGTAGCACTCAGGCATCCTCCAGAATTTATCTCCATCCTGTCAGAGGTTAGTAGGGGTGTCAAAAGATCCAAATGCACCTTAAATGTAATATTTCTATTAAAACTTGTTGGTAGTGATGGTAAAAAATGTCCGGTTAGTTATTTTTAAAGAGAAATGCCACTGGGTTTTTTGGTTAGGGAAGCAGTGTCAACACTGACAACTACTGCACAGTGCATGTGGAAAGCTTCATTCTAACACTGGCCTACAACTTTACTGTAGGAAGCAACAAGACACCACTTTTATTAATATCAAAAGAATGAATGAATGTTACCCTTGAGGTGCAGATGACCTCTCTCAGGTTGATGTTCATCCAGTTGTCACAGCTAACCAGGTGACCGTTATATGTCTCCCCATTCTTCAGCTCCACCAGCTTTACAGGGAGAAGACACAACAATGCACAAAAACAATTTAACCTAGAAATAAACAGTTAGAACTGAGGCAATATATATATACACACATATCTGTGACAGTGTGTTACATTTTACTGGTTAAATTATTGATCACTTAATGGATTTAGAACTATTTGACAAAAAAAGGAGCTCAGTGTCTCCTTACCATGGGATGGTTCTGGGCAGTCTTGAGCAGAGATAAGGGAAGCTGCAAAATGACAGGAAAAAAACAGGTCATACACAGGGATTCACTTGTCATAATACTTACTGAGCAACCTACAGTTAAAGCAGTGGCAGACCCAGCTGCAAGGCGCCTTGTTGATACCCATGATGCACACAGCAATGTGTTAATTCAGTATAACCAACTGCAGCACCACAGAGTGTGGCAACTCATGAAGATTCTTAGTTGCAGATTCTCCACGTATTTTCACGAAAATCATAAAATGTTACCGATCTTCTGTGCAAGGCAATATTTAGCAAGGAGTTTCTGCAAAGTTTGCCTTGTCAAATTTACCACAATTTTAAGAAAAATTAGCATACAATTCAAAAACAAACTAAACAGCCTAAACTGTCAACTGTACTCGGTCTACTGTATTACTTGGGAAATTAAACTGATGACTTATTAATGACTTCCAAGGGTTAAGTGCACTCATTTTAATGCATGTTGATATACAAGTCTTGAAACGCATGTAGATTGTGGGAACGTACACCTCTGCTAATCTATTGTGATTAAAGGGGTATGCTAAAAAAAAGACGAACGCGGTGTAAGAGCCATGTTAAATGTGTCGTCGGTAGCTAACCTCACTTAGCTTGCCTTACATTACCGGACATCAGTATGATCCAGCGCATCACATTGCTGAGTAGTAGGCGTATTAATGCAAATGAGAAAGACTACTACTAATAAAATCCACTGTGGAGTTTCCAGGAGTTAAATACTCACCATTGTGATAAAATCACTTGATGAGTGAGTGTCTTGGTTTTTGTCTTGGCCTTTCACGGACACGATTTGCCTCCTATTGTTCTTCTTCTACTCCCTGCGAGTTTCCGGCGCTGCGATGCGAAGATAATGGACGTATTTTAAGATGCTGCCCTCTACAGTCGGTACAGTGAACTACTGTGGAATGACAATGTTTTGGTTGCTTTAATTCTGCAATGTTTATTATGTATTTATGTTTAACTGAATTACTGTCCACCCATTGCTTAGTACCATGTTCAACAAATAAATACATGATAGATATCGACAGATAGCGTGCCGTCGCTGAGGTAAACGTGTCACGTCTTCCGTGCCGTTGTTGACGTCAACGCGCCAGGTCTTACGCAGCCTGGAACCACTGGTGCCTTGAGCCCGTGGCAGAGAGAGCCGTCAGATGTGTAGGCTGTCGAGTGTCTTCGCGGTCGCTAAAGTTAAACCAACAAAACAGTAAGGGATTTTCGGTATCAGGACGGGAGATGGATAACAGCAAACCGACTGTGGTCGTCACAGGTTTGTGCGTTAGTTTTACACGCCGTTGTTGTGTTTTGTCGTCAGCGGGCAGCGGGTGAAGTGGGTGGAAAAGTTGTGCAGATGACAGTTTTCCGGCGTTAATGGCGTCCAGTCGTTACTGTTCTCCTCCGCCTCAAATCTCTGACAGTTGGAGGAAACCCCTTGTTTACAGTTTCAGATCTAACAGCCTGCTGTCCTCACGTATATTTCCGGCATATGTAGAGGCTTCTGGCATTTTGTCCTCTGTCCCACTTTCCTATGTTTTTTCTTTAAAGGCCAAATCAAACAATACATATAGGTGCAGAAGCTAAAGTTATTCGCCAGAAATGCTTCGATGTCTTGTTGTCGCTGCACATATATTTAGTTCTGCATAGATATACCAAGAAATATGTGAATTTGCATGCATATCTTTTAATATACGACCTGACGTGTTCGGTTATCTCACACATTAGCTTATCAGTGTCAACGCTAGTCCAAACTTCTACCCATTGACATTTCTTTTTTTACCCGGAATAATGTCTTGGAAAGACAATTAAGTGAAATGAAGGTAAATCAGTACTTGTAAACTCTATATTTTTTAAACGGCCAGTGTTTGATGTTACCTGCCAGTTACAACTTTTTTCTAGAAGAAGGGGAGAGTGCCGGACTTTTTTTTGTACTGCTTTGCATTATGAGTTTTATTTACCGTCAAAGAGTTGGACTTTTTCTCAACACCAGGCCCCTTTCAGGTCGTGTCCAGGTTTTATTACAAAGGGGTTTAAAATTATTAATAATAATAATAATAATAACCACTCTCCTACCAATGGTTGTATTCCAGGATCAATCGCTTTCTGTTCAGGTATCTGTATGGATGATCATCCATTCTGTTACCCATTCAGTTACACAACTGTGCACTGGAATATGCAAATCTGCACCCACACTTGCAAGCCATGTCTTTAAAAGCATTTTTGCAGGTTTCACATACCTATTCATTGAAACAAGTTGATGTAAATGCAATAATTTTAGAGACGTCACTGTATCAGTTAATATAAAAATATTTTACTCTGGGTTTTTTTTCTTGTATAAATGAGCCAAAGTGCCAACATGACTTAAACATTTAATGCGAGCAGCAGTAACAGAGACGGGGACTTGGTGTTTTCAGACACAAAGGGGTGCAGAAGCTGGCAGCCCCAGCTGATCGAAGATGTGTAGATTGCCTGGGAACAGCACCTTCACAATAGCGGGCCGGCTGGCAGCTGCCGGCCCCTCTCTCTCTGCTCCTTTTCAGCAGCCTGTCAGACAGACGGATCCCCCTCCACCTAACCCCCGGGGACCCGCTGACCCTAGGAAATGTGGTGGTGGGGGATCAGTTATAGATCCCTGTATAAACAAGCCTGGGTGAATATCCATCATATGCTGCTGTTTTTTTTGGAAGGTCATAGAGAATAGTAAATGAACAGATTCGTGTTAGTCAAGTTTCAACTGTCTCTTGCAGAACATGTAAATATCATTAAAACATTTATTTAACTATCTCTAAAAGGTCAAGAGCTCATATTCAACTAATGTCAACAGTGGACTGTGTAGAATTTTACCCACTCATATAACCCACTCAATACAAAGACTTAAATGCAATTAACACATGTCCTTTTGGTAGTAACACAAAAATGACATAACCCTTTCTCTGGAAGTATTTGCAATAATATGATTGCTTGCTTAATCAGTTCTCACTTGAGCATTTTTCTCCTCCTGTGTGAAAATCAAAGGCATTACAAACTTTCATTATCAGAACTGTAATCTGTTGTATTTCATCTACTCTAATAACGTATGTTCTGTAGGTTTTGGACCATTTGGAGAACACACAGTCAACTCTAGCTGGGTGGCAGTACAGGTATGTTTCACCACATTATTGCTGTTGTCTGTTGAATTAAATGTCACTTGACCAAATCATTTGAGGACTTTTGAATTTGTCAATTTGTTTGTCTAATTCACATGAGATATTCCACTTAGGTACGAAGTATTATAATAAGGAGACCAAATCCTGCTAACCATCTCCAAAATGTTTACATACACGAAAATCTCAAAGTTCATCTTCCCTATTATGTTATTAGAAAAACATGTAACCTGTTTGTATGATGGTTACATGATGCTCTGGCCTGTTTCACACCATGCCGCACAGCCTTTCAGAGGCTCCCTGTGTCATTCTGGGGAAACTGCATGTGGGGGATGATGGTGGATGTCAGGGTGTCTAGACGGACTTGATAAGGATATTAAAGGCAAACAAAAGGGCGCTTTGTGGCGGGGTCACAGACATGGTCAGACAAGCCTTATTTCAATACAAGTGGGGGTCAGCGTCCAGAGCGATTTGTCCTGCAGGGAGATTGGGGGAGGGTGTTGGTCGACTGGCTTTGAATCAGATACAGATTTATCTCACTTACAATATGTATGATTGCATTTCTTGCATTTTTCATACAGGATTATATATGAAAAAGGTTTAGTATTGTGGTTAAGTCATTTAGCTTTTCCTGATTGTGCAGTATTTGTAAAAAATATATATATATATATATATATTTCCCTGGAGCGTCATGCATTTGTAAGTGCATACATTGTTGGAGGATGTCAGAACATTTCATTTCAAGATAGTGTTTGTGTTGCTGTGAAGCTTAAAAAAAAACTACCTCTACGGGTACCTGTGATTTGACATAATTTTTGTCACACATACCAAATAATGAATTTCAATCCTTTCTATTAGATTATTTTTTGCATTTTCTCTTTAACCAAGCCGTCTCATTGAAATTAAGATCTCTTTTCCAAGAAAGATCTAAGAAAAAAAAACACAATCCTGGAAAACCCTGCAAACGTCCAATCTTAAATAATAATAATTTCCCCTTTTTATTCCTTTCCTTGTTAGGAACTGAAGAAGCTTGGACTTGGCAGTGAAGTTGACTTGCATGTGTACGAGGTTCCTGTCGAGTACCAAACAGTCCAGAGTTTGGTTCCTTCGTTATGGAAGCAGTATCATCCACTGGTAAGACTACAACACGATGTGACCTGCTCTATTTTTTTTAACTTTCCGGGTTAAGTCCGATTTTACTGCCACAGTCCAGGCTAATGTGAGTTATAATTGGATGGGGCCTTGACATCTATCTCACATCTTAAAGCATTAATCTGACTCTGTTTTATGGTTTCCTAGTTGGTAGTTCATGTTGGAGTCTCAGGCATGGCCACGACTGTGACCCTCGAGAAGTGTGGCAGAAATCATGGCTACAAGGGTCTGGACATTAGCAGCTTTTGTCCTGATTCACAGTGTTGCATTGTGGGAGGCCCGGACTGCATCAACTCAGTTATTGACATGGAATCGGTCTGTAAGAGAGTGACTGCCTCAGGGCTGGGAGTAGCCGTTTCTGTCTCCAAAGACGCCGGAAGGTATTTTTTTTTCTTTTTTTTCCTGTCAGAATCAACCGTTTCCTTTGTTTTTCCACATCTTAAACACAAACCTTAGTATAAAGGCATTTATATAGAGGCTGGTGGCAGAAGTAAGACTGTTGTCCATACAATCTGTAATGTATGCATTTATTTGCACTCTTGATTTAATTTATCTGGTTTTGTATTTATTGATTAATTCAAGTGCATTTTAATTAGGATAATAACACTTCCTGTTTAATCATAGTGGAATATTACAATGCATACATTTATATACATAGAACATTGAAGATTATTTGTTTGCAGCAAGTACTGAACCAAAATCAGTTAAAGTTGGTCGCTCTTAGAAAAGCAAAACATAACATCAACAAACATTTTGGGTTAGGATACCTTAAAGGTTATATGATAATTACTGCCAGGAGATGCCGCACTAGCACCAGCATCTTCAACCAAAATCATCCCCATTGTCATCAAAGAACTGCAACCTGCAACATTTTCATTCAAATTAAATTACCTTTTTAAACTGAAATTAAGACAACATTAATGTTGATGCTTTATTGTGTTGTAGTTGTATTACACTGCATTTGTTAGCAGTTCGTGGCTTATATTGCAGTACACAGTGCATATGTCGCTGGCATGCAGAGGCTTGTAGTCACCTCAGGTGATGCTGTAAATAGTGAAGATATACTTATCATGAGTTGCATATGGTACATTTGTCCACACTATATGCCTGTCAGAAATTGGTATCTGGTCATACATCTATATGCATAATGGACACATTTGCCCCATTTGTAGAGACGGGCCTCTCATTCTTTCAACACTGCTCTGTTCCCTGATAGATACCTCTGTGATTTCACCTACTACACGTCTCTGTACCTGAGCCACGGCCGCTCTGCCTTTGTCCACGTTCCTCCTCTTGGAAAGCCTTACAGCGGGGAAGACCTGGGTCTTGCACTGAAGGCTATCATCCAGGAAATGCTGGAGCTTATTGACCAGGCCGAGGAGAAGATCCACTGTAAGCAGCACTTCCATTAAGTGACCTCCAGATGCCAACCAGCCTCTCCAGCATTCACCACACAAGAGAAATTGCACTTAACCACAAGTAGCCAAACTTCTTTTTGTTATTTTGTTGTTTCTCTTTGTCCTGGGTGGCTTATGCTTCTTCTTTTTTTAAGATAAAAGATAGATAGGGACTTCCCTTGGTCGCAGCTTTTTTTCCTCCTACTTCCAAGGAATATAAAACATGACTTTGGAGAATATGCGAATTGCTATAGGTCCCCTAAGAAAACACTGCAGAAAAGCGCTGCACATATTTGTTTATAAGCAGCTCAGAAAATGCCCAAAAGGTATGTGATTTGGCAGATATTACTACCTAGTACCCCCAAAGTGACTGTTATTATTGCACCTTATAGGGTTAGGGTTCATGAAATCATTATAAGGTCACATTTTGGGGAACTGTGAAATGTACTAAATGTGCTCCCCTCTTTTTTTTTTGTTACAGTCTGTCTCGAGATGTTTCAGTCACCAGGTGTTTTCACCTGAATTTCTATACATGTTTAATGTACATGATACATCATGGTTTAAGTAGAAAATAATTAGAACCAGTAAACTGTTAGCAAATTTGTTTCCCACGGATTATTGTTCCATCTGCTCCAACTTTGCTGTTTTACATTTTATGTTGTATTGTTTCTAGAGTCCCTTTTCTTTATAAGAAGTTGTAAATTTGCCTCCTTTACAAAGGTTACTTAAATCAGGGAACGGGTTGGTTCCAGCCTATTTCCCCCCCAGTTTGTTGGCCCAATTCTAACCAAAACCCTACATTTACCTCACTGAGATCTAGTCCTAGGCTGTGCAATGTTATTGTACAGATCTCAATTCAGTCTATTTAGGAAATTCATGTTGTGGGTTTGTCAAAAATGATATTATGGCTGCACAATTAGTAGAGAAAGTAATGAGCAGGACAGTTATTACTTAAAAAAATACGATAGTCTGAAAAGTTCCTTGGATTGAGCTGTGTTTAACTTGGTGTAACACTTGTGATAGTTGTGTACTGTTTAAATTGTACATCCAATAATAATCTTGTTAAATAACTGAACGTGAGTTACACACTGGATTGTGGAAAAGGACAGCATAGGATTTATTTTCCCTGAATCGGGGCATCTGTGTTGCCTCTCAGAGCAGTCAGTTTTTTAAACTTTTATCTCTATTTAAACCAGTGCTTTCTCTTTTTATAGCTTGCAAAATCCAGGTTTCTCCTATTTTCAGTAACTGTGCAGCCCTGATTGCCATTAGCAGTGTGTTACTTCCTGTTGCTTCCTGCATTAATTCAGAGGTAGCTAAGGATTTTTTTTTGGTGAAGGTAAACTCTCTCTCCACTCAGAGTTGGGCCTGGACTTTTATTTCTGTAGCACTTTCTTTTTTCACTTTTCCTTAATCTGGAATTTGGACCGCAGTTTTAAAGCATTTTGTTTTTATTTTAATTTCCAGTCACTTTAACTTGAAATATGTAGCTTTGCAGACATAAACGCGTCCGTTCCATTTTTACCCCCCTTCCTATTAATTATCATTATGCATGTGTGGTATGCTCTATGGGTGGCGTTTGTTTTATTTTCCTTTGGTTTGTTCTGAACTGTAACACACAAACTGAAACATATTGTTAAATTGTGTCTGTGATGGGGGCACTCCAGGTATAAATGTCCTGTTTTGTTTAGCATTGAATGGTCTACATATTGCTTGAGCACCCTGTGAATCCCCAAGAAAACGCTCTGCCTGTGTGAAATATGGATATAGTATATATCATTTGGTAACGTTAAGAAATTAGCATCTTGGAACAGTGAACTGATCAGGATTGAACTTAATCCCACACTCAAGTTTTATTTTGGCCGCTGATATTTTCCTTATGTCTTGGCTGTGTGGTTTAAAACTCTTTGAAATGATGGGTCAGATATTAGATCTCAGTTTGCAGGTGCTGGTGTTTTACTGTGTGGCTTAGTGAGAGCTGAGAAGTGAAAGGGTTGTAGAGGAGCTGCCCCTGAAATGTCTGCTCTCAAATGTGAAAAGCCTCACGTTTACATATAAGGGTGACCTCTGACTCCAAACTCTTTCCTGTGCCTTGCTGTTGTTTATGTGTGTTATGAAAAGGCCTTAAAATGCTCAGTGGGTCAGTTCAAAGATTTATTACTGATGCTGTCCAGTCAGATGTGTGGCTACCTCAAGAATACTTTTTTTATCTCAGTGTGTGCTCTGTTGTACTATAACCTAATGGCTCTGTGATTTATTGTGAGGTCCTGGGTTGAGGGAGGATCCTCTGAAAAGGTGTCTTCTGCTTCTGACATGAACAAAGCAATATGTTACAATAAGTTGTATTGGCTTTGGAAAAAGAAAAGCTTTGAAGTGAAGAGAATTAAAGGGTCACAAGTAACGTGTTTGTGTCTGTTACTTGGTCTATAACTTCAACATTCTCTGTTAGTTGAGAAGATGTTATACACCTGTCAACTATACAAATGCACAGTTGATATAGCAGACGTCATAGTCACTGAGAAGAATCACAAATCACAAAATAAAATGGTTTGACTTGCTCATACGTCACAGCTTCTAATGTGCAAAAGTTCATACACTAAAGGTCTACTGTGTCCACTATATAAATAAACATGCGCTTATGGGCAACATGCATGGTATTACTTAGTAATAACTCCTAAATGATATGTCTATACAGTGATGAGCAAATGTTTGAGGCACTGAATGGCTTTATATTCACACAAACGAACAGGCATCGGATTGATCCCGGATTGAGACCCTTTTAATTCTACAGTCAGTTATCTTCAAAGAAAGTAACAGTGAATCCTGCCACACAACATGGTGTGACCCCCCACATAACTTTGATCTTGACATCACAGAATCAGATTATTTGCAGAGACAAAATACATGGAAACACATTCAGGAACTTTACCAAACTCCTTTGAAACCTTCATTTGAAACCACAGATGTGTACGTCGCAAAGGCTTCAATATTAACTTGAACATTTTTCATACCAATTTAAAGCATTCAGCATTGGCTTCAGTTTTCGGACATGGAGTCTAGGTCCATAAAGTCTATGGAATAAACATATTGTTTGATTTAAAGAAAAACCACATTATTTGTTATGGCATTATTATCGGTGACTGCTTTCAGTGCAGTGCATTCCATAGATTTCCCCATGGGAGGCGGCCTCTTCAATAGGCCTTCAGAAAGATGAGACTCAGTGTAGGTGAAAAAATATATCAAAAAAAGAAAAAATGAATGTGCCCTGTGACAGACCCTTTTTTTTTAGATTTGGTGTAGTCTGATGATCACTATTATTATCATTAAAAACCTACTTTAATCTCTTGACTTGTTTGAGTGGTGGATTTCTTTTCCTTATCCCTGAACTTTTTGCTATTTTTTCATCAATGCCTTTGAAAGACATGTTTACTGTGTTTAGCATTTGTGGCTTTTAAAAGATTAAAGTCGATGTGAGGGACTTAAATGTGGTTTCTAAGCCAGTTTCCCCCGCAGTGGGTCCTGAATGTGTTTTGATTCGCGGAAAAAAACATCAGAGTGAGAGCTCTCCCGTTGAATGTGCGCTTTCCGCTCTCCAGCCCACAGTGAACGTCACACGTCGAGCGGCGCCGTCTCTCCTTGGAACCTGACGGATCTGTCGAGCCTCCGATCAGACCCGTTTTTGTTAGTGTTAAGAGTCCAGACTCCCAGCCAGGGCCTGCAGTCCGGTTTGTTGGTCAACAAACACCGCGAAGATCCGCTTCATCTGCAAGCGAACACTGGAAATCGAGTCGTAAAGCGAAAGTACAGAGTCGAGATGAGTGTGGAGGCGTACGGGCCGAGCTCCCAAACCCTCACCTTCTTGGACACCGAGGAAACGGAGTTGCTCGGAGCGGATACCCAGGGCTCCGAGTACGATTTCACGGATTTCACCCTCCCCAGCCAGACGCAGACTCAGGGACAGACCCAGAGCCAGCTGGACAGCCAGGTCTGATGCCTTTAATCTCACGGAGAGTGGCGTTAAATGGCGGTTTACGTTGGTTAGCTGTGGTTAGCTTCTCGGCCGCCTCGCTATTATTGGATGTTAGCAGCTAGCTGTTAGCCGCTAGCACGCTGCCAGCCAGAAAGCCCGTTAAGTGGGCTCCCAAAAGTAATATCGCGTGTTTGAAGTGTTCGCGTCGAACCTCTCCGAGTCAACGATTCAACCTCGACGACTGAAATCGCGCGTCTCGAAAAATGACAAACGGTCCACTCGTGGTTAACCACCTGGCTTTTCCGCGCCCTGGCGGCTAGCTGCTAATCCTTAGCATTCGGTGCGTGTGGGTAAACGCTATGTTGTGTTGTGCTGCAGGTGAACGGTCCCGACGAAGGCTTCCTCAACGGTGGAGTGGATGACTCCGTGGCCAAAGCCAGTCAGCTGCTGGCCGAGCTCAACTTTGAGGAGGATGAGGAGGACACGTACTACACCAAAGACTTACCCGTGCACGCCTGCAGGTAGGACGGCAGACAACTACACACCGTGACACCTCAGCCTCCCCTCACGAGGGGTTGTTTGTTTGTTTGTGTGTGTGTGTGTGGGTGATCAGTTTGGTTTTAGAGAGGTGTCGAATGAACCGTGCTAACATCAGTGCTGTTGTTGTTGCTCCCGACGATCTGTACTGTATGTAATTGTAGCGTTTGTGTTATCGAGCCCCACCTCTTGTGTTGACTGAAGTATACCGTCTTTTATACACGTCTAAATGCTGCCCAAACCAAATCCTATAAAATGCAGTCAAACCCTCTCCAAAACAGTTGATTTAATATTCTAACCTTGAGGGAGGACTTATTTAGGTATATGTACTTTATGTAGGCGCTCCCAATAAACTGCACATTACCGAGGGAAGTGTGACAAGAGTTTGTTTAAAGACAAGACTGTATAATAATATTGTGGTAGTTATTATTTTGTCTGCAATCCTTGATGTAGCATGCCACAAACAATGGTTAGTGCTCACCCTCTATTATGTACGTTTCCTATTGCAGGATGTGCTGTCCAGTGCCACTTATCTACTCGTGTATACAGTATAACTTAGATGTTATAATAAAAATAAAAAATTGAGTAACACTGCACTAATCCAGATGTGGTTTTAATTTGTTGTTTTTCAGCTACTGTGGTATTCACGATCCAGCGTGCGTGGTGTACTGCAATACCAGCAAGAAGTGGTTCTGTAATGGACGCGGCAACACATCTGGCAGGTGTGTAGACATTTAAATAAAAACAAGCAAAATAGCTTACACACTGTACAGCTGCATTTTTCTTTTGAGTTTTCACCTTCACAGTCAGCCAGCTGCGGACACTCGGATGATGTTTGAATGAGTATAAAGAGAGAGATATGCACGATGAAGTGTAAACAAGCCTTTTCATTGTATTTTTCATTGGTAGGAAACCATGTTTAACGAACCAAGTTTATTTCCTGTCAGCTGTTGACATTTGCAATACACTAATCCATTTGTCTAAAGCTGTGAAAGAGTCTACGTTGTGTCCTGTATTTATACTGTAATCAAATATATTGTATAAACTCAATTTCTGCTGTAGTGCCACCACAGCAAGTGTCATTGAGACTAATTTGTCTTTAAATTGTTTTCTTTTCTCCCACGGATGGTCTTAACTCCCGTCCTCGTACCTGCAGCCACATCGTGAACCACTTGGTGAGAGCCAAATGCAAAGAGGTGACCCTGCATAAAGATGGGCCGCTGGGGGAGACAGTGCTGGAGTGTTACAACTGTGGCTGTCGAAACGTTTTTCTCCTGGGCTTCATCCCTGCTAAGGCTGATTCCGTGGTGGTGTTACTCTGCAGGTCGGTAGCAGTAACCATTTTCCTCATATCTAGTGTGCTCAGTCAAAGAGAGTACTAAATTACTGCATAGAACCACACAAAAGTTATTCTGGAGACAAAAATGGAAAGTTAAATATGCAAATGCTTGCTTTATAACAGAGTTTTTATGAATCAGCTATCAGTAGTTTGTTTTTCCAGTACAAGGTCTTTGGATGAAATGTTATGCATCTTGAGCCTCCAGAAACCGATGCAGAATCTCTTGAAATATCTGAATTGTCAGCCAAGAGTGGCCAGCAAATGGCAACTAAACAAGTGTGTAACAGATAAGGTACCTTAAAACAAACAAAAAAAAAATTATTGAGCAAAACTTTTTAATTTCTTGAGAAATAAATGTGATCTCTGGCATTTAAACTTTATAGCTGTAATACTTTTTGTTGTTGGCAGTACGGTCCTACGTTTTGTCAATTATGGGTCAACGTAAATGGCTGTATAGACAAGCCATGGAAAGAAGTTTGATACTGCATTGATATCATGTTGATCGCTTTTATCCAACAACTGTTGCAACCCCACCCTACACCGAAATGCCACTTCACTCTGACAAAAGCAGGTAGTCAGCTATTTGTCCGTGTGTGTCATTTGGGGAAAATCCCAGCTAATGTCCATAAACAATTAACTCACTTGCTGCCGTGTGCAGTTAAACCCATTCTCTGTCCACACGTGCGCAAAAACAGCCGTGGCTTTCTTTCTGAACCTTGTGTCTCCGCGCAGGCAACCATGTGCCAGCCAGAGTAGCCTGAAAGACATCAACTGGGACAGCTCGCAGTGGCAACCACTCATCCAGGACCGCTGCTTTCTGTCCTGGCTGGTGAAGATCCCGTCGGAGCAGGAGCAGCTCCGAGCCCGTCAGATCACCGCTCAGCAGATCAACAAGCTGGAGGAGCTCTGGAAGGTATGCGCCAGATGTGCTCGGAGGCCGTTATCTCTGTGCTGTGTCGTAGGTATGCAAAACATGCCTTTTTTTTGCTTTGGAGTATGCGGGTTAACAGTTGTTGTCTCCTCACAGGACAACCCCACTGCCACCTTGGAAGACCTGGAGAAACCCGGCGTGGACGAGGAACCCCAGCATGTGCTGCTGCGCTACGAGGACGCCTACCAGTACCAAAACATCTTTGGCCCCTTGGTCAAACTGGAGGCCGACTACGACAAGAAACTTAAGGAGTCCCAGGTAAATGAGCTCCATTTCTAAGCGGCATACTCCACGAGTTGATCCAGTTTTAAAGACTAGTGGGTGATATGTCTGTTTTTCTCTTTTGCAGACCCAAGACAATATAACAGTCAGGTGGGACCTGGGGCTGAATAAAAAGCGGATTGCCTATTTTTCACTGCCCAAGACGGATTCAGGTGGTAATTCTCAGCGCTTTACTTCCTCCCCGTGGTTCTGTGGTGCAGATAAAGCCCCTCCCCGTCCCCGTTCAGTTCTCAAGAGTTGCACGCAGCCTCCCCTAACCCTGCATTTTTTGTTGGCATGTGTGCTTGGTTTAGTTTTTGCCTCCGTTTTTTATTGTGGGGTTTTGTGCTGTCTTGTAGGAGCGTTGTTTTGTATCATTTGGTTTGTAGACACCGCTCATCCTCTTTGGGGTTTTTTTTGTTGTTGTTGTAGGTTTTGAACAATGAATGCTTTCTAACTTGTATTATCACACCAATCCCAGATATGCGGCTGATGCAAGGCGATGAGATCTGCCTGCGATACAAGGGGGATCTGGCCCCACTTTGGAAAGGCATTGGGCATGTCATCAAAGTCCCTGACAGTATCCTTTTTATTCCTCCATTGTGTTGCACCGTCAAGTCTACGCTCTGATTCCAAATGGCAGTGCAGAATCCAACTATGAAAGACTCACACAGACATGCATATAGACAACAGAGCCCCATACAACATCATTTACAGGACAAAATTAAGATGCTTCTTTAACGGCTTGCGTTTGAAGACTATGGAGATGAAATTGCGATCGAGTTGCGGAGCAGTGTTGGCGCACCCGTGGAAATCCCCCACAACTTCCAGGTTGACTTTGTGTGGAAGTCCACTTCTTTTGACAGGTAAGCTGGCATCTTTTGGGCATAACATTTCAAATTGTACTTTGTGACTATATGTCATGATGCTACTCCGCATAAGCAGATTTTGCCCATGCCTTTAATAATAATAATTACTGCCATTTGTGGTTGTGTTCAGGATGCAAAGTGCCCTGAAGACATTTGCGGTGGATGAGACATCGGTGTCTGGCTACATTTACCACAAACTTCTGGGCCACGAGGTGGAGGATGTCACCATTAAGTGCCAGCTTCCTAAGCGCTTCACTGCCCAGGGTCTGCCTGACCTCAATCACTCACAGGTCAGACCTCACTAACCAGATCCACAAGTGATTAGGAGGATTCTTTCTCAACATAGATCTTGTTTAATAGGAAACGTTCTTCCATATTTGCAACGATTCATCTGGTCCTTTTTTTTTGTCTCGCTCATGTGTTCAGGTGTATGCCGTGAAGACGGTGCTGCAAAGGCCTCTCAGTCTGATTCAGGGTCCTCCCGGCACTGGGAAGACTGTCACTTCTGCCACTATTGTTTACCACCTGTCACGACAGGGCAACGGGTAGGACGTGCATCATTTTTTGTTATTCCAACAGCTGTGTTTATGGTTCCACGGCTAACTCTGGCTATTGTTCGATTGTTTGTTTGTCTGTCCCGCAGCCCAGTTCTGGTGTGTGCTCCGAGTAACATCGCCGTGGATCAGTTGACCGAGAAGATCGACAAGACTGGGCTCAAGGTTGTCAGGCTGTGTGCCAAGAGTCGCGAGGCCATCGAGTCGCCCGTGTCTTTTCTTGCGCTGCACAACCAGATCAGCAACATGGACAGGTCAGTGGTCATGTGGGCAAAGGCAATTATCCGGACACAAGTCCCAAAGCTATTGTTGCTTTTTCGTTAAACCAATTTTTAGATTGAGGGGAGCAAATATTAACACTACACAGGCTTTACTTTTCTTTATTGTTCTCGTGCCAATGTATTCCACCAGAAATAGAAATAGAAATAGACTTTATTGTCTTTGTATGTTACACACACAACGAAATTTGGGGAGCTACTCCGCATGGTGAAAATAGTGCAAGTTACAAAAAATTTAAAATACACATATTTATATATAGATAAAAGATAAGAGGTGGGTAAAAAGGTGTCAATACTCATAATTAAACTCATAATTCATTCATACTCATAATTAAAACTCAGTGGGATCTATGCAGGTCAGTCCGAGGTGCATGAACAAACTGGAATTTGGCGTCGTGATTTTGTCTCCTCAGTATGCCCGAGCTTCAGAAACTACAGCAGCTGAAGGATGAAACTGGGGAGCTCTCGTCCGCTGACGAGAAACGCTACAGGGCTCTGAAACGCACCGCTGAAAGAGAGCTGCTCATGGTGAGACCAAAAAAACTCAGGAGGTGTTACTGTGAATGGTTTCCTGTCTCTGTGTGTGGGAGTTTCCAATTGATACGACTGCTCATCGCTAGTGCACCAGAAAAATGTTGTCAAAACTCATTCTGACTCGTTACAATCATCTCCATACTTAGTGTTGTTATAACCAGGAGGCTTGTTCGTAGTGTACATTTGGTCTTCCTCTGTTCCCTTCCATGTTGGAAACGTTGTAGATCGGAATTTGATTTGTCACTGCTACTTCGTCCTTCTTCCGCTTTGAGGATTGTACGTGATACTCTTCTTTCTCGGCCAGAATGCCGATGTGATCTGCTGCACCTGTGTCGGGGCAGGAGACCCCCGTCTGGCCAAGATGCATTTCCGCTCCATCCTGATTGATGAGAGCACCCAGGCCACTGAACCAGAGTGCATGGTGCCTGTGGTGTTGGGAGCCAAGCAGGTACACACAATGTTAGGCAAAGAATGACTTGTCGTGTTTAAGGCTCGCTTATGAATTGAACATTGAAACCGAACATTTAACCATGTTTCTCTTGTGTGACTTGTCCCCCCTCCCTCCCAGCTCATTCTGGTGGGGGACCACTGCCAGTTGGGTCCTGTGGTGATGTGTAAGAAGGCGGCCAAGGCCGGCCTCTCCCAGTCACTGTTTGAACGCTTAGTGGTTCTGGGGATCCGGCCAATCCGCCTGCAGGTCCAGTACCGCATGCACCCGGCTCTCAGTGCCTTCCCTTCCAACATCTTCTATGAGGGCTCCCTGCAAAATGGTGTCACTGCAGGTTTGTCGAGATGTTGCAGTTCATTATTTGGTTTAATGGATGGTGGTACATCACCAGGTTAACTCTGCTGGAGACTAAAATTGAATTTCCTTGTTTCAACAGCTGACCGCATTAAGAAAGGGTTTGACTTCCAGTGGCCTCAGCCGGACAAGCCCATGTTCTTCTATGTGACTCAGGGCCAAGAGGAGATTGCCAGCTCTGGAACCTCCTACCTGAACAGGTAATTCTCTTGGGTTGCTTTGCGTAGTTCGACTAAACTGTCGAAATCCATACATGACGTACAAAGTGCATTAAGTCGAATTGTTGATGAATTAAAGTTGATTAATGCCAATACTTTTAAGGACTGAGGCTGCCAATGTAGAGAAGATCACCACCAGGCTGCTGAAGGCTGGAGCCAAACCTGACCAAATTGGCATCATCACCCCATACGAGGGTCAGCGCTCCTACCTGGTCCAGTACATGCAGTTCAGCGGCTCCCTGCACACCAAACTGTATCAGGTACTGCACACCGGGGAGGATACTTTAGTGATTTTGTTTTTTCTGATTAAGAAACATTAACGAAACAAAAATAGGCCAGTGTGACTTACCTCAAGGAAAGTCAGAATTGTTTGTTTTCAATCAATCTCAGAAATTGTAAGGAAAATGACATTTTAATTCAGACTGCATTTCTCTTTACCGTTGCTTGCTTTTGAGCCTTGTAAAAATCTTTTTTTCTTCAGTCTTTACAATGCAATTTTCTCATCTCTCCCCTTTTGTGTTCCATTATAGCAAGTGGAAATTGCCAGTGTGGACGCCTTCCAGGGCAGAGAGAAGGACTTCATCATCCTTTCTTGCGTTCGTGCCAATGAGCATCAGGGCATCGGCTTCCTGAATGACCCTCGTCGTCTCAACGTGGCACTGACCAGAGCCAAGTAAGAACCTCGTTTAAACTGTTAAAGGAATCCAATTGGATTAACTTGGCAAAACATTCAGCCAAATCATTAGTTTATGATGAGCCATTTAGATTTCCATGAAGAAGCTCGTTTGTAATCATGAAATCCGTTTCATGCAGCTGTTGATGAACTGTCGCAGTGTGAACACACATGGGATCCAGTGTAATACGTTTAGACTATACATGCCCAATTGCCATATTTGCATGTAAGTGATTAGGATGAATTTAACTACTGGAACTGTAACAGACAAGAAGTGCTAGAGTAATTTGAAAAGAGATTTAAATACAAAACCTTTAGCGTCCGTCAACAGCAGTCCTTTGCTGGTGTGTGTTGTAAATGAAGGTATGGTGTGATCATCGTGGGGAACCCCAAGGCCCTCTCTAAGCAACCACTGTGGAACAACCTGCTGAACAACTACAAAGAGCAGAAGGTCCTGGTGGAAGGGCCCCTCAACAACCTGAGGGAGAGTCTCATGCAATTCAGCAAGCCGCGCAAGTTGGTCAACACCATCAACCCTGTGAGTAGAACAAACGCATTGTGTTGCGGAGACGCGCGCACAAGACGTGTGGCAATGGCTGGTCACTGCCCTACATCTTCACTTCTCAAGTGTGCAACTGCACTAAACGGTGCCATGTGTTGTTTTTCAGGGGGGTCGTTTTATGAGCACTGCGATGTATGATGCCCGCGAGGCCCTCATTCCTGGCTCTGCTTATGACCGCAGCAATGCTGGTATTTATTTACACCAACCGCATGCAAACACTTGCTCGACAGGTTGCATTCACGCAAGCCTTGTAATGTGCGCTTTCTTTCAGTCGGCCGGCCGTCCAACATGTACTTCCAAACTCATGACCAAATCGGGATGATTGGAGCTGGCCCCGGTCACATGGCGGCTATGAATCTCCCCATACCCTTCAACCTGGTGATGCCACCAATGCCTCCGCCCAGCTACCTTGGTCAAACCAACGGCCCTGCCGCAGGTACAGCGCAGCACTGAAATAACCCCCTGAACCCCCACATAAAGAGAAAGTTGTACTGTTGTTTTGACTTTAGTCCTGATTTTTTTTTTTCTCTCTCAATCAAGGCCGCGGAGCCATGAAGGGGAAGCCTGGGCGCGGTGGGCGGCAGAGGGTCCGCGGCCCCGGAAACCAGGGCCTCGGTCAGGGCCACAGACCTAACAGCCAGGCCAGCCAGGATGGAGCCTCGCAGTCCTTCTCGCAGGGCCCACTGACACAAGGCTACATCTCCATGAGCCAGCCCTCTCAGATGAGCCAGCCTGGCCTCTCCCAGCCAGAGCTCTCCCAGGTAACACATTGTTACCGATCAAAGGGATGTTAGGTTATGATCTCGCCGTTTGTTCCATATTATGGTGTTGGTATTTAGTATGTCTGAAGATGTCTCCTGAAACATTGTCCCTGTCCCCGTCTCGTTATCCAGGACAGCTACCTTGGAGATGAGTTCAAGTCTCAAATCGACGTGGCTTTGTCCCAGGACTCGACGTACCAGGGTGAACGCGCATACCAGCATGGTGGGGTGACCGGACTGTCACAGTATTAATGTGTAAGTGCATCACTTGTGACTTGAGCTACAATCCAGGGCTTGGATTTCTTCATGCGTAATCAAGACCGTATCACGCTCGGTGCGAAGTTATTGTGGACAGAGATCACATTAGAGTGTTATTTGGCTGCATTAATTGTTGCAGATCTTAGGTTTGAGGCTAAAACAACACTCAAAATGATTCTTGGTTAATTTTGGCCCATGTGTTCTTACTTTCATTTTTTCTAAACTAATAAACCCTGCCTTGTGTCTCGCAGGACGCGTGAAGAAGGGAGCTAGGCTTGAGCTGAGCTTAGTTCATCAGCTTTTTAATCTGGGAAATAATAAAAACATAAAATGGATACCTGTTTTCCTCTGCTACTACCGAAGCACCACCGAGTGAACGCGACGGGATAGCGAAACCAAACCAATGACCAGCGAGAGAAACGAGAGGGTTGAGGAAGAGGAGGGGCACGAACGGATGGGCAGAGCGATGGCGAGAGGGGCCGAGTGAACAAGCGAGAGGCGCGGACCGGTGCCCGTGCGAAGTGAAGGAAGGAAGTCGAGAAGGTGGCGGCGCATGGTCGAGCTGCCGAGGGAAGCGGAAGAGATCAGGGCGGTCTCTCGTGGGAATCCAAATGAGGCTCAACTCCTAACAAAATAATCCATCCAATCCCCCCCCCCTTCACCTCACAGCCTCCAGGAAAGTAAGGAGCGCTCTTCAAGTTTTTGCACTCCTCTTCGGAAGGAGGATCGAAAAACCTTGTGGGGCTGAATTTGAAGGCACTAGTTCTCCGAACCTGGATGGTAACAGAAGGCCTTTAAGCAGGCAACACGCCCCCACCCCCCCCCCATGCCTGACGTTGGTTGTTTGCTCAACCAATGAGGTCCTGGATTGTTTTAAATTAGGTTTTCCTTGGGAGGAGAGCGGCACCAACGGTCATTTACTGAGCCCCAAAAAAAATCCTCAGCAGCCTCTGAAAGAAGCACGGGTCCACACCCTCGTGGAGAGGAACTACAAACACGGTTTCTGTGCTGGAGTCCGATAGCGGAGAGCCTTGAATTGAAATACCTTTCATTTGCCATGAGGACCACTGGCTCATTCGCAAGGTCTTCAACGGGCTGGTTTCGACCACATGTCGGTGGAGGAGTGGCATGGGGGTTTTCAGACTGTTTTTTTCAAGGCATGAGGCGCGAAATCCCACCGATATCGCGATCATCATGGGACGGTCTTTCTTCTCCGAAGTACCTTTCTTATCGCAGAGCACAAAATTGCAAAAAAAAAAAAAAAATCATCGAAACTGTCAAACATGACCAGCATTGAATATTCAACTCAGTGTCATTTGATGTTTCCGTGAAGGCTTTTCCTTATTTTAACCTTTTGAAAGCAGGGGTTGTTGATGTCCGGCTGTGCTGCATGACCAGATGTCTTTTCTTTCTTTTTTTTTTACTTTAAACAGTCTGTGTACGCTTAGATTGGCAAATGCTTGAGCGCTTTGCGTTGAGTGATTCCTCAGGGGTTCGTGGACTGCCACACTCGTCACACGGAACCCTGCCTGAGGTAAAATAAACCAAACAAGAGGGGGGCAGGGGATGATGGTAGACGGGGCGGTCATGGCAATCAATCCACCACAAGTAAGGAGTAGAAAAAGGAAGGTGGCTGAGGAAGAAAAGGATGCAAGTGTTTTCATATCTTGCAAACGAGTTCCGGTCATTGCGAAGGGGTTACAACGCCAGAGTGATACATGCGGTTTGGAGACATTTTGGTCATTTTAAGTTTATGATTTTACGAAACTATACAGCCATGCTGATGATCATCTTATTCTGCCTCACAAGGTCTGCTGCAAACCGGTGCAGTGACCAAAATCGAAATGTATAATCATTGGTTAAAAAGACAAAGGCAATGTGTTTGTTAAAACTCAATTTCCTCCTGATACATGAACAAAAAAAAAATCTTGGATTGTTTGTGTAGATTAAAATGTACACTTTATACCAATTGAAAAGTGGTAATGGCGTCGGCACTGATGAGAGGATGACGAGGAGGAGAACATAGTGAAGGAAAAACCGGAAATCAGTGCCTAGAACCTTCAGATAGACGGCTGCAGCACAAACATGAATGTAGTTGAAAATCAAACTACCAGCATATAAAACCCTTCCAGATACCAGAGGGCCGAAGAAAGTCACGTAGAGTTGTGTTGCATTTCATTTTTTAAATAAAATGAGGTGAGTTGTGCAGCTGGCTTTTGTTAAGGATGGGCTGACCTTCCTTCCACCTTCCTTCTCTGTGGAGTAAAACAAACGGAGGCTGCTAGTTTCTGTGGACTTGTGCGAAGCTGTTTTCCCCGTATGCGATCCTTGTGGAGTTCCTCTCCGAGATTTGTGTGGATCCTTAACCCCGCCCCGTCCTGGAGAACTGTGAACCAGAATCCTGAATTGATCCAAACTTTTGCTTTTTTTGTCGGATGATTTTCTGCTTTGTGCGTCATGTTGTTTAGATCAGCTGGGTGTTATTTAGCCGTTTTGTGTACTTTTACTAGAAATATATATTTTTTGTTGTAGTAACTTGCAGACAACAGGAATGAGTCATTCGCCGTTTCCTTTCATCGTTTTTTGTATTTTCTCCTCGCACTGTCGGAGGACTTGTAGTTTTGTAACTTCTCCAGGAAAGACGCTTTCTGATCACAACGAGAATGTACCACATTGTTTCTCACCTGCTTCTCATTTCAGCAGACATGTGACAATCATGTTGCGAGTAGACTTTGCCACGTTTAATCAAATTAGAAGTAGCTGTTTTGTTTGACATTGTGCGATGAGTTAGTTTCACATATCTGGCCTTTCCAATGAACTCCTAACATGTTATAGCTTTAAAAACCTGCTGCCATTATTTTATTGCTTTGGTGTGATTTTTTTTTCCCATCTGAGCCAGTTAATTGCAAAATGTGCAGTGATCATTGACAAACCGTTTCAGTTGTAATTAGTTTAGAACATTTGCATTCAATCCTTTGATTCTCTGCATCATCAGATAGAGATGGACTGGAGATGTAAATACCTTTTTAAAACTATGAATCTTATTTGCAGTGACCTTTCATCACCACGTGGTCATTCCCTTGTTTAACTAAATCAATAAAGGCTGTCGACTTAAGCGGTTCTTTTTACGGTATGACATTTATTCGCATTTGCAGGCAAATTGGAATTTATTGCACATTTAAAAAAAAAAAAAAAAAGTATATACATGAATATGAGCTGTTTTCATGCTGTAGCCTGTGCTGTTTTTTTCTTTTTTGTTTGTTCTCTCTTCTTGCTGCGTTTCTGAATCCTCTCGTGGATTTTCTGATTGAACTTTTTCTTCTGACTCCTGATCTTCTCCAGCTCTGCCTTCCTCTTGGCCTCCAGGTCTGGATCCTGCAAAAGCAGTTTGATCCGAGATCAGCAACAGGAATGTTTTTTAAACTTTTTCAACTGTTCCCCAACTTGCTGCAGGAGCAGGTCCCACGGGAACCAACTTACCTTCCCCTCCAAGATCAGCTGTTTCCTCTTGTTAATCTCCTTTTTCTCATCAAAGTCTGTCGACTCCAGTCTCTACAAGACATAGAAACATTGCCATTAAAACTATTACATAATTAATAATAGCAATAGAGATGATGAGGAGGATGTGTTCTTACTATTTCACACTCGCGTCTGGTCACATTGACCTGGGTGAGGATCTTCAGGACTTCTTTCTCCACCACAGGATAATCCTTCAGCTTTGTCTCTGTAGAAATAACCATCCAGTAAAAAACAAACATGTTTATGCACATAACTTTTGTCAGGTACCTGGTATAAAACAAAGGCCATGTAATTACAAAACACGTATTTTTTTTATATCTGAACTTAGAACGTTTTATTGCAGATGTGTTGTGGTACAGGTGACCCTTATAACCTGGATTTGAATATTCAGCATTTTTTAAATCTGAACTATCAAAGAACAGACAGCTTTCTGTGAAAGTAAGTAAGAAATCTTTAGCCCCGCTAACACTTTGGGATTTTGTTCTTATTCGTCACGACATGAAAAACATTACGATTTTCAACAATATACACACTGTCCAACTCATCATTTCTACTCTACGATTCTACTCACTAAGCACTACGTTGCTTGCTTAATTTGAAGTTGTCAGATATTCAACCTGCGTCCACTAAAACCTACAGAGGCCAGGTTGAGGTCTATTGATGATCAAGTTGGATCAGGGTTTGAAAACCAGAGACATGAGTAGAACAGATTTTCCAAGGATTCAAATTAGATTTGAAAAGCCTCGTGACTTACGAATCTGTTCTTCGATGGAGTGGACCAGGTGGATGTCGTATTGCGTCACTAAGGTGATGGACACTCCGTTTCTTCCTGCAGGGGATGAAAACCTGGTCAGGTATGAGCTGCATTTATTTTGAGACACGCAACACTGAAGAGCAAAGCACTGACAGAGCCTGTGGCCTCTAAGTCTGTCACTTGAAATGACAGAACCTAAAAGGTAAAGTTGCCCAAGTTGATGTTAACTGTACCTGCTCTTGCTGTTCGTCCAACTCTGTGGATGTAGGTCTTGGGAAGGCCGGGGGTGTTGTGGTTGATAACGACCTGGACCGTTGGAATATCCAAACCCCTGGGAGACAGACACAAGAAAGGTCAAACAATGTGGTTGCAGTCTGTCAACAGCAGCCTGTGTGAATACACTCAGGCCCCTTTGATAAGTTATTTGTTGAAGACCAAGTAAAGTTTTACGGAAGCTTTAAATGTAGGAGCCCAGCGAAGCATACCTGGAAGCCACGTCTGTTGCAATCAGGATCTTGTAGACACTGGCCTTGAACTTGGCAAGGTTTGCAAAGCGTTGTTTCTGGGGAAGATAAAGATGTTCATGTATGTAGATTGTCGTCGTTCCCAGCCTTCGGGAAGCTCCAGTGTCACAGCAAGCAACTCGGTCGAGATCTGTTCAAATGCATTTTGAGATTGCACCGGTCTCACCTGTTTCATCATGGAGTGGAGGGAGATGGTTGGAAATTTAAACGCTCGCAGCATCATTGTGAGGATTTGGCAATTCCTAAAAGGAAAAAAAACTATAATTTGTTTATAAGATTCTCGACACGTGGCAAAATGGGTATAATTTTTATTTATTTTTTTATTGTGTTTGCAAGACGTTTTCTATTTCACAGTAAGTGCTAAAGAAACACCATGTTCTCAATACAGGTTTTTGTTCACCAGCGAATAACATCAATCGCAGGCAAGTTAAGTTGTATAAACAACACACCCGCAGAGACCAAACATTAGAATTTCCATTCAAGCTGCTTCCATTAGAAACTGCAATATATTTATGTGGTTGTACTGTATATTTGTACAATGTATAAGGCGCTTGAATAACGGCTGGGCTTCTTACTTGCATGTGTTGGTGAAGATGATGATGGACCAGTCATCATGCTCGTCGCTGAACGTCTGGATCAGATGGACCAGGTAGGCGTCCCTCACCTTCTCTGCAGTGAGTATGTACCTCTGGTCCAGCTCTTCCACTGTTCTTGTCCTGTTAATAATGATGATTCGCTCAACATGTATGGTTCTGGATTCAAGCCCAGGTCGGTATGGAAATTATAGACTGGATATGATGGGAATGTTCAAATGCTTTGTTGCCAATAGCAATGACCAAATTGTGAGGATTTAATATTCAAATGTAAGAAAGACTCACTCTAATACAATTTTAGAACAATTAGAAAAAGACTGTTAATAACAATTATGGTATGCTATTTCATAATTCACATGTAATGCTGTCGATCAACATTCTATGGTATGGACTAAATACTCCTACTATCAACAGCCCCCTGAGGGCAGAACGTTACTCACTCCGAAGTGCTCTCCCAGAAGAAGGGTTTGTTCATAGCAATGTTCTTCAGCTCCTGCAGCGTGTCAGTGAGTGTGGCACTGAAAAGCAGCGTCTGCCGTTTGGCTGGTAAAACTCCCAGGATCACCTCCAGATCTTTGGTGAAGTCCGTGCAGCCCTGTTCCAACAGCCGGTCCGCTTCATCCATGATCTGACCGGCAGACAAACAAATCAACAAACACGATGTGCGTGTGAGCTAGCAGCTGAATTGTGGCTCCAAAGGGTCTAAAAACAAAACCGCTTGCTTCATATTGATATTCACAGCTGGATTATTAAGTTCAGAAAAGTATTAACTGATTGTTCTACTTAGTATAAGGATAATATGAATAACGTTTGCAGCAGAAAATTCCAGAACCCACCAAAAACTGGATCTTGCTCATGCTGAAGGTGTCGGAGCTGCGGATATGGTCAGCCAGTCGGCCTGGCGTGGCTACAACAACATGTGGCTGGTTGGTAAGCTCCAGGGCCTGGCTCACCATGTCTGCCAGAAACAAAGGAAAGGAAATGACCACAAACAATAGTTTGGATGTGCACATTGTAAGACAAGAGATTCACAAAGCCCACCGGCCTCTAGTGTAGTCTAACCCCCCGATCTGACTCAAAAGACAGATGCTTGCCCTTTGCGGCCATGACACCACACAGTTTACAGCCACGTTATCTTTGTGGTGGCTGCTGAATGAGCAGAAGGGGGGGGGGAAATCACACCGTCACGCATGTACTTACCCATTCCACCGACGATAATGCAGTCCCGCAGACCCAGAGGCTTTCCCAAGACTCGAAACTGCTCTGCAATCTGATAGGCCAGCTCCCTGCATGACATCACATTCACAACATCATCAGCTGGCACTGGGATCTGTGGCTTACACGTGTGCGATGTGCTGCTGCAGTATTGGTGT
This sequence comes from Colistium nudipinnis, assembly GCA_016785305.1. Lineage (NCBI taxonomy): Eukaryota > Metazoa > Chordata > Actinopteri > Pleuronectiformes > Rhombosoleidae > Colistium > Colistium nudipinnis. The sequence goes on from JAFBJU010000175.1 coordinate 164,185, forward strand.
GTACTTTGTGTTGTGTCACCCAACGTTGTCAGTGACACTACACAGCACTAACCTGGTGGGAGTGAGCACCAGGCAGTAGATACCATATGGGTCCTCAGATAGTTTCTGCAGCACCGGCAGCACAAACGCTGCAGTCTTCCCACTCCCGGTCTTGGCACAGCCCAAACAGTCTCGACCTGTGTGATGAAGAACACCACCTTAATTCACCTGCTCTGAGGATCCTCTTAGAAACATGACCTTCGATTTGAAAGACTCGTCACATATCACATTACCAGGGTCCTGAGCATTTTCCTTGGCTAGATAGTATTGAGCATAATAATAATAATGGAGCACTCAGTGGGGATCTGCGTGACCTGAGGGTAGTGTTAAAGGTAGAGGAGGGTGATATTTCAGGTGGATGGCCTTACCTTCCAGGATAGCTGGCATACAGTTTTCCTGAACAGGAGTGGGTTTGTTGATTCCCAGCTGTGTACATTGTTTAACCAGCCAGTCTGAGAGTCCCAGCGACGCAAAGTCTCCCATGCCTGATTTTATCTTGCGCCTCCAAGGCTGCGAGACAGCTTCTCCACACAGTTTGGGACGATATGACTATATTAAAGCCCTTTTTTGTGTTAAGACTATCCTCGTGCGTTCCACCAACGGTCGCTCTAATACTACGTCATCAAGCGACCGCGGCGTCTTCTTCTGCAGGAGGAGGGGTGTGGAGGAGTGTGCTGCGCCCCCTGCTGGTCGGATACCTGCCATCCTTTAATCACACAGGTTAGTGTTTTATTATGTTCACATCGTATTGAATGCATTCATTGTATAGCACCAAATCATAATCCAAAATATCTCAATGCACTTTGCAGTGTTTTTTTATGTTTTAAATATGCATTTATTATAAATATGTCTACAAACCCAACAATAGTCAATAGAATCAATTGTCCTTAAGCAATTGATTCAGGGGACCTGGGCAAGAAAATCATCTGTGACAAACCCATCACAATCCAATTTCCGGATTGAAGATGCAAACTGAAGATGTGGATGCTAATGGACAGACAGCATCCTCCACCCTTTGACTGGTGGACAAAATCAGAGAGATGAATGATTTATAAGGAATACAAAATCATTGTCATATGTGGACATCTTTTCACATCTGTAGATTAAGATGTGTTTTCTTTACCAAATTTAAATTGGGGTTGTGAAATGAAAGAGCGAGGAGAGAAAGAGAAATCTTCCACATGAAGTGTCTGCACACAAGGGCTATGAGAGGTGATTAATACCCTGCATGTTAGAGGCAGAGGCCTGAAGGTTCAATATCATCCTGGTCAGACTGTCCAGCTGCAAACTGCCTCAGACCAGCAGAAAAGTGTCTTCCTGCATGAACATGAGGGTTGTTTGCATGTAAGGCACAGATCTGATTTTGCCTGCTGTCTCCCTGAAGCACAGAGGAGCAGCTGCATTGCTGTAACAGGCCACTGAGCAGTATGGTTAGTGAGCTTCTCTGCTCGCTCTACCATTACATTTGATGCTCAAGTCCCACATTCATGCAAATAAGTGATTTATTTGACGTCAGTGGTAACTTCAAACTGAGGCTTGTCGGAATTAATGAGGTGTTGAGCAGCTCTTTCTTTACGCTGGCAGTTTATCTTGTACCACTTTTGTAAATAAATCTTTTAAGCTTTAATAAGTGTGAGAAATACATATTTTTGTATATGGTGTATTTGTACAGAAACCCATTTGCAACTGCCTTAACACCAATCAAACTAGTTGTAGTTTGAGGAATAAAGAACATTTATTTTATTTGGGGGGTTTGCACGGTATTACATGTATATTTGTAGGGGTGTGAAGAGGTAGTTTTGGAGTTTTAAACATGATTGTTGATCTTATACACTACTAAGCAAAGTATTTTAGAAACAGCTCTCACAGTCTGACATTTCAAGATTATTTTGCCATAAGTAGGAAATATGCCTCTCTGCCTAATAAATGAAATCGCTGTACACTCTGTTTAATGTAGTGCATTACGATTATTTAGCTTTACGATATTTTTCAAAATCGGATTTCCAGTCTTTTTTACTCATCCCATCATTAGAAATAAATTATTTTTCCATTTGATATATACATCATAGTTTTTGATAGGATTACAATATAGCTCTATAAAACAGCTTTACTCTTGTTATCATCCGATTTAACGTGAGACCACAGTAATGTTCTGTACATCTCACTGATTTTTTGCTGAAGCTTTGCCGTAAACAGCAACTTGGCGTATGTTCCTTATATTACGCGACAGCTCATAAATACGCACCGAGTGGGCTCTCAGGACTGTCCGCAGGCCATTTCCAAATATTATATTTCACATTCTGACATTTGAGTGAAGAGAAGCAAACAGGAGGAAGTGGGGGGAGGGATGTAGTGTGCCTTGTGGCCACCGGGTGGCGCGGAAGAGGGTCCACGCTGTCACTACTGGTTCAATGGGATCCCAGTGCGATCAGGCGGCATACAGACGAGGTAGCGAAGCACAGCTGAAGTACAAGAGGAGGTCTGAACCCAGACAGCACTCTGTTGGCCGACTCTTATCGACATCTCTCCGTCTGTCGCACCCGCGGAGCGCAGCCAAACCGTTTACGGTGCGTAATTACGCACGGGGACGGTGGATCCGTGGCGCTGGCTGCTTTGGACACCGGCGGACAAAGGACGGTAGCAAGCCGCCGGGAGTACAACCACTGACTTGAGAGGAAAGGAGTACTGTTGCAGGGGAAGCGAGGGAATCTGGACTCGGAAGTGATTTGTCTTCTCCTTTTTTTCACACCCAGAAATACAACTTTCTTTCAGGATTTCGCAATCAGGTTAGGGACCAAGAAGCAAAGCAAAGAAAGGGCAACAGAGTGGAATATTTCCCCCAAACAGCAACCATATCTCCGGAGCATGGGGTAAGTTGAAGACGTGTGTCCCATACACACAGCTGGTTCCTCCTCCCACAATCTGGAAGTGATTAGTTCAAATCAAAAAAGCTTAAAAAGTGAACTTTATGCTGACTTTGGGACGTGGGTGGATTTAACAGCACGATGTCTTTCCAGTAAAGCATTTTAATCAATCGATTAGAGTCCGTCAACATGCCACTGCCTTGTTTTTGTGCATTGATTCTGGCGGATAGGACCGAGACACAATCGATTATTTGGGAAACCGTCTCTGACCCAGTTTCTGCAGCAATCTGATGTGTGCGTGTGGTTTACACCTGAATGACTGTGACCGTAAGAAGGTCGATCTCACAGCTTCAGAGGTGTTCGAGCATGCTTTGCACAGGCGATTTGTTTCCAACCGACGTGGCCGATGTGGTCATGTGATGAAACACACAAACAGAGGTCACTCATGCACCCCTAATCTATTGGGATTTCCTGTTTTTCCGCTCCTCCGCCGTTTGCAACACACGCACGCACATCAACACACAGACACACACACGCGCACACACACTTGAGCTTGGGCCATGGTTTGGTTCGGTGTCAGGTTGTGTTCAGTCTCCTCAAATGTATGCGTGTGTGAATTATACATGCAGGCTTTCAGCTGGATTCAACCGAACGTGAACCCCCCCTCCTCACATTCCCGCCTAACAAATGTGTAATGCATATGTTTGTCTCAGAATGCTGGTTCATTGCATTCATATGGCCCATTTACAGTTTACATTTGTTCTGGAGTTGGGATGTCTCAATTTTTCCGATGAGTACTATCCCTGTGATGCTGAATAATGTTAATGCACACCTGTTAGTGACCCAAGTCGCATTTACATCCCTAATCAGAGTGCGGATCCCTCTCATGACACAGTCTATGGGGGTTTGTCCTTCACATGCTCTGAAGGCCAAGCATGACCTCACTCTGAAACGAGACACAGAAACCACCAAATCTACTAATCGGTCAGTTTTCCAACTGTATTGATGTTGGCGATATCCATCTTGGACATTTGGCAAACTCAAGTGAACAAGGAGGGAAGAACTTTGAGACAAGCTATTTGAGAAATGACTGCACACACTTCTTGAGCACTAAACACTCAGTGATAAAAATAAGTCCTCCTGTTCACTCCTGTTCAATATTCTGTTAATATGGAGACGCACCACAAAAGGCCCGTGGTGAAATGTGGTCGTGACCAACCTTGTTGCGGTGGTACACAGACAGAGAGCTGTTCAAATGTTGTTGTTTGCACATCAGCCCTTTCGTCGACCTGATGTGGAGCATCTGCAGCTGTAGAAAAGCTTGCAATGATTAACCGTGTGCTAGAAACACCCCACTGCTCTGTTTTTTTTTTTTTTTTTTTTGTCATATTGACATGGGCCCATTGGCACCCCAACTGATCACACTCTGCATCACTCTCTGCGTCAGAAGCAGCCGAGTCCAATCACCTTTTCCAAATCGGAAAGGACTTGGATTAAGTAGCAGCCCTGTTGTGCACAGAAAGGAACCGGCAGAGGCGGCCAGCGGGGCTCCCTCCCCTGATTAACAGCAACTTCAACTCCCTTAACTAGATGACTGTTAGGTGCACATGGCGCTCTCATGCTGTGTGCATCCTGGCTCAGAGTCCTCATCCATGACACCTGAGCACTGTGTAGGTCTGTGTAAGGGATGCAAAATTTGACTGGGAGATCCGTGTCTGGCTTTCATAATTTCCACCTTTCCCCCATTTATCTAGTTAAGTTTTATATTCATCAAAAGTACTTTTAGAGTGTATACGGCACACATTTTGAATGGAGCTGTGATTTCCGTGTTATTCTTTGACTGTATTGTGTTTTCTATTGAAATGACCTATTTTCTTAAGCACCGTGGTAGTATAATGCCGAGTGTGGGTTGGGAAACTGTTTTGTGTTGAAAATGTTCACTGCATTTTTCCTGAGAATCTGCACAGGTTCATTGTTACCCCTCTGCAACTTCTCGTTCTGCTGCAGAGGAGTTGCCTGCGAGCTGTAAAATGTACCCACTACATCGAGAGAGGTACAGACACGCCGCCGTCTCTGTATTGTAGCTCTGCATGGCAGGGATGGGCGACGCCGCACGTTTCGAGTTTGATCTCCTGCTAAATCATTCTGAGCGTCAGATCGCTGTCACTGACCCCAGCGTATCTGTCCGAAATATACCAGCAAAGACTCTGGTGTATATTCATAATTACTCCATCTGCTGGATATAGGGATCATCAGGCTAAAACTACAAGACAATTGTTAAAACAAATGTTACTGTAGAAATCCCTGTTAGATTTCGAATATGGCAGCTTTATGTCTGAGAAACTCAGAAAGACCTTTGCGTAAGTGCATTGCATTCTTGTTTGATACCCAAAAAACACGACGAAAAGATCTTTACTATTGATATTTGGAAACAATTCGCCCATCCCTGATTATTATTTGCTCGAGCGGAAAAATACGCACCTCCATCAAGCTCCCATGATGTTTAGCTCCCTTGGCACCTGTGGAAAATGTGAGTTTGCTGTGTGCCCGTGAGATGCGTTTCTGGGAGTGGTGGAGGTCTCAGGTTTGTCGTGATGTGCAGATGTTGTCGGCATGATCTCCTCTTACCGTCGTCGCCTGGTGTCTCTTTCATCCCATCGTCCCCGTGGCCATTCGCTCCAATGTAGCTCGGATCTTGGGGTTTCGCACGTCAAACTTTAATGTCATAAAACGACAGCATGCGTCGTGGGGCTTCTCATTTTGTGCGGCAAAATGCCTTCCATGCTTTGTATTAAAAAAAAACAATAAAAATTCACCTCTGGTTACTTTGGGTCAACATGAAGAGCGGTGGTGTGTGGATCAGACTGTGGCATCCTTTGCACAGTAAAGTTGTGTGGTCCGTGCGACCTCTATTAGGTACAACCTCCTTTGTTGTCCTGCCCGGCCACAGTCCCTCTCTGTGTCGAATGATCTGGTTCTGTGCTCACGTTCACTCTCCTCCATGTTTGTTTGTGTTGCCCCTATTCAGAATTGCTGCCAGAATGTTGGAACGAAGAGAGTGGTTGAATGTTTATCATCGTATTGCGTGGCTCTAATTATAGCTTAGGGCTTGTGATAATTGATGTTGTAAGGTAGTTAAACATGTGAGGTGTGTGCCACCTCCCACTGACCAAGGAGAAACGAGCTGCGCTGTGGGGGGAAAGTGCTTCGTAACCGCTGTTTTTTTTTTTTTTTTAGACATCAGCAATTGCATGAATAAACGGTCATCTCTTTTTGTATTCCGTTCGTTCCACTGCGTTTTATTGGCATGAAAGTGAGTAATGGTGCCGCTGGAGGAATGAGCTGAAATATCCTCTCTCTCTCTCTCTCTCTCTGACCTTCATATCCTGAATACACAAACCACTCTGGCTTTGTGTCACCTTCCCAATATGAGGCAGCAGTATGTTATCAGTCTGACTCTGACCCACTGATAACTCAAGTGCGTTCATTTCACACAACCAGAGCTCGCGTTTCAGCTTTAAGTTTTCTGAGAGTTGGGGGAAGTGGTTTTATTGAATATACAGTATATATATATATATACACAACAATGACTAGTTCCTCTTGCAAATCTGATGTGTGTTTACAATTGACGACCATCCTCCTCAGGGCCTTCTGCAGTTTGTGCCAGCCTAGGAAACTCCATGTGTTGTGGTTGGGGCTTGTGCTGCAGATATGATGACTTGTTGAGCCGCAACAGTGCGAGTTAGTGTTTCCCCTTTGCTGTGCTATTTTGGTATGTCGTTGTTGCGTGTCACGTTGCCAGACTGCGCCACACACTTTCGCTGGCTGGGGAATGTGGACACGAGGCCGCTGGGTCCCAGAGGTCAGAGGAGAGGAAGCAGACCCTTTAAAGGAGAAATAGTTATGGATGAAAAAAGAGAGGAGAACCTACCAAAAAGCAAAGCAAAAAGCTTCTCTTTTCATCTGCAAAGCCTCGTATGCCCCGGGGCTGTAAAACCACTTGTGTGTTGTCTTAATGCACAGCTGGTGAAATATGCTCTGCCGGAGCACTCAGCTGACGCTCCCAGTTATACTGAATTGAACTGCTCTCAGACGGATGCAGAAACCAGGACAAACTCAGGCGTAGGGTCAACACATTCAACCTGGCAGGCTAGAAATGAGTCCCCCCCCCCCCCCCCCCCTCCCATGATGACCTTAGGAAAACAATAACATTTGCATACATTTTACTCTTCTCAACAGGAAAGTTGCATGAATTATTGATTGACATAATGTGAGTTGTGGAACACTCGGAACACTACTTAAATACTTGTATACTGAACCTTTTTCTGACCTCATTTATAGACTAAGACTACTCTATTAGACGCACTTTTTTTTATTTATTACAGCCTTGCGATCGAGCTAGAACTTGGAATTTAAATTATGAGTACCCGAAATTTGATTATTATGTTTTTTGTTTTTCAGTGGTTGAGCTGACATTTCTCTTTTTCGTTGGTGTTTTGGCACCAGGACAGGTCCTCTAACCACCATATTCAATGTTTTCATCTCTCTCTGAAGATGTGCACACACAAGGAATACATTAAAGTCCCTGCAAATCTCATGGGCATATATGTACTGTATTTGAACGTTGAAGATTGAAATAAAAGAGACACAGCAGCTGGATTCCAAGTTGGATGTAACAATAATTAGCATAAATCCCGATACGGGATGTTTCATGATCTCAGGTGGACCCTTGCTTAACGTCTGCGTCTCCTCCCTCCATATCAGATCTCTCGCAAGCTTTTCTGATTCGCTTCTTCAAGTGTGAGACATTGTCTTTAAAGCACAATCAATGGGATTTTTAGCAGTGGCCTCCCCACTAGGCTATTTACAGCTCCATTTTGGCCAGTGACTACAGGAGTCGCGACCGACTGCAGGGCCAGACACGATTGTGCAGCCTCTGTTTCACACTTCAAGGAATCGTGGGTGGTGTAGGGGTGCCGAGGCTAAGAAGAGAGATGGAGGGAGCAGCGAAAGGGGATTAAAACCTGCTGGCTTTTTAAGGCTGGCTGCCTTGGGGTAGCACTGCTCAGATGATGTATCGTAACCTGTCATGGTAATCATCACCACCATCACACACTCCAAGCGTATTGAGATAATTGCTGCTTAGGAAGGAATCATGCGATAGTTTTGATTTGTTCAGAGTCTACAACCTTGCTGGGCCAAATGCGGCCTCTGCAGGAACTGAAGTTATTCAGGAGTGTTTGAGTGTGTGTGTGTGTGTGAAGGGGGGGGGGGTGTTTTTTCGGGGGGGGGGGGGGGGGGGGGGGTGTTTTTTCCCCGTCAAAGGGTTCCTCTGCTGTGAAATTGGTTGAACTCGCGAGTTGCCTTTTTGAGCCCTCTATATTGACTTTATGAAACTCTGCATACCTGCAGACTTTGCTTATTTAAAAAGAAAAAACACAATGTGATGTAGTTGTGATGTTAAAATAACACTGAATAGATATGTGACCTGATACTTAACTAAACCAGGGAAGACTGGAGTAAGAAAGAAAGAAAGACCACCTTTATTAGCCCCACAATGGGGAAGTTCAGTTTCCTCACTCTATTGATTGTACACACACTACAGAATTCCTTGAATTAGTTGATTTGCTTAAATTGTGCTTAAATTAAAAATCTTTCCAGGTCCACCTGTTAAGTCTGGTTTGGTCCTGGGAAGAGGACAGTTGCAATAATTAATTAATAATTCAAAGAGTTAAGATACATATTTATATTTGTAAAATTTCAGTGTAAATAATGTTAAACACTGGCATCCTTGTCACGATAGATGGTTGCGATGGTTGAGATTTAATAACGATCTCAATTCTCTACAGGAAGCAACAAACCTTTATTCACTGTATCCGGCGGTTATTTGAAATGGAGCCCGAGGGCCTGCAGTGAATGTAGCCAGGTGGTTTTTAGAGGAAGCCTCCATTTCTTTCTGACGGCTCCCCGTATTAAACTCAGTTGATTTTCCAACTGGTCCAGATGGAGCTATCATAGAAGTCCGCCGGTTAATGGCCTCTGCTGCAGGCGGCGGCCCAGCGGCCCAGTGGTTTTCCTGCCCCTGAGAGGGAATATTTCGACCGTTTGAATGTGAGGCAGAGCGAAGCAGCGTGCATGCCCAGCAGAAGCCTTTCCAGGCTGGAGAAGGACTTGGACCGTTTGGCTCAGTCTGGCATTTCATCAGATTTGCTCATCCTGTATGTACACCCCTATCCTTGAAATTCATCTGAACGCTGCTAGGCAATTAATTTATCATGAGGGTGGGGCGTAGCTGAGGGCCTTTGGGCAGCATTCCTCCTCCTCCTATCTCGCTGTGCTTTTATGTGGAGGATGGCGCGTGGATTAAAGTGAGCTTCGACCAGTTGGCTCAGACTCCGCCGGTTTATTCTCCCGACCGTCCAACAACGACAGAATATCGAGTTCAGGTTTTTCTCGGAAAGGCAAACTTTCTCTGCGGTAGAGTGTGTGGTTTTTAAGCCTCCGGGTTGGCGCCGCATCAAAGTCATCAGATGATCCAACGGTGAAGGCCCAGCGAGGGAGTGGCTGACTGACAGGAATACAACAGACGTGCAGGAAAGAAAATGAAATGTCCCAGTTTGCCTTTAAAGCTGGTTGTGTCTGAACTGCCCCGTAGAGGTTTGAGGCGCACTTGAGGATTCACCACCGCTCCCCTGATGACATGGCCTGCGCTCAGATCTGTCTCTCCTGTGTCCCCCAGGTTTTTGACTGTCTCTCTTTCCCCGTCTCCTCCTGCTCAGACCCTGAATATAAATAAAAAGGAATTGTCAGGGGAACAGCTGGCGTTCTCCATAAACGAACAAGCTGTTTTGTACAAGGTGATGTTTCAGCGTTTCAATAAGAAACCCGGCTCTAAAAGGCTTCTCAGGTAATCCGACTTAGTTTTAGCACATTAATATTATTGCTTTTTAGCCGGCGTTCACCTTTGAACGGAATTACTGGTGGAGAGGTCATTATTTTAGTAATCATCAAATCATGATATAAATGATTCCTCTCTGGAACAGAGAAAACACTCGGTCTAAGCTTCTCAATTGTATAAAATGTGCTGCTATTCGATGTATGATGATATGTTATTAGCTATATATATAATATACAATATTGGACAAAAAAAACAGGTATTATAGTATTAATTAAGAGTAACAGTAAAGCTTCATAGGGAACTGCCTTTGCTGTTACCATGGATGAACATAAAGTAGCGCGTATCTGCTTGGCAATTAGCAGTATGTAGCCACGATATGAAATCCTCCGTCCCTGACCTGAACAGATATGAAGTAACACCTCGAAAAGGATTTCACGTGTTTGCGTTTGTGACCCCTTTAATCACTGAGCTGTAATCTAAACTCATTTCTCCTCCACTCATGCATGGTTGCGTTGCAGTGAGTGTGTAGGAAAGAGGGGGAGGGCCGGGTGGATGTATGTACAGCCCAGTGACCTCATATAGATTAACAATGATTGATCCGCAGGACGCCTCTCAGGAATCAGGCTCGCAGCGGGAGATCATCACAGCAGCAGTGGTGGAAATGATGTACATGTAGTTATTCAGTATAGTTTATGTATTTCTATTTTGTGTTATTTCAAAAACGTTCTACTACAACTAGGCCTACGATTCAATGGGTAAAAGACAGAGATGTTCTCTCTCCGGCCGTTGTTACTTTTCGTAATAGCTGATACTGAGTACAGATCCTTGTAGAAGCCGTTATTGCAGTATGTTCTAAAAGCCCTTTAGGTGGTCGGGTGTGAACAGCTGTCTCCTTCTACCCTGTCATTTACGTCGGAATTGAATTTGAGGCCGTGCAGTTTCCTTTTTTTTTACGGGTGTTCAAAACACTGTAGTACACCAGGCCTCTCTTCCCGTTACCGCCTTCATTGAGTCGTGACTGTTGGGCTGGCGTGCGGTGTTTGCTCTACCTCACCTCAGGAGGAGGAAATTAATCCAGTTTTATTCCGCCCATATGATCCAACCTTGACGTGTCTGAGCTGATCAGCTTGACGGGCCTCTCGCGGAGCCGTGTCAACTCGGGCCAAATGAATGATGGGACAGTCATTTCTGTGAGATCCACCTTGACGGCTGTAAGATGATGTGCAGTCAGTCATCATTTCACATTAGGAAGTGAACCCTATTGGCTTAATGCATTTAACGCCACTGTTATTGGTTATGGAGCAGGATAATTAGTTTTATTGAGTATAATTAAGTTACCGCCATGGTTCTGTTGATATGCTGGATCTGTTTCTGATGTTTTGAGAAAGATTTCACCTCCCCACAGTGAGATAAGTGTCAAATTGTTAAAGGCAGCGATTGAATGTCTGAAATGTGTGTCTATAAGGGTGTGTTGGTATTGTTATAATTTTGACGAAGTTTTATAGAACGTTTTTGTGACTGGGCTACGACTACAGACAGAAATACTCTCTGTGTCTTATCACCAAGGGTCGTAGTTACAAAAAAGTTTCATCTGTTGCCACCTTCAAGTTTGTTTCAGTTTAGTCTCACTCCAACGTAATTATTTAACTTGGTGACGATGCAATCAATTATCAGTGTTTTCCAGTTATTCGGTGACAGGTTCGTACGACGTGTGCTCATTGTAAAAATTTCCCAGTTTTCCTTAAAACGGAAAAAACATGGTGCACCATAGTATGCCTGTGGAGATGGGGGGGGGGAGGAAATCCTTAATTGAGAAACTGTTCATCGTTTCCATCGTTGCAATTGTAGTGATGATTTCATAATCTCCCTTTGCAGCTATACTAACAGCTAACTGCTGTTGCTACGGCATGTCAATAAATGCAGCATCTTTCCCCTGAACATCTTGTAAGTGGCAGCGCCGAAAGCTTCTCTCTTCACAGTTTCTCACCTAATTCATCTAACTCGGCTAAATAAACAGTGTTGACTTGTGACAGCAGAAAATCACTGTCTTGAGTAAGGTCATGAATGGCTGTGAATCAGCATGCACATCAGCAGGTCACGTGAAAATGGAACAAAGCCATAAGGCAGAGATATATGATGTTAATGTTAACGCCACCTTCTGCAGAACAAGGAGCTTTGAAAAACTGGCTGCACCAAATGAGTGGGTAGATGAGAGAAGTTGCCATTTCTAATTAATGATAATACACGAGGAAGAGATGGAGCTCGTGACCCCTAGGTGTGCTGGCTTATAGCAGGCTTCCCCATGTTTGGTATTTTCAAGAAGGCCTTTTAGGTCAACCTCAGTTAATATTACCCTTTACAGACAGAGGCGCCACCAAATGATATAACAACAGGCACTTTCACATAATTTGACACTTTTGAGACTGTGAATCATGCAAAAAGGACGCATGCCAATTATGCTGAACAGATTGAACTAGAAATTTGATTTTACCTTTCTCAAAATCCATGTATTCCTACCCTTACTGAAATATGTTTTAACCCACTCAGTAACCAGTTACAAATCATTCCATTTCTCTTGGCTCAGATGTTAGAACAATTGTATCTAAGTAAGGATTGCCAGTGTGCTTTACTAGAAATTCAACCTTTAGTTTTTGACTTTGGTTTCTTCAACTGTGAGAGAGAATGGCTATCTATATTTGAATATTTGAATTCAAATCTAACAAAAAGATCACATTCTCAGAGACAAGCGTACGTATTCAATTAAAGACGAGTTTACTGTGTTTGTATTACATTTGTGGGCTGTGACTCCATGTTCTTAAATGGACCTGGAGCCATATTCATATCTCAGTCATATTTATTGTATCTCTCGCTGCTTCCGTCTTGAGCCCGGATGTCACCTAAATCCACCTTTTTGGCTATGCTGCCATTTTACATTGTCAACTGTAGCCTCAGTAGTCTGTGCTGAAACAATACTGTCCATTGTTTGTATGCAAATGTTGCAACAATGATTCATATAGCCAAGGTTGACCTATATTGTGAGTGGTTATTACTCTTGCTGAAAGAAGAGGCGCTCCTCCTCACGGCACGCATTATCCCACTTTGGTGGTCTATGATTGACATGCAGTGGGAACAGCTATTTGTATACATTAACATTATGCAATCTCTTTTAGCTGTGTAATGTTGCATGAATCCCTCCTTGTCTGTCCTCCATCCGCGGTTGGTCCCCACAGCAAGTGTGTGTGGTTTGTCTCCAAAGAGCGGAGGACTAACTAATTGGACTGCCAGCAGTCAGCTTCATTTGCTCCATTAGCCGCATTACACCAGGAGTTCACCAATAACCTTGAGGTCTTCACACACAAAAAAAAACATTCATATTTGGAAACTGGAAGTGCTTTTGTTCCGTTTATAGCTTTACCCTCCGAGATGGGGCACTCAGAGGAAGAGTGGGGGTCCCGAAGTGCCAGAAAAGTCGCCGCAGTTTTCACTCACAGATTGAGAAAAAGAAAAAATAATGGTATCCAATTAATTTTAATGATGAGTCAGATTTTTCTTTTTTTTGTAGCCTTGTGGCTTTGATCAGTGTACTAAAAAGGGTTTGTTGAGTGTGATTTGAATTGCTCATTGAATTGCTCATTGAATTGCTCATAGGGAAAGCTTTGAAGGCATTAGTTGGCCTATTTTTTCATAATGTAACACATGTATTCTTATTGACTCAAATGTATAAACTATGATATGGTAAAAAAATTATACAAAAACTATAGGTCGTGTATCAAAAAATATATCGATGCTGTAAAATAAAAATAAAAAAGCCAATATCCCTGGGAAGACTGCTCTATGAAAGATTCAAACCGGAGGCTCATTAAAATGAAATAGAAATAAGTTGCGCTGTATTATAGATTTTTCTTCAGTGTCTGTAGAAAGCTACAGGCGTATTGTTATTGTGAAATTTCTTGACAATTGTCGGTACAACCAAATCTTGTGTTGCTTTTGAGTGCAAATGCATAACACAGTTGCACATGAAGCCACAACTAGTGTAGCAAGTTGGAATCGAGTAAAACGCAAAATGACCTCCCTGTTCGCCTATTATATTGATGGATGCGGTACAGCATTCGAGGGACGGCCTGAAACCGCTGCTTTCATTTTCCAAATCTTCGCACTCCTCCAAATTCCGATCCCCTGTGGTGAGTGTCTCCACGGTGAAACCGGTTTAGATGGACAGATTTATGTCTCCGAAAAATGAGCCGTGTGAGTCGCGGCCTCAGGCTAACCCCTGTGTTTGTGACGGGGCAGAGTGACAAACAAAGAGGTCTGACTGAAAGGGATATGTTCACCTCCCCCTGTGAAAGTGGCACGCGTCGTTGGAAAATGAGGGAGAGGCCAATGATGTGCACTCCAAACGGCATGTGTTCGGCTGTAGATGTCTGTGCCTCTTGTCCATTACCGTCATTCACGTTGAACATTTTCGTGACGCCAGTGTAATGCAGCACATTTTATGGCCACCAGTCGGCTTGTTCCAAGGTACGCACCAGTGGTGGCGTGAAGTCAATATGTTCTTCTGTTGTGTCTTTTAAAGGGAGCAGCCCATCTTCAGTGCCAGAGCTCATGTCTTCCAGATTGACCCGGCCACCAAACGCAACTGGCTGCCCACCAGCAAACACGCCGTCACCGTGTCCTTCTTCTACGATGCCAGCCGCAGCGTCTACCGCATCATCAGCGTGGGTGGGACTAAAGTAAGAGGCCAACACGTATGCATACACAGATATGCTGCTTCATATGTCACATCACACACACACGCGTACACGAAGCCCTTTGAAGTTGTCCTCACAACAGAAAACTGTCAAACAAATGATTGGTTTTGATCCAAAAGTTTCCCGCACGATCTTTTGACGATATGCGCGCACACAAGCGTAAAAATATGAACACATCAGACTTCCAGACGATTATTTTGAACCTTGTCATGAATGTGCAAAACTGTACACAGACATTCTGTGTTCAGTTTTAGTTCGAGGTAGAGTGCGGTCAGCATGGAGTTCCTTTTCTTTTTTTTTTTTTTTACCGGGGGAAACACAACATACATATTATCTAGTGACATTTTCAGGTCGAGACACAAACAAAAGCAGTCCAGCATTGATGCTCTTCAGAGGAGGAATGTCAGCAAGGTGACAAATGAATTGTTTTGCCACATTTTTCACGTGATGTATAAGGTGAGCTTTGCGTTTTTGATACGTTTCTTTTCATTTTCCTGCTTCACCGTACATTAGCTTCAATTATGTCGTACACACTGTACTGTTCAGTCTTTTTCAGTCGTGTACGGTGTATTTGTGTAGTATCACGTTGTCCCGACTTCCATTTATATTGCCCTTTCACTTCCCTGAGATTCTGGAAATAAAAAAATAATAGATTTTTGTTTTTACCATTTGCATATGGGAATGCATGTGTGCAATACGCAGATTGGCAACAGAATATTCATGATGCATCCACATGGGTATTTCTACATCTACAACAACATTAAAGCACTAATGGGATATCTTGTTAGCGCCAATCTGAAACCCAGAGAAAACACTGTTCTTTGTTGTTATCAGCCAAGTGTGCCAATTTATTGTCCTGGCATTAGAGGCGTTGGGAGGAGAGACTAATGAAACTGTTCACCCGAGAATGTGTCTCATTAGATAATTGCACAACACAACAAATATTTTTCACTTGGCTTGGTTTTTCTTCTCGTGGCCTGGTTAGATGGTTTGCCCTTATCTATAGGCAGTACATTCTCCTGTACATCCATTTAACTGTAAGTGACGCAGCAATACATCTTCTGCATCACTTGAAGGTAAGTTTTTTTTATGTAATCAGGTTCTCGCTTAAGTGCATATGCCTTATGGTTAATCAGCATCTTTAAAAAAGGCTCCAACACCGGGCTGTTGAATGTTACACGCTGCGGCACAGTGAATAGTTGCTCTCTTGATAATTAGATGAAAATCAGCATATTTTCTGTTCAAGTATGTACACTTGAACGATCACATGAAAAGTAATGAATTTGGCATTTATAGGTGACTGGAATGATTTATAGCCTCCCTTATTGGCGTTGCATGTCTTATATTGGTTGTCCTTGAACATCATTTTCTTTTGAAAACAGGCTATGGCAGCCCGTGCAGTAGCTCCATAAATCCATGTGTCGAAAGTAAACATGCGATATACGCCAGCTATATGTGAACTAGAGCCAGTGCAAAGCCCCCAATGCCACTATGGGGGACATTGTGACAATTAGGAAAATAAGATTTTAAGATTTGACTGTCCCTGCTTGTCTATTCAGAAGCTTAACTCCATTATCTGAGTGCCTGTTCAGAGGTTCACCTTCGTTTCTACCACTCTTCGGCTCCTTTGCCTCCTCCAACAAAGGAGGAGGTTTTCTTCTCTTGAGTTATTGTCAAGGTTGCACGGCAACAGACACCCTTTCTTTGTGCTATATTTTCGCTGGAGATTTTTTATCTGGTGACGAGAGCGTTGCATATTGAAAGCAAAGCGTATGGAGGACAAAATAGTCTCATTTTTCCATAGGATTTTCCTCAGTCACGTTTTTCTCGCAATGTTAAGTCTTTTTGAATGATTAATTATGAAATTTGCCATTTCAAAAAAAGGTACATTTATGAAAACAGAATGCATTTGAAAAACAAAACATAATTACAAATATGTCAATCATTTTTCATTTTGTTTTTGTCTCTGTATACTGCATCATATGTAAGGTCACTCTTCTACACCCTCCCTATAGATTTGATTGAACGCCATACATTGTACATTATGTTTGATATGCCTCCCTACTCTTGTTCCGCTCTCATTTATTTTATTATATGCCGAATCATATAGTTGTTGTCATATACCAATGTCCCACTTTCCTACCAGGATAACTGATCCACTGTTTTATTCATGTTCTATTATCTAGTATATTTTTTTTATTCCCTGTGATGATCAGGCCATCATCAATAGCACCATCACCCCCAACATGACCTTCACCAAAACCTCCCAGAAATTTGGCCAGTGGGCAGACAGCCGGGCCAACACCGTCTATGGCCTGGGCTTCTCCACAGAGCAGCAGCTGCAGCAGGTAACTGTCCCTCACTGACATCGTTCAAACAAAACACTACAAAGAGTCTTGCATTCATTAGTTATTAGAGAGTACACTGACTACGCAGCAGGAGAGGACAGTGCTGGGCTGAAGAAGGCACCATTTTCCCTCGTTGTTAACACATCCACACTCAGCATCTGACACAGATCTGCACATTTATGCCAACATTTACAAAATGCCTCATTTCACATTCGTTAGTACACTTCTCGGTTTTGCCCACCATGAAACAATTTTATTTCTCTCCAAGGCCTGTGGTGAGTGTTTTTTTCACATTCGACACAAATTGTTGTTAACAGACTTTTCCTGGACAATGATTGGGAAAAAAAAAAAAAAAGGATACCATCTGGCCTCCTGGTTTATCCAATGGAGCAAAAACCAAAATTAAGTGCACAAATGCTAAAAGTTAAATTGCGTTAAAAAAAAAAATGTTGTTAACCCACTTTGTCGCTGGCATACATATGGCAAATATGAAACCATGTGCCGGGATACAGAATGTGACACGGCTCCTCTCTCCCTCCACTTACAGTTTGCAGAGCAGTTTAAGGAGGTGAAGGAGGCGGCCCGCTTGGCCAGAGAAAAATCCCAGGAGAGGTTTGAACTCGCCAACCCTGCGCTCAACATTGCAGCTCCTCAGGTAAAGCACTACTGTACTTTCATGAAACTATTCAGTGTCAATCCAAACGCGGTTTCTATTTTTATCCAATTTGTTATTAATTATACAATATAAAAATACATCTTCCCATGGAAGCTTTTTTAAATTTTTATTCTGGAAAATCACTCTCATTGTGAGCAATTTTCATGGGGAACATTTTTCTTCCGGAGGGCAAATAACAAGACTATTCCCCAAGAGGAGTCTGTGGTTTATCCCCAGTAACTGGGACTAATTGTTTCTGAGGAGTCACACTGCTGTTGAGCTTTGTGATGTTTCAGGCATCACAAATAAGGGTAACAAAAGGGTAAGAAATATTTTTTTTTATATTTGCGTGACTTGTAAGCCAATTGTACTCCGTAAAGCAGTGAAATGTTGTAAAATGTTTGCAGGGATTTTGGAAATACAGTATTTCATTTTAAACACGAAAATGTGTCCTGCTGGACTCTTCCTGTGATGAGGATGTACTACAGGCAGCGGCTTTTTGCCTGGATGGAATATAATGGCTTTTGGACAGTACAACAGTGGAGCAGTTACTGTATATGACAAGGAACTCGGGGGGTGTGCTTCTATTTAAAGCATATATCTGCAGTCACAAGGGATTAGCTGGATCCTGGTTAACTTCCTAAAAAGACTTTCTGCATGACAAATGGTGACGTGAGGCATAAAGACATGCCGGCGATGAAGGTGTGCAGAGGGGCAGGAATAGCCAGGACTTGAAAGTGAGAAGAATGAGGGATCAGGAGATGGGGAAGGTGAATTCATTCATCCATAATTGAAGATAATCTAACTCCACTAGAATCGTTTTTGCTGCATGTTCTCTACAAAACTGACCTTGCTAACAGCAGAGTGAGCTGTTTATTGGGGCAGTTCTTCTGCAATTCACCGCATTAATGACAAGAACACACATTTTGTGAGGAAATGATTGGGATTTATTTAGTTTTGCCATATAAAAGGATTCAGCGTCTGTTGTCGTAGGCACAGTTTCAAAACGTAGTAGTGCTTGTTAATGTATTGGTGTGGGTCCACTGAGCAAGTGTGGGAGACGGCAGAGTGACCTCAGCTCCGAGTCACACGAGATAAAAACCGATGCTTTGTGTCGTATTTTTTATTTAGTATTTTTATTTAGGCCGAGAGAAAACTTTTGTGGATGCAAGAAAAATGATCATCAATACCGAGGAAGGTCATCAGCACAAGAAGTCCAAAGCAGAAATTGAACTATATTTCTTTTAACTGGCTGACATTCAACAATATACATTATAATTTAACTCAGACAATGTTTTTTTTTTTTTTTTATCAGTTTTCTTTTAAGTAGGAAAACTAAAATAAACGGTCAGACAAGGTCGGAAGCAGCCCTGCAGCCGTCGTTGATGCGTGTCAGAGAGTAAACACAGAGGTGTTGTTGTGGTTATTATCACATATTCTTAGTCTAACTCGTCCCTGCACACTGTAAAACACCTTTTTGCCAAGTGTTTGAACTTGTGTAATGGATAAATAATTCCCAGTCACAGCTTTTGTGTGGTGGAACTGCGCATATTTGAACTCAGGCCAAATTTGCTGTAGATGGGATCCAAAGAGACAGAAATAGGATTTATATATTTGATGTAAATCAGTGGTGCGTTTTCAAAGCGTTTCCTCTGAGCCATGTGAATCCATGTTCATTAAAATTTATTTTGTATTTCATGGTGACATGTAGGAAAGGTTTCTGACTTGTATTATTTACCTTTTATTTACCATGCTTGAGCAAGTTTCGTAAATGTGACCCAGTTACAGCATTTTTCACAAGAGCCCGGTTCTAAAGATTGTTTTGTCATAACACTGGAAGTCACAATACAGGACAGTGAATGGTATTTAAATATGAATATGCAATAGAGAAGCTTTTTTAATCGTTTTTTTTTTCATTGTTTCTTTCACTGCTTCCAGCTGGTTAGTAACGGCCCTGGTAACCAGTCCACAGAGTTGCAGAGCTGTATCTATGCAGCCTTGGGCTTAACAAAGCACATATTCTAAAGTGTGATATGTGGTTGGCAGCAGGGGATCTGCAGGCAGTAAAGCTTCAGCTTTCAGTCTTATTTGCAGAGCTCAGAGCTAAGATGGAGGAGGAGTGGGTGAAGTTGGTGCCATAAAGATTGGGAGTGATAAACAATGAAATACTGAGAGCATTGTCAGATTGCAAAAATAATAAAAGAAACTCCTCCATGCAAGAAAAAACTACATCCAGGTGCTCCCAACTGTATCAGTACTCATAACCCTCTTAAAACTATGTATCCGAATGTAGTTTTTAGATAAGTCCTCTCAATATTAAAGATGATCAATAGTCATAAACATATTTGACTATCCAGATATATGAAATGTGAGCACTTCCTCTTGTTTCCTCTGGCTAAGCTTAAGCTTTTTATTGCTATGCACCAGCAAGGACAATGGGCAAGTCCTTTCTTTAATTTTGTATTTTACTGCTATTTGGATTTTTGGAACGAGCATTTTGGACAATATCCTGTATTTTTTGGCAGCAAATACATTTTACGTTTGGATTCCGTCCAATAAAATATGATGGCAGATCCGTATTCGACCAACCAACACTACTAAATAATATAGACAACGTCACGAGTTTCAAACCATTTTCTAGTACATACGTGTCGTCATGGACCGGGGTTTTTAGTGTGTGTGTGTGTGTGCGCGCACGTGTGTTTTGTTTTATGGGGGAAGGAATACAGGTGCTTCAGGAGCAGCCTCGCTACTGTACGTACCTCTGCTGCATTTAGACATGAATAAATGAATAAAGTTTGCGGTCTTGATACACAAAGTGCGAATGGATTAGGGCCCAGATAAATAAGTAAACTGATGTGCTAAGGATGAACAGTGGTGGAAAGACGTCTCGATGATTTAATATTTAAAATATTTGACATACCATCAAAGACAATGCTGGCGTCCTCCCAGGGCCCTGAAATGTTGTTCTTTTTATGTTCCATAACTTCATTGGCAGACACTGCTCTCGTTGGTTACCAACCTCCTCTTCTCTTAACTCAAAAGAGGAAAGCTTTCATGATCTGGGAACAAGATGGATCGTGTTGTAATTTATTTGACAGTGCTTAATGCATGGTTTTAATTATCTAAGAGTTTTTTTCTTCTTTTTCTCCTCATTGGCTCCTTTTCCGGATGCATCGTGGGACACATTCATCACTCAGCTCTCCCAGGTGCGTGAAAACACTCCCCACCCCACAATCAAAAAGCAGTATGAGACAACCTCCCTCTATTGTCTAAGCCACCACGGTGTTCAGAGACTTGGTGTTCCATGGACTATCATTTTTAATAATGTATCCGGAGTCTGATCAAAGATGACTTTCAGAACAAATTTAGCTTCAGAGCACAGCCGGAGTTTGCTGCCTGAGGGAAAAGGCTTTGTTTGCGACACCAGCAACACAACGCGAAATGTCATCTAATCTGCACTTTTCCTCTACAAAGCACAGGTTATGGCAACAGGCTGCTATATTCATAAACCCTTTTCCACATTTCATTTCAAATGTGAGTGACGATTCCCTCTTCACAGTCTTTACATGTCCTTTTGAACCTTGACTGATGAGTGGCTGGTTGCCTGCGGGTTTGTGCTCTGTTTATGCTTTTTTTTTTTTTTACTCAGACCTTTAACGAACAACATACAGAAAAAAAACATGCTGTAAATTCGTAATCCCCTTTATGACTTAAACATGATCCGGGGGAATAAATTATTCAGGGTTACGCTCAGTCTATCCCTTGGCTTTGGGTCTGGACCGGAGTTGCCTTAGCTTTAATTCTCCCTGTTGGCTGGTTCCTTCTTCCATGTCCAGTGGACGGAAGAAGCCAACGGTGGAGTCAGCCTGGTCTTTTGTTGACATGTCTATCTATTAAGACAGCCAGGGCTGATGAGGTGCAGTTGGTAAACTGTTCTTCAGGGGATTAACACAAGCGTGCCATAAATGAATAATGCAAGCTATTTCTACAGTAAGTGCAGTGATGCTTCACTGAGGAACTTGGTGGTGGTTGACAAGCTGAGGTTTCTATGCAGAAAGACAAACCACGGAAGGAGGTGCAGGGATGTGCGTGAGCCAACCCGCAACCGAGCACAGACACAGAAAATGCCTCACAACACTGTGAAGGGAGGCTTGAACCCATTTCTGGGCAGCATGGAAGGAAAATATCAAAGCACATTGGTTAGACCCGACTGTGCCAGGCTGGAGTCAAGCCATCGGCGTGCTGCAGTGTCACATTCAAAGTCTCTTTTCTACGTGAGAGGAAGATGAATGGTTCCACTCGTACTGGAGTTTATTTTATATTCTTTTGGAATGCTCAAAATGAGGTACGATGAGGAAGCAAGCAAAGGCAAAAAAGTGATGGCTTTCATTTTGCAGATACAACAGTTTACTTGCACTTAATGTGTGAACGAATATGGAGCCTTGGCTTACAAATCTCTCAGCATCCACTGAATGAATCGGTTGGAGCAGTGGTGCTTCAGTCATAGCCTATTCAGTCCCATTCCAATCTGAGACTTTATCAACAGAAGGCAGATGGGCTCCACACGCGTCTGCTCGCTCGGCGTGGGACATATGGAGCCAGATGTTTGGTTCCGTCTCGCTGCTGTGTCATGTCCATTTTGTTTTATTGACAGTTCTGAAACTACAGCAGGGACACCAATAAGCCTATCAACATCCCAGGAGGCCTGGGCCGCTGAGTCAAAATCTAATTAACTGTAATCTTGTCGTATCCAGCAACAGTCAATTTCAATATGGCAATGTTGACATATTTCAGAATGTAATTTGGTTTAGGACGTCCAATTCCTAATAATGTAGAAAGGCTTCAGAATATAGAAAATGTGGGAATAACCTGTTGGATATTGTGCTTACATCCTCTGACTGGGAAACTGTCATTAAATCAGTTCTATTTAGTTTAACTATAAACGAAAATGATTCGGAGAAGTATCCCTCTGTAATGAATTTGGTGCGTCCAACATTCTTAGTACAACACTCTTCTGTTTATTGTTTGTTTAACTAGTAGTCATTTGTACACAAACTAATATTCAGTTTACTGTCATGGGCCACGGTTAAAATAGTTGCTTCTGAATGCACTATGGACTGACTTCTTCATTGGTTTCCATGCAGCCCTTGTACTGGATGAAACTGATGCCATGTTACAGAACTGCTGTAACTCACTTTTTTTTTAACTCTGTAAACTCATGTTTGTGTTGTCGTCCCTGTTGTTTTGTGTATTTCTGACCTAGGAGTTGTCAGAGGAGCGGCATTCCCCACCGCTGCTGACGGTTAATGGGCCGGGTGAGGAGAAGCTGTTTCGCAGTAAGAGCGCCGAAGTGGAGCTGACAGTTGAGAAGGAGAGGGTCAAGAAGATGTTGTCTGAAGGGTAACAACATTTTATTTGTATTAGTTATTTGTAAATATTATTATATATTATAGTAATTCCATCCATTATTTATTTTGAGGCAATCCCAGCTGAGACTGGGCGAGCATACTTTATCTATGATATTGGAAATGTATTCAACAATAAAAATAGCAAAAACTAAGAGAGAGAGAGAGAGAGAGAGAGAGAGAGAGAGAGAGATGAGTTCAATGAAAATGTATTCCCAGAACATTTTGAGTTTTTTTAAAAGCATTTGTCTTGCAGCAAACAGCACAGCAAAATAATAATAATAATGATCCATTGCAATAATA
This sequence comes from Colistium nudipinnis, assembly GCA_016785305.1. Lineage (NCBI taxonomy): Eukaryota > Metazoa > Chordata > Actinopteri > Pleuronectiformes > Rhombosoleidae > Colistium > Colistium nudipinnis. The sequence goes on from JAFBJU010000175.1 coordinate 187,448, forward strand.
CACACACACACACACACGCACACACAAAACACATGTTATAATGGTAAAACAGAGAGAGCAGCAGTTTTGTGTGTGGGAGTACTGGAATGGAAATATGATGTAAGGGTTTGGAAAGTTAACAACAAAGGTTATAAGCCAGTGTCTAAACCTCAGCTCTGCTACATGAACAGATATAAATGCCCAAAGCAATTTGTTGAGCTCTGTACAGTGAAAGATACTGACTCAAATTACCACAGTTTTCCCCCGCTGTTGGTAGAGGAGAGGAAATGGTGATTACCGTCCATTAATTTGCAAAATATCGAAATAGTCTCTATTAAATAATAAGAATAAGATGGCAAAAATTGCAAAACTGTTATAACATTAAATAGGTGATATAAGGCTCATGACCTGTCGACGTGTCTTTGAACTGAAGAAGCCTCTTGGGTGGGAGGCGAAAAGTCCAAAAATCTTAAACTCCCATCTTTAAAATCTCTAAGACTATTCCGGGTTGCCTGCTCAGAAGAATCCTGGTAATTCCTCATCATGCAAAACACAACATTTTAAGGAGATGACAAGACATAAACGCTCAGGGTGAGGGTAAGGCAAGTGTGAATATTATAACCTTTATGGTTTTGGAGTGTGTCTGTCTACGTCAATGACTTCAGGCTAAGTATATCCGAATGCTGCTGAATTCAGCAGCTCATAATTATTGTTATTATGGGTGCCATTGTTGATCACTCAGCCTTCCATCTGTGTCCCAGGAGCAAGAACTCACTTATCCTTAGATGCTTTACATCCTATTATGCTGGCCATTTCAGAGTGTTGTCAGCCTGTCCAGGCTTTTCTCTCCTTTAAACTTTTTTTTAAGTTTGGTCGTCATGGCAAAGACTTTGCAAGTCAGTTACAGTTGCACGTGAGATATCCATATATTAAAACGTGGTGACTCCAAGCCTCGGTAATTATGAAACCATTTCGACCATAAAAACTTGAGACAGAGGTTTAATCTCGGTGTCGTTCCAAACTGAGGTCGCCTTCTGACCCAGTGTTCCCAACGAAATCCAAAAATGAGAGCCTTAAATGAAGACTAATATAGTTCTGTGTGACTCCTCATCAGGTCCATGTGTGAGATAAACCTGGAGGCCGAGCTCTTCACCCTGCAGGACAGCAACGCGAAGCTGGTGGCCGCGCTGCAGGAGGCCACCAGCAGCGTGGAAGTGTGGAAGAAACAGCTGGCCGACTACCAGGAAGAGACGGATCGCCTGCGAGACCAGGTGACCACGTACACAGCGCTTACATTGTCTTTTGCAACAACCCACTTTTAAAATGGTATTCATGGCTGCACAGTAGGTCTTTTCAGTGAAGCTTGAAGCTACAATCAAAACAATATCCCAAATGTGTCTATTAAAAATAATGAACACAGCGTTATTGGGGGAATTGTAAACTAGATGTAGATGAGGGCAAATCCGCTGCAATTTGCTCATAACTTGGAATAATCTGGTTTATAATTCTTCATCAAAGCATCACCCTTATGTGTTTGCAATTATGTTCTTGAAACATTTACAGGAAAAAGAGGATGGGTCAACTTTCTGCTTAAAGCAAAGCAGAGGTTATATGTATAGTTTTGTTCTTTCTCAACCATTGTCATCCCTGAGTGACCACTCGTAGAATCTGAGTGTGATTTTTTTTCAATTTTTTGAAGTATCACACTAAAATCCCCACGCACTCTGTGTGTCTGTCACAAACTGCAGATGCATTTTTCATCTATGCCCCCCCCCCCTCTCTTTCTTTGGGATATTTCTGTTGACTGGCTCCCATGGTAATTGCTGGGCCAGTACGCAGACATTTCATCTTTAATTTAGTAGGATGTGTATTATGCCTTGCTCAAACTTAGTAAGGCCTTTTTCAACGCGACAGAATTAAGTGCTGCTTCAGCTGGCCTGCGACGAAACTATTCTCGCCAATGACAGAAAACTGCCATTTAATTTTAGTCCTCGCTGTAGTTTCATTTCTCTCTCTCTCTCTCTCTCTCTCTCTCTCTCTTCCCCCGAGTCCAGGTGAAGGTTACTTCACAGAATACATGCACACTCGGCTACAAAGACACTGCAGCAAAGCCAACCAGGTGGCCAAAAGTAGAGCAGGCCTCAAGGGTTTGGCGACAGGTTGTTTTAGAGGGGCAGGGATGTTTTTTTTCTTCCTGGAGACAGGACACCCTTTTACTGCCCTCCCCCCTTTTTGCCTCAGTTGCAAGATGAAGATAAATCATTGCTGGTGCAGAAGAGGAGAGGTTGGCAATTGGATGTCTATTTCTCCCTCTTCACCCACTCAGTTTCTGTGTTTATCTGTCACAGAGAAGCTCAGGGTTTCTTTTCTGGGTTTCTAGGTTGACTCTGACCCCTGCTTAGTTTAATACTCAGTATTGATTGTAACTAAGTCAATACAACTTATCATCTAAGCTGTATTTATATAGTTACCGTCATTTAAATCCTCTCTACACTTCATCATCGAGCTGTATGTTTGGCTGTCAGCCGAGGAATTCAAATGAGTATTTTTTATTCTGTGCGAAACTGGGGGTAAAAGACAAAGATTCAAAGTGCCAGCAGCAGACACTTGGCAAAGAAATGCTCCAGCTGTCAGCTGAGATCATGTCAGGTTTCCTCATATGTCAGGCTCCATTTGACAATTACCTTGACGTGCATGCTATAATTTCATGTAATCCAATTAAGCAAAGGTCAACATATTTTAATGGTTATGTAAACCATTTTTTTTAATCTGATTTTCATGGTTTTACAGGTCACAACCGGTTGGACCTCACAAATGTATGAACTAAATCTGTATCCAACAGGCCCTTATTTGTGCATATCAGCCCCTGTCAGATTTACAAAACAAATAATGGAACGTAGCCTTTTCACAGTTTTCTTATTACATGTGAAGCAAGGGATAATCAAATCCTATTGCTTTGAAATGTATAAACGCTCAGGATTCAATTTAATTGCTGTCTTATCCGATTACTGTGGGATCTCAATCCCTAACCGTGTGTCAGTGCCCTGCTCTGAATTTGAACATAACTTGAGGAAATACACAGTGAAGTTCAAACTTTAAATTGCATCTTTTAAAAAGTTGAACCGGGGCGAGCGGTTTGTCCTTCTTTAGAAAAACCCTCCTCATTTCGCATCATTTTTCACAAGGTCACATTCCTGCCCCGTAGATGGAGGATTCGGGACTGTGTTCATGACCGGGGCTTTTACTTCAGAAGCATCCCAGTTGTTTGTGCGGTTATGCGTGCGTGCACACTGTCATCAAAGCATGACAACAAAGTATATGAATCAGGAAGGAAAATGTCAAATGCTACTTGCAGATTGCACAGTGAGGCATGATGGTTGCTGCTCAGTTATGACTATCTTTATTTGCGTAGGCGGGTATGCGATGACCCTTTGGATTCTCTGTACTTATGTGCAACTGTTTGTGCGCGTGTAAGCGATTATATCATTGCACTGGAACATTTGCATGTTCCCGATATCTGAGGTGTTAATGTCTGTATTTAGAGTGGTATTTAATGGATGGTTTTCAGTTTACCTGTTCCTCATCTTAGTCCCTAGCTAAATTATGTTAAAACTGAAAAACACATTCCCCTGAAACCAAGACTGGTCAGCTTCAAGCCGAGGACTAATTGGCTAGATTAAATTGTCAAACTAAACCAGCCGGTCATTTTTATGAAGCTCAGAATATCGACTCAATGGACCACCGTACTTCAAGACCACTTACCGTACCACCTGGCTAAAGGAGAGGTTACGAAGAGGGGGAGACACACAATAGTAATTTATTTAATTAAACGTACCACCTAGAGTTGTGATGTGTGGAAGTAATTGGCATTTGAGTTTGAAATATGTGGACGAGTGAAAATATAAAAGCTCTCTAGCTGTGTCACCTCTTCCTTCACTGCACACATTTACACTCTTTGTCCTCAGAGAACGAATCCTCATGGAGGGATGATCCAGTTTTTTTCCTGTTACTCCACCAGGGGGTTCACTTTTGTAGTTTTGCACGAATAGTTGCAACAGCAGTTGGGTGAAATGTGGTGTTACCTGGTTCACATACCAGAGATCCCAGCCCGGCCACTGTGTTTTCCAGTGTCACACACTTACCTGTGTACATGGCTGTTAACTTGTTAGTATGTGTGTATTAACTGTATGTGTGTACCTGTATGCTCCAGGTGGCAGATCTGGAGGCACAGCTGGGACATCCTGCTGCTGCTCAGACTGGCCGAGAGGAGCTGAGCCGGTCACTGGAGGAGCTGGAGGCCCTGCTGAGTGCCAGAGACCAGGCAAGACACCCAGTCCATTCCACGCTCTGCACATTGTACACAAATTGATTCACCAGCGCGAAGCAAGTCTCAGTGCGGAAGACTTGCACATAATATACCATACATGCACATCATATAGTGCCCATAATTGCCTGGATATTTGAGCCTAGAATCCCCATCTGATATTCATTCACCAAATAGTATTTTGGCTTCTATTTATGCCTTTCTAGTTTTGACCAGGACCTACGTTTATATTCAAGCTGCAATTGTTTCTCTTTCTGTTGATTAATTGCTCTGGATGGCCTGCAAGGCTTCGATTAATCGCTCTACACATCAAAACGAATGTTAAGTCTCGAGACAGCACTCAGCGACATCCGAAAGGACCTTCATGGCATTTTTCCATGGTGCTTTAATATTCATTTTTATGCTGCAAAAGTATTGTGTGGTGAACATTTTGTTGTTGTTTGGTCCAAGTCAGTGTTCATCAAATGCATGCTGGGTACACTCAGCAAAATCCAAATTTCCTTGGGTAAAAAAGTAGGATATTAAAGTGAAATATTCAGCAGCTTGCTGCTGCCCTCCAGCCTTATTTACATAACCATGGCTGTCCCATCATTTAAACCAGTTCCGCTTTTGGCAGCAATATTTGTATGAGGGGATGGTGGTATATGCAACCCAAACTTTTCAAAATCATCAAACTGTCCCCGGTCCTCCCAACAACCTGATGCATGGTAAAAGGTTCAGCTTTTTTTTGTATCGCATTGGTATGGATTTGAAGTACTTTGTTGCAAAACAAGAGATGAATGCTCCATGGTTGCGATTAACTGAGATGTGTGTGTACGAGGAAGGCAGTGTGATGGTGGTATCGTGACAAAAATCATTGTGTTTTCAGGAAATTCAGAACTTCCAGAGCAAGAAAACAGATGTGGGCGAGCTAGAGAGGGAGAGGGAGGATGCCATACAGCAGCTCCAGGTAAATTTATGTGACGTGTTATTTTCATGACTTTCCAACGTTTTTTTCCACTTTTTTCTTCGTTTGTTTGTTGTTGTTTTTTTGCTAAATTTCACTTGTTAACTCATGCAGTCATGAATGAAGAGCTTTAGAGCTTCTGACACTTTAAAGAGAGTCTCTCATCAGATCTCAGGTCTGTCAAGTCTCCCAGAGTAAATGTGTGGAAGGGGACTTACTACATTGTTGTTGTTTTGCATCGACACATTTTCACAGCAAATTAAAAAAAATATACTGGTGCTGCATTAAACGGGCCACATTTTTATGTTACCTAATATAGAAAGTATTTTCTGTCATCACCCAATCGCTGCAGAACAGCACTGAGAGGGAGAGAGACAAAGATAAATAAGATAGGATTTCGTTTTCCCTGTGTGAACTTGCATTCATGACCAGGCATGTATTTCGTGCCATTGTTGTCGCCAGAGGTCACAGTTCGGTCTGTCAGTGATTTTCCAACGCCAGTGCAATCTGATACTTGTTTTGCAGAAACTAGAAGCGTTCTTTTTCTAAGAAGTTATGGTCATGTGGAGTGCTACCGGGCTTATGTGCTGCCGTCTTCTGACAAGGAAGGACGGTCAACTAAGCACTGGTATTGCACAGAGAGAGAGGCAGTTCAGCTCAGACAGCAGCAATACAGCAGAGAATCAGTGCAGGCGACCAAAAATCAAATTGCATTGAATTACCCCGCTGATAAATGAGAACATACCTGATGCATCTTGCCGTGATTTAGCCCTCTATCATTTTTTGGAGTGGTGTATATTCATGTTTGACCTGGGCTGTGCTTCTGTTTATTCACTGCTCCATTTGGCATACAGAATAACACCATGCCGCACACTTATTATATACGCAATGTAAACGGTTCAAAGCAAATATCCCTGAAAATCTCCGTAAGCTTAATTGCAGTCACACAGCACACACATGACAAAATTACAGACTTTAAGGAAAATAGATGAACCTGCCTTTCCCGTCAAGCAGACTGCATCCGACACACTGGTTTTAAGCTTGATTCTGACCAGCTCCAAAGCTGTTGCACTGCAGATGCAGTTTGAATGGGCACTATTGTTGAAGCTTATTCATGTTGACCTATTATAAATGCATAGAAAAATCATATAGGCACACACTGGGATATACGATAATTTCTACCACTAAACTGTTGGCAGATTTGTGCAATTTACAAATATTGATTGTAAAAGTTACTTTCACTTATCCACATATTTAGGGATTTTTTGAGGATTGAGGCGCCATCCAGGCAGAAATAAAAAGCATTGCAATAAGCAAATGATGAACAGTATCCAAAACGGACATTTGGTATTGCAAAGAATATCTTGCATACAATGTACTAGTTGAACACGTACAAATGCAGAACATGTAAGTGAATGCATTGTCACTAGAATTGCAATCAAAGTGGACCCACCATTTGATGTGATTGCAGGATCTGGAGCGACGAAACACTGAGCTGGAGGATCGGGTTCAGAGCGCGGAAAATACACTGGCCTCCAGCCGGGAGGAGCGGGAGGAGGCCGAGGTGGAGGTTCAAAACATCATTGAGGTACTGGACACCAAAATCTGCGACCTAAAGGACCTGAGACAGAGTCTAGCAAAACTCATAGATAAATAGCCACAGCGGCAGTTGGGCTGCATCTCCACAGTCAGCCCTCCTTTCCTTCATCCAATAAAGAGTAAAACGTACAGGTGTTTTCCTTCATGCATCTGTTCTTTGTCCAAGATCAGTGCAGCAAAAACAAACGATACCTCGCGCAGGTGCCAGAATAAACCGTCTCACCACGTGGAATAATTATCAGAAACACATTATGACAGTATTCCCCGTATTCCACCTTTATTTCTACTTTCCAATTCCCTTCAGCCGCATGTCCTTCTATCCCTCAGTCCATGATTATTTAATTTCACACTCAGCCATCACTTACGACTCAGAATGATTAGGTCGGATCCAACCGCTCTTGTATAACAGCGCCCCCCTCCCTTGCTTTGGTGCCATAGCAGTCAATTGGATTTTGTCGAGGCCTGCTTTTTTATTAATCGTAGAGATTAATCAATAGTAACACACAAAACACCTTTTTAAAGAGGACTTGTTCTTTTGCAAAGGATATTTCCTACATATATACGTTATAGGACATCAAAGTATTTTCTACGTGCTTGTTCGCTTTTTTTAGGGTTTTGACTGCGAAATCTATTATCTGCAAGCACTTATACTGGTAGTATGTTCTTCAACTGACAGAAAAACGAGTAGGAGTTAGACATGGAAACCATCAACTGCGTAACAGCAGGAGTGGCATCAGGGATGGGGTGGTTGAAAAGTGCAATTTTACACCCATACTAAACGTGAATATTTAATCATAATGCTGAACATTTCAATTTTAGAAATGTTATAGCGACTCTCCATTGAGGCTTCCTTTAGTGCAGTTTTTGGCAGTAGCCCTTTTTCACATTTAACTATAAGCCCACACATAAAAGTCGTGCATGAGTACAGCTTTTAAATTCACATTTTCTCATTATGTTACTGGTAAACCTCAAAAGTGAGCGCTAGTGAGGGAATTAAATAGAATTTTGCTATAATCCACTTTTGTACAATAACAGCCTTGGGTTTATTCCTGACTGGAACACTGTGGAGATGCACCCTAACAGATTTGGGTTAGGTTAAGGACACGTGGACATATGGGGGCGAAGACACTGAGTAAAGTCAGTCCTAATTCACCATCAGCAGCCTGGACTGTCCTCACCAGCCAGGACATTACCACAGAAATGCAACTGCCTACTCTCATCCTGATAATCGCCAGCGCACGACATGTCTTTACCCATGTTCCCTGTGGACTTCTCTTTCTTACCATTTTATTATCTACATATATTGATGAGTTTCTAAAAGGCAAGATGGGACCTCGAATTCTACAGCTGGTAGGTTTGTCCTCAAGTCCCTGCTTTTCAACTGTGATGTTGACGAGATGAGCCTGAGATTACACTTTAGAATGTTTGTGCCAAATTTTCGTGTTTACTTTTGTTTATTTGTCTGCGTTCACAAAAGGATCCAGCTCTACTACAAAAAGATTGTGCTTTGCAACACTACCATTTATCATCATAATAATAATAACCCTAAGGCAAAGTGAAGCTGCAGAATATAGATCATTAGGAGAGTGCTGCATGAGCTATGCAGAAACCCTGTACCTGCTAAGGAATGTGACTGTGTTTGTGTGTGTGTGTGTGTGTGTGTGGGTGTGTGGGTGTGCGTGCACATTACTTAGCAGTGTGCTACCTCAGACAGAGTTAAAAAGCACAACTGCAGTAGATTTAGAAATTGGTTACTAAATTGACTTGTCTGTCAAGCTTTGCGTGTGAACTTCTAATGCACATATTGATCTTTGCCACAAAGCCACCGATGAGTTATTGATTTATCCATACGATAATAATGTAGGTACAATTAAGCTGTGGTGCCTTGTAGCCGATGATGCTGCAGCTGAATCATAAAAACATGTTCAAATATGGTTCTAAAGGAATCTGTTGATGTAAGAAACTCTCCGACAGTGTAGTAGCACCTTCATGTTAATCAGCAATTATTACTTTGTAAAGCTTGTACCCTTTTCAAATCATGGTGTATTTTGGTCATTTAACAGTTTGGGATTCTTCTATGTTTTTCTTAGGCAGTAAAATGATCAGCCATTTCGACAAACCTTTTACAGTAGTATAATGTTACTACATTGATCGCACTGCAATGTTTTATTTCACCTCCAGTCCAAAATCACTTTGCTCAGAAGTTACACTTTTTGGCATTTTGGGTATCACTGAATTAGCAATAAAGTTTCTAGTATAGACACCCGTTCATTGTCGATGCAACTAATTTGTAGGAGATGACACCTGTTTTCGTGTTTTTCCTCATGTCTACAAAATGTTGTATTGCCAACCTTTTATCAAGCATAAAGAAAATACAGAGGCCAGCGGTTGGTCCTCACAAGTTCACCGGTAACGTCAGAAAACACTTAGGTTTTGGCGCACAACAACACTGTGAATATATTAGTAGTCTTTGTATACTCAGAAAGTGGGACGTCTCTCTGCTCCCTTAACTGTTAGACCTTAGTCCCAAACACTGTCTGACCTCTGACCTCTCCACTGAGCTGTTATGGGAGCAGAGGAGAGATTAATTCAAAAATTAAGTATTGAACTATGATTAATTAATTGGGTATAAAAGCACAAAGTAAACAAACAGCTGTGTTATGATTATGTAACAGAAAGTGAATTAGATCTCAAGTTAAGTTGTGTACCTAGAATTTTATGGATAGGTCAAATTGTCTTGACTCCCTGCAGGCTTAGTCTGTATTATGAGTCTTTCAGGCAGATATAACTAACCATGACAATTTAGTTTACTGTCCTGTTCAAATTGCATCTTGGTTAAACAAGGTAAAAAAAAAACTTACTTTGCAAACGCCATTAAATTGATTTTATAATAAATGTAAATAAACTTTGTGTTTAATATCTCCTTAGGGGATACTGAAAACTCGCACCACCATTATTAAGCTACATATGCAGATCAACCTTCGTATGCCAAACTTTAATCTCATTATTTTTATACCTGTTTAGTTTGTTCTTGCTAAGTGATTCAAACCACTTTGAAGTAACGACACATAATACTTCAGTTGGTTTAAGTTTCATTGAAATATTAGTAGTTAGGAGGAAAACTGGTTTAACATGGCTTCCACAATGAATAAAGTTAAACCCAACAGGTGTTGGCATAGATGTTTAAACATTCAAATGTCCATCATGGTAAGTCACTGCTGTGGTCTTTTTTTGTGAGGACCCAGTGTTTATTATGTGCTGTTGAATTTAATGTTTTCCTTTGTGTTCACCCGCTTAAAAAAATTACTTAAATAATTAAAGTCAGACAAGCAGCATCATTTTCTTACATTTATTTGATCACAAAATGGCATACAGAGCCAAATTAGTGAAAATGTCTACTTCAGCTTCTTCTTGGGGCGAAGGTTGTTGGTGTGTCCACACTTCTTCTTGCGACAGTTGACAGCACGTGGGTGCAGACGGGCATAGCATCTGTATCACAACACGTTAGAAATCAATGATGGGGAAAATGTTCCTGCATACGTATTACTTCTGTAGTTCTAGATATAGGCTTTAATTCTAGTTTAAAAATAAAATATTTTTTTCCAAATCTAAAAATAACTGAATTTGGTTGATTAAAGCAGACAGCCTGCAGTGCTACCTAATTAGTTGTACTATAAAAAAAAAGCACTTCACTGAACTCTAACCAACTACTTTACTGTTTATCACAGCAGCCCTACATATACATTTAAAACACACCAATTGAATTATGGTATCTACAGGAATGGACTTACTTGCGGCAGATCATCTTGTCGCAGTTGTATTTCTGGGCCAGCTGTCGGAGTGAAGGCTCAATGATGCCACCGCGCAGGCGGAGAACCAGATGCAAAGTGGATTCTGGAGAGCAGTTGAGACATTTTGTTGATCTTAAATTCAATCACATCAACATTGGCTTAAAGAAAGCAGCACCATAACTACACTTCCATTATAGAGTTGAAATGTTGCACTTGGCACAAAATACTCAGGACTATGAAGTACAGGGCTCCTTATGATATCTTAACCCGTGGGTTAAGTTACTTGAATCCACTGCTGTTAGTACTTTATTATGTTTTTTTTTCATAAATTTCAAATTGTTCAGTTTAATCTAGCACATCTGGCCCAGATTTATATATGCCATTACCTTTCTGGATGTTGTAGTCAGACAATGTGCGTCCATCCTCCAGCTGTTTGCCGGCGAAAATCAGACGCTGCTGATCAGGTGGGATTCCTGCAAACAATGACACCGATCAAACCAATTGCAATTTTATTTGGCATTTTACATTAAATATCATGTACACAGGGCAGAGGTGCTAAGTGGCGGAAAAGACTGGTTATTACACAAACATTGGATACCATATACTGCACATTTAAGATAGGCAATGTTTTAACAGAATCGTGGAAATAGAAAAGTCTTAGAGCAAGTGACTTTCAAATAAGTCTTAGCCAAGTCATACGAACGCGAAACAAGTGTACTAGCCAACGTATCACAATGTCCTGCCTGAAATCACGTTGAGACTTAAATGTGACTCACCTTCTTTATCCTGGATCTTAGCCTTGACATTTTCGATAGTGTCGCTGGGCTCAACCTCGAGGGTGATGGTCTTACCCGTCAACGTCTTCACGAAGATCTGCATGTTTGCAGGCTAAAAGAGAAAACCGCCGTTAGCTCCAGGAGTCCAGGTGCTGCTAGCGTTAGTAACGCATAAACGTTAATATCAGGGTAAGTCTTTGTACTCCGTACGTAAGAAATCAATCACTAATGTGGAAGTCGCCGTTTATTCATAAGTCACAGCACTGCCAGTGAAAGAGGAGGATGTCTGCCAGTAACGCTGCTAGCTAACGCTAGCTACACAGGGGACTCGATGCGGGGCCTGGCCACATGCGTGTCGTTAGCGTGTTACTTTAGTCACGATTACCTTTACTTTTAGCTTTCGAATCGAGTAACGTACACTTTATACAGAACACCAGCTGATACAACTGAGAAAGATATGTTTAAATCGCACCCAACGAAATAAAAAGCATCAATATTCGACAAAATGTGATGGAGAAGACGTGAACCCACCCGGCCGCTAGCTGAGCCTCAACGAAAAGAGGGCGGAAGAAGCTTGCGCTCAATTACGTCACTTCCTTTTTCTGGTTCCGTCAGTGTTTTTAAGGAAGACGTATTAACATTTAGAAACATGTAACTAACTTTTAATTATTAATAATTATTAATCAATTTTCTTACGTTTTTGCGTAATAACATACTTAAATATAGTTATTTTCACTCAACTGTGTTTACCGGACAGTTCAAGTTTAATCATTCATTTATTTTATAGATTGAGATAGTTAATACAATACATCGTTAAATTAATGATGATGTTTTATTATAGGTTACGACATGAAAGAACATGAAAGAAGAAAGTGTTGAAATGTCAACCAACGTTTCACATCTTGATGTATAATGTTACTTGTATGAAAGATGACAAAGAAGAAGCATAACAGCTCCAAATAGAAAATTAATAACCATGTTTTTTCCCTGGTATATTCACACAAATGCTTCAAACAGTGTGACTAATTGGAGAAACCAAGTTGTTGTTTTTATTTCACTAACAGACAGAGGAGAGCGACCAAGAGCTGTGATTTCAAAATGTACTGACAGCACATTGGTGTCTAATAAAGAAAGAGAGGTTGTTGAGTCACATCAGGGACTAGGTATATAAGGCACCTGTTGGCCTTTCAATTTGTTTGGCTCCTATCTGTCCCAGTGTTGGTTGTGTGGCTGCTGCTCACAGACGTATGTAACTGGATTCACACCATTGTTGTCCCCCAGTAGATATTTTATTGACTGCTTTTACAGACAGGTGTGTGTGTGGCTGAGACTGACCCCTTGATCATTCTCAGTGTAGTCCGCCTCTATCAAGTAGCAAGAGTGACAATAAGTGAAATATGTTTCCCAACACATGAAAATGACTTGCACTATCATTAACCTATCTTCAGCACTCCTCTGTGATTATGGGTGATCCTATGAAGATTGTAGAAAGAGAAACAACACACTGTGAAACTCAGCCAACCCACTGACTGCAGGTCTGTAGCTTTTCTGCTTCACTGAAAAAAATAAACACCCACCACATGACCTAGTTTGCATTCCATACACAGATATGTCCAACACCAGAGGGAACCAGAGCCTGTGGGGTAATATGTCACAACTCTGAAATTGATGATTTAGTGACCCAAGGCACCTTAACTGAAGTTAGAAAGTGGTCAGAGACATTATTTTTCACTTTTGGGGAGCTCACACAATCTGATGTTGAATTTATCGCTGTAGAAAAACTGGGTGAAGAATTTTTGAATTGTTTGCTAAAAGTTTAATTTTAAACTTTTAGAATGTTGGATGTTTTACCAAAAGGGGACAGTGATATGAGTTGCAACAATGAGACAACCACTCCACTTACATAATCATCTTTGAGTTTATTATTTATTAATTTTCTATGAAATATTGTTTTAAAAAATCATAACATTAAATTATTTCAGTTGATGTTAATGAAAGGTCTTTGCACAAATTTATAGATAATGGTGATTTTATTTTAGAAATGAGTGAAGTAGTTTGATTAAGTTTCTGCAGTAAATAAAGAGTTTTTGGTCTGTAAGGTGTACCTTTCGCGCAGTATATCAATAATGGTGAATAGACTTTTGATCATGATGACTGTTTTCATTTCTGTAGCTGAATCTCACAGATCATTCCAACCCTTACAACCATAGGAAAAGAAAACATGGCAAGACAGCAGACCAGCCATCCAGCTGCAAAACAATACAGTGAGCGCATCATTTTATAAACTGTATTTTATTTATGTACTCGTTATCTAAATCTAAATCTAGAATCATATCATCAAATTCCAAGTCTTACTATTACATATGTGATTGTTTTACCAACGGTGAAAAACCACAACAAATTACCTGCAGGGTATTTCTGAAGTTTAGGCATTCAAAATCAACCGAAAATTCTCTTGTATTGACAAGAGAGTAAAGGGTTGTTAACTATGGAGTTGTACTTGGATCAAAGTTTCCAACCTTAAAAATGTTCCAATATGTATATACATTTTGCGTCCTAATCATTACATTGTTGTTAAAATTCAAATTACATTCGTTAATATCATGTGTGCATCCAACCAATGCCAATCTGTTGCATCATCGCTCTGGTCTCTTTTAGTGAGCTGTATACAAATTATCTTTATAGTATCTTATTCGGGTGATAAATGAATAAAACCTTTACCCAGAACAGCACACGTGCAATCCTCGTGTGCTGAAGCAGTGTACAAGTGCAGCCTTGGCAGTTGCTGTCTGACTGCTCATATGAAAAAACCTCATATGAACTTTACTGTCCTACTTCTACACTGTTTACACTGTCAATGAAAAACTGTTAAGAAGGTTAGCCTTCACAGACTCTCATCCCCTCCTTCAAGCATGACTGACCACAACACTCTTTAAAAACAATCTATGTTGTAGCAATAACATAGCCTTGACCCTGAGGTGCAGGTTTTGCTGATAAAAATGTTGGCAGGCAAG
>JAFBJU010000175.1:201924-221891 GCA_016785305.1 Colistium nudipinnis
AATCTGGTCAAATGGCAGCACATCAGGCACGGGCTAAAATTTTAACCTCCCAACATGTCCAGATTCAAGTCCAAGGGGTGAAGCTGTGATTTCTTTCTATTTATTTATTCCCAACCCATGCTCAACAATTTTGCTGAAATGTACACAAATTCGTCAGCAACATCTGCAATATAATTAGTTACAAGTTAGCAAGGTCACAAGACCTACAACCTGCTAAACTCATTATTTTGTTTGAAATGAAATGCTGAAACAAACATACCCTGGATTATGCACACATCTTATGATTTTCCATTGTGCACTGGCTGCATATCCATAATCATGTGTTCGGTCAGAGCTTCTTTTTTCCAGTAAATCAAATTATGACGTCATAAAGTTAATGAGGATGACTTGGTTCTGTGAGGAACCACAAGGGTCCTGGGCCTATGCCATGACTGAAAAGGATCGTTCATCGGTGTGACATGATAACACACGGTTTCTGAAAGGTGGAGGTGAAAAAAAGCACCTTGGAATTCAGCCTCACCTGACTGGGTTCACTGTCCACGCCACCCCCCCCCCCCCTCCCCGAAGTGGGCGGGCCCGACCCGCATGTGGTCCTTGTCATTGGTGAGAGACATCGACTCTGTGTGTTAGTGGGCGTATGAAACGACCAGCGTTTATGCATGCGCGGTTTCCATCGATCATAGACTGTGTGAAGCGAGTGACTGGCCGATCTCCTCGTCTTACCTTTTTTCCTCCTTCTCCCGTGCTGCAGGTCAGTCTCGAACTTGTAAACTTCCACTGCGCATTTACAATGTCATTACAATGTCGTTAATACCAACTCTCTACCTCATCCTCACTACCCGAGCCCCGAGGTTTAGAAATATGTACGTTAAACGCACAAAGGCTGCATAACGGAAAATGAGATGATTTGCCTCAGCGAAAACGAGTGAGAATGAAAGAGCGTTGACTGCTGGCGTGCAACTACTTGTTGTGGTGTGAGAATAATATTTACGACCGTGGATTCGTTGTTATTTGACCGTACACGGTGTATGTGTTTATCAATGCGCAGACTAGCCACGCTGGATGTGTTCAGGTAAAATAGAGAAAATAAGAAGCAAAACAATTGCATGTGTTTGCGTCCGTTCAGGTAAAATAAAGGCATGGCGTCGTAGAAATAAACAGAGCGTTGGTGTTCACTGTTTGTGTACCTGCACTGGGGTAATGTTAAACAAACTGCGTGAGAGAAACGTTTAACATAATGTTATGGTGTTGTTATTAATCCTTTCGAAGACGTGTTTGGCGAACAACACAGACTTCACGGACGCATCTAGTGTCAGGGCTGGTCCTGACATGTCAGAGACCCTAAGCAGAAACACCCAACCCCACCCTAAAGATCCCCGTGTAGAAAATCGGTGTGGATTCTGATTATTGGCCAATGTGTGTTCAAGAGCAGCAAATAAACATTGCATGAAATAATGTTAAAGGTGAAAACAGGGCTTCACATATATAATGTGTATGTTTTGGACCCTCTGGTGTCCACAGAAGCTGTAAGCAAAAGCTTAAATAATGTCTGCGGACTTTGCATGTGTTTTACACGCCATTCTAAACAATAATGCATGGCGTAGACATTTGTTCATTTTGCTGTCTTCACTCCTAGGAATGGCGCTGAGCTCCATAAAGGCTTTCACGCTGGAGCTGGATGGTCCAGCTGATGCAGCGTTCACTGGAGGTGAGTTGGTGTCAGGCCATGTGGTCCTGGAGCTCTGCAGGGACACCAGAGTGCACTCCATGAAGGCCCAGGGCAGAGGGGTGTCCTTCGCACACTGGCTAGAGAACCGGGGCATGCACGCGGTCTATAACGACTACACCTCCAAGATCACCTACTTTAGGAAGCGACAGCATCTGATCAGAGGTCAGTGGTGAAAGCTGTGGATGGGTTCGGTATTAAATATGCAGGAAATACTGTGCTTATTCGTCAGACTTTGTAAAAATGGGAAAGATAATGCTGCATCTTATGAAGTAGATTTTTACTGTCTGACATGCTTTGTTCTAACATTTAGATAATTCAAATTTATGTGCCATTTTAATGGGTCTTCTTGTCTTCTTTTGCATATTGGTTATATTTTAGCGAAAGCTTCGACAGGATAGAAAGTCTGTTTCAGCATGTATTCGCAGATGGTGGATGAAAAGTTCTGCTGATGTGCTCTGTCGTTTGCCAGCTGGTAGATTCTGTGTCTTGTAGTCGCTGCAGTTTGCAAAATTAAGCCAGCTGGACCTAATGTGTTGCATGGAAACCTGGGAGTGAAGTTGACACTGGCTCCTGCAGATACATTTGCCAGATAAAACAACCCCAAGTTTAAACACTAATCCATTAGCGCTGAGCAAATAGAAACACAACTGGTTCAATGGAAACTGTTTTAGGATGTTTCTCATTAGGGTGTTAAATGACCCCAGGGGGAACGAAGCAGGCTGCCTAAAAGCAGAGGTAGAGAATATTGGCCATAGTGCCTGAGTTAATAAATTGTAGATAGTGGTTAATATTTAATTAGATGCCCTGTAAACAGTACATTGGTTTGCCTCCCGGTCTGGTCTGACTAGTAAATATGAATAGACAGCATACTGTATGGAGCATCTCGGATGATACTCGGTTATGTTTGTTGTTGCTTTAGCAGAAAACAATAAATAAAGCTTCAAAGTCGTTTAATCGGACATTTTGTTTCATACTGAGTTTCGTATCCTGGTTATTTACTAAGCTGCATCTATTATTCACTGTGGTCAAAGGTGCTCTAGGGAGGTTTTGTATATCCAGCCTGCATTTTGGACTAAATCACAACTTTAACCACAGTAACAAATCACCCATTAACTGAGATTCTTTATCCATATCTATAGTATTGATTATCACCCAGTCTTCTGGATGAATTATTTAGGCTCTAAATGCCTGAAAATCTCATCAATTATCTGTAACAATCAGTTACAAAAATAAATCCCACTAATAAAACATAAGAGAAAAACTCATCACATTAATGGTGATGGCATTCACGTAAATCAGCCAAAAAGGAAAAGATTCAAAGCAAATTATTATTATTATTATTATTATTATTATTATTATTATTATTATTATTATTATTATTATTATTATTATTATTATTATTATTATTAATTTACAAAATAACAAATGACTGTTATAATCAAATGTATGTTTATACCTATCAATATTTCTTCACCCTCACCCGAGTATACTGTATATTAACATCTCCGTATAAAGTCAAATACAGCATTCTCTCATTATTTGCAAAACCACTACTTTTTTATGTAAATCCCAAAGTCATTATAGAGAGAAAACCTGCTTTACTCATAACATCGTTTCCACATAAGCAACAGGGCAAAGTGATAATGATAAACATTAGGGAATAGAAGGATGTAAAGTTTGTTTCTGTTTAGATGGGAATGTGGCATTAATAAATGAGGAAATAATCAAAGTCAGGAGAAAGGAAGGAAAGAGGAAGGGGTGTGGGATGTTAAAAAATAATGCAGGTCATGTTGCCGCAGCAACGAGGAAAACAACATGTGACTCCCTTCTGCCTCACCGCCCTCCTCCGCCTCACTCCCAGCTGCTGATGTCCATTCATTTAACCATATTGAGTCCTTTTCAGAATATTGATGAGCTAATGTATAAATGCTTCACTTTTCTATAACATATTTTGCTCTAAATGATTTGATTTACCCTTTAAACACAGAAATGTATATTAGAGGCAACTTGTCAGACATGTTTATCTTACAAACACCACTGAAGGATTACGCTGTTTCACATCCCTCTCCTTTATAGTATTTAGATAATTGATATGAATAGGTCTCAGCATGATGCATAACTTGTCAGCAGTTGTTGCTATTGTTCTGCAATTCCACACCGTGTATACAGCAGCTCTTCTGATAAACAAGACATCCACAGGGATTAACATGTTGACTCTGGTCTGCAGCAGTTGCTGACATGTTTTCAGCCATGATTAGGTTGACAGTGGAAGTGTTGATCAGGCCCATTTTTCAGTGCAGGGAACCAAATGTTGGTCTTATCAGAAACCAAGGGGCCCTGACAGAGCCTGGTGTTGCTCTGGGTCTCCACCAGATGGCGTGTCAGTCTTGCTTGTCACCCCAGTCTCGGTTATTCGGCCATATAAGTAGACTAGGGTTTTCTGGGTTTAAAATAAGGTTGTTCCTGCTATTATACTGCAACAGCAAGGAGTAAATAAACTGTCAGATGAGACATTATTTATTTTATTCTATTCGACTGTCTGCCAATAATATTAAATTGTGTCCCAGATTCACATATCTCCTGGCCATAGCAGCATACTGGTAGTCCTCCACCAGTTGGTGGCAGGAGTCAGCTTGTTCCTCATCCTTGGGAACAAAGAAGTAAACAACTTTGTTTTTCCCAGCCCAGACTTGGTTTTTGCTTAAAAGCTTTTGACATGAATGAAAAGGGTAACTCAACTTTTGACGTGCCGGTCTAGTAGTTTATGAAGAAAAGATTCGGAGGATATGTTATTTGTGATTCTGAGTTGTTGAAAGTTGTTGGTGCTATGATCCATGCGAGTGACTTCCTAAAGTGATGACTTGGTGTTTTCCTATGCTATTAGCCCCTTTATTTGTTCAAGATACAATAAAGTTGTTATTCAGGTAGGCTTGTTGGGAGTCACGCTTTGCATGTTTTTGTGCATATCTGTGTGCTTTCCATGTGTGTGCTGGGCCCAAGCAGAACAGGACACTCTAAGCGAAATGGAGTAAACAGCTCGGGTCCAGACAGAAACTATTTTCCTCTGAGCTGTGCAGGGAGGATCTCCCTCTCAGACTGGGGCATGCTCAGTAGGCCTGTTTTCTTCTAAGAACCTGTAACCATCAATCATCCCCAGGCCTGTGTGTTCCTTTCTGCTCCCTCCACACCCAGTCTGCATGTTTATTATGTTGCGTTCAAGTGCAGTCTGGAAACGGCCGAACTGCACTAAAGCGGATCATCCATATGATAAATATCAATGTATTAAAGACGTGGTTAGGTATACGTTACACCCAATATGTAACGATATGAGCTTCAGGTCAGTGAGAGTCCTGGAAGATGTGTCAGCATTGCTATGATCCATGCGAGTGAGTGACTTCCTAAAGTGATGACTTGGTGTTTTCCTATGCTATTAGCCCCTTTATTTGTTCAAGATACAATAAAGTTGTTATTCAGGTAGGCTTGTTGGGAGTCACGCTTTGCATGTTTTTGTGCATATCTGTGTGCTTTCCATGTGTGTGCTGGGCCCAAGCAGAACAGGACACTCTAAGCGAAATGGAGTAAACAGCTCGGGTCCAGACAGAAACTATTTTCCTCTGAGCTGTGCAGGGAGGATCTCCCTCTCAGACTGGGGCATGCTCAGTAGGCCTGTTTTCTTCTAAGAACCTGTAACCATCAATCATCCCCAGGCCTGTGTGTTCCTCTGCTCCCTCCACACCCAGTCTGCATGTTTATTATGTTGCGTTCAAGTGCAGTCTGGAAACGGCCGAACTGCACTAAAGCGGATCATCCATATGATAAATATCAATGTATTAAAGACGTGGTTAGGTATACGTTACACCCAATATGTAACGATATGAGCTTCAGGTCAGTGAGAGTCCTGGAAGATGTGTCAGCATTGTGGCGTGTGTTTTTAGTTTCAGTTTCATACAGGTTATTGGGTTTTGTCTAGACTTGTTCTGCTGTTTTTGGAATGGTTGTCTCCTACACCATGAGGCCCACCTGCAAATGAGCAGGTGATCATTGAAGAGTGAGTCAATGTAATGATGTAATATAAATATATTTGTTTGCGTGTTGAGATTTTATTTATCCTAAGAAAAAGAAAAATCCACCAAGAACACTCAACAAACCAGCAGTTTTAAGCAGCAGGTCTTGCATATCAGTCCTCGTCCTCCTTACTGATTATGACTGGAAGCAGCTGCTGCATTGTTCACTTCGTAAAAATTAATTGTGAAGTTTGTTTGTTGGTGGACCGCAAAAAAGGAGTCCTAGTGTCTTATTTTAAGCTGCAGTAGTGAAAAGTCTGTGCCAGAGGAGAGACACTAAAGGCAGCATTGCCCAGTCTTCAAACCTCTCCTGAGGCCTTACATAATAAACTTCAGAAAGCCCCGCCCACGCTGCGCACAGCAGTACAAAAGTGAACAGCACTTCCAGTTTTAGACAAGAAAACAACAAGCAACTGCAGGAGGAGAATACAAGGAGTCGGTCGCCTTCAGTCCGTTTTTTGTTTGCACATTAGAGGACTTCCACGTTCTGTGAAAAATGCTTTTCGACAAGTTGAAAAAGTTCTACGTCGTCTTCGACTCGCCGGAGTTGGACTGTCCCCCGGTGTTCAGCAGCGGGGACGTGGTGTCCGGCCGGGTGGTGCTGGAGCTGAGCAGGAAGAGCAGCGTGGAGTCCCTGAAGCTCCACGCCGAAGGGTACGCCAAAGTCCACTGGACCGAGTCCCGCTCCGCCGGCTCCAGCACCGCCTACACCCAGAACTACAGCGATGAGGTGGAGTACCTGAACCGGAGAGAGGTGCTGCTGCAGGCAGGTCAGTCCTCCGTCCCACTCATGGGAGGGATACAAGGAGCACACGTAGCGTCCACTCGTTCTCGCCATGCCAATGAAACGGCAGTGTTTTTTTTTTATGTGTCTGAGGACACTGGGCCTGTTGTTTGTCTGTGCACTGGGGTTGTTTACTTGTTTATAGGGGTTTAGTGTGAGAGTTTCAAAACACCCCTGCTTCCTCTGGTTGTTGTTTTCAGGTCTAATGAAGTCGCACTGTAAGGCTCTGCTTGTTTGTCTTTGCACTTGTTTTTGTATTTGTGCAAACACAAAAGGTTGTTAACGACACGATGATTTTACTGCTGGGAGCCTTTTGCAAGGTAAATTGACCTCGCCAAAAACTCAATCTAAGAAGTAAAACTGGATTGAGGAAGAAAAATAACAAGGCAAGCATTCACGTATACTGTTCCTCACTGGCAACGTTTTTTGGGGTATAACACTTGACTTAATAGCAACGAAGGAGAACATTTGTGTATTCACAGCGTGTTTACTGTGAAGACGCATTGAAACAAAAACTACTGATGCGTTTCCTGGTCTATAGCAAGTCCTGGGTTGTTTTTCTCCTGTGGCATGGGTGGGAGAACCTCAGGTTTCTGTCTTCATTCATTGGACACAGACTTGTTTTGCTTTTAAGTGTGCACAGGAAGTTCCCAGTAAGGGCTCTTGTCAGGTTTTATGGCGTTGTACTGCTTCAGAGAGTCTTTTTTGAAAGCCTGCATTCAACTTGCGATTTAAACATTATACACATTATATAATGTATATGGACTTAGTCTGTGGTGTATTAATTAGATTTGTGGAGGCGTGCTGGGGGAGTAAGAGTCTTGTAATTAAAATCAGATAGCACTCAAGAAATGGGGCAAAACACACTGTCTATTCAATGCAAACACGTGGTCCTGGACCTCGGTAGCGAGAGGGCGAAAAAACAGCAGTTGAGAAGTGCAGTATAATACAGCTTGAAGAAAAACATGCTCTGGCTCAGCACAATGGAGCTAGAGCTGCCCCTCTGAGCGAGCACAGAAACCATGTGACTCTTTCAGTCATGCTCAAACAATGTGGTGATACTCTCTCGCACAGTCAACCTAACCTATCAAGGTTTCTTAAGAATAGTGGTGTTTTTGTGAAAGTTTGCTTTCAGTGTGCAGAAAAGTTTTTATCTGGACTTTTAACCAAATGTTTGCCTCCTTCTTGCGCCATACAATTGCCCATAAACAGAATCAGATAATCAGGCGTTATTTCATTGTGCTGAATTGCTTTTTCGTTATTCTCTGCTTCCATTCAGTAACCTGACACCGAGTTAGGTTGGTCTGAGAAATGAACCGAAGAAAGCATTAACAGGTGAACGAAGTGTAACTCAAGTGTGTTTTCCTCCTTTTGTTTGCTCAGATACCGGTGAGGTAACCATCCTTGCTGCGGGCAGACACGAATTTCCATTCAGCTTCCAGCTGCCAGAAGAGACACTGGTCACCTCCTTCGAGGGGAAACACGGTAGCATCCGTTACTGGGTCAAAGTTAAGCTACACAGGCCGTGGACCACCGTCAGGAAGCTCAAGAAGGAGTTTACAGTTATCGAGCCCATTGACATCAACACACCGGCACTACTGGTGAGCAGCTCGGTCCTCACATTTAATGAACGTTGTTAACACACTTCATTGTTCAGTGGGTGGCCTGAGACACATGCTCATTGATCCTCTTCGTTCCCAGGCGCCACAGGCTGGAACAAAGGATAAGATGGCACGGACGTGGTATCGCAACTTTGGACAGGTCTCAGTAACTGCTAAGATCGACCGCAAAGGCTACACACCAGGTAGGAGTCTAGCGTCTTTATTGACATGTCTGACACTTAAACTGAATTCTTTAGAGGCCCAATTAGAAGCGTCTTTGATTTCTAACATTCTGTCCCTCTTGGCAGGTGAGGTGATACCTGTCTTTGCAGAGTTCGACAACTCTACCTCCAGATCCATCGCGCCCAAAGCTTATATCACGCAGACACAGACATTCATCGCACGCGGCACAATGAAACAGAAGCGCTCGGTGGTGGCCACGCTTTCCGGCGACATTGTGGGCGCCAGATGCCGGGAGACCTGGCACGGTCGCGCCATCAAAATCCCACCTGTGGGGCCGTCCATCCTGCAGTGTCGCATCATCAAAGTGGAGTACATGCTCAAGGTGAGCTTGAATCCCAAGCGACTTCCTTTATGATCAATTCAAAGGCCATATTTCCACACTCACGCCCACACTGTGAATATATCTGGACCTCACAGCTCTCCTCTGTTTCTCCCAACAGGTTTGTGTTGATGTCCCTGGAGCATCAAAGCTATGTCTGGAGCTGCCGCTGGTCATAGGCACCATTCCCCTGCATCCCTTCGGCAGCAGGACATCCAGCTTCAGCAGCCAGTACAGCGTCAACTTAGAGTGGCTGCGTATGGCCATCCCTGAGCAGCCTGAGCGTAAGTGTCCTTTTCATAGCTCTAATTGTGCACACCTGGTTTTGAAAACATGGACATTTTTATGATCCAAATGTGGCATCGTTACCAATTTCTTTTAAAAAATGTTATATTGCATTGAGGGTTTTGAAGGGATGTTTGCTCTCCCGTAACACATCTTGCCAGAAAGATGTCCAGATCTAAAATCCGACATAGCTAGATTCTGCTTTCGAAGAGCTTCTCTAACCAGAACTCAGTCTGTGGGAATATCCCATCGTTTACTTTTATGATCAATGTGCAGCACAAAATACAGCAGGTGCAGTCGCCAACGTGCATGAACGAAAAATGGGTTGGATGAAACCATTGTTTGTTGGTGCAAAAGGCAGCAAATGTTGTTGGAGTTTCAACAGCAGTGATGACTCAGCCGCTCAGTGTCGTGAACTGTACTGCTTTGTCGAGTCAGACCAGTGGACTAATCCTTATTCTTTCCCTGCAGCTCCTCCAGATTACAGCTCTGTGGTGACAGGGGAAGAAGCTGAACAGTGCAACAACACGGTCTCACTGCCAGCTGAGGACCTGAGCGGAATCCTGGAACGGCCCCTCATGGCTTTTGTCCAAGAGTTTCGCTTCCGACCTCCGCCAGTTTACAGCGAGGTGAGTCACCAACTCCCTCACTCACATTTGACTTTGGATTGGCACATATACTCTTGAGATCACAGATGAATTGTGGCAGCATCGACATACAATTATATTTATATATGTCTATGCTGAATAAAGGCAGAATGAAATATACACCAATCATTCTGTGTTTTGCTTGGAGAACATTTAATTTGCTTCTTAATTGACCTTCTTGATTGATCTTATTTCTTTTTTCTATTTCTTGTCTATAGATTGAACCCAACCCTCAGCCCTTAAACATAAGACACGCTTGCATGACATGCTGAACGATGAGCTCTGCCTTAAAGTCAAGCGACAGTGAATGAAACGAATCAGGAGACGCGTCTTCTCCTGGATTACTTCTCTGATAAATGGTACCTGGTCCCGACAAGTGTTGTGGAGAGGGACTGGAGCCCCTCAGAGTGATCAGCAGAAATGGAGCTCACAGGAACTCGGTGTTGGTGGAGAAGCTGCCACTTTGTTTTCAGTCTATAAAGTGAAGTGGACGCTTTCCTGTTCTGTTGAGAGGCGGAGCAACTTCTCTACTTCAGTTCCTGTCCTCGCTGAGTGATTTTTGGCTCACCACAAAGAGAGCTGCAAGTAACCCCCAATCAACAATTCCTTCATATGAAGAGATTTTCTTTTTGATTTAAGGGACTTCTTGGGGGGTAAATATCACTTGATGTTTGTCCGATGGAAAGTTGGAGTCACAACTGGTGATCATATGTCTGGAAAAAATGTGCGCTCTTGATAATGGGACATATGTATAGAAGGACATTGTCATTTTTGAGTGGTGTAAAGAAAGAAGTGCAATTAGTTTCTCTTCTATTTCCACTCTACTTTGCCTTTGTCACACAGTAGATTGTTTAACAACCTCCATTGCTATGCATAGTGTGATTGCACCGAAGTGTGCCTTTGATGATTTCTACTGTTATTAAGCTACATCCTGTATCTGAAGGTGTGACGGTGGAGTAGACGAGTCAAATAAGCAGATGTATTTTATGCATGCAGTTAACAATATCTAAAAGGGAAAAATGTCTATGCCTTAATGAACGTGACATGTAGGAGACTGCATGGGAGTTTCAGGAAGTCGTTCACTCATTGAGTTGAATAGGGCTTTATGTTATCCTGACAGAACAAAAATGTTTTAACAGAATGCGGATGAATTCCAAGAGCAGTGTTGTGTTGATGCAAAACTTGAGGCACTAAAGTGTCTTTAGGCTGTGGTTGTTGGTTTAAGCACAGTTAGAAAAAAAAAAAGGATTGGCAGTTTTCTGTTTGAGGCTGCACGAGGCTCATAGATTAGCTCTCTCAGCTGCTAAACAAAATGTGGAGATGGAGACCTCTGAGCCATGTGGTGTGAAGGTTTTGATGGGAGCCAGATGCCTCGGTGCTGTGGTGCTTTGTGACGATCAGCCAGAGTGCTTCGTCGTTCCAGAGGAGGTGGAGATGCCACTGAAGTGTATGGACAAAGAACATTCCAAGAAAACAAACTAACTCGAGGAATATGTTTTTTCCTCAACTTCCAAAAAACTGGTCTTCAGGGTCAGCTGTGCCACTTCCCTCGGCACGCACTGAAATACCGAATGTATTTTTATACAAATGAAATTGTTGATTCATAATCTTGCCAAAGTTTTGTAATTGTTTTCTAATAAAAAGAAATCTTAAATGAATTGTTGTTGCTGTTTGCTTTGACTGGTGTGTAAGCTGTTTACTTTGTTTACCACTGGGAAATGGTGGAGTGGGTCGGTCTAGCATGGTGCGTGCCAGTAAAATGGCACGCATCATGTTCAACAGTGTGAGTCAAAACTATAATACTGCCCAATTGCAGAATTCACTGACAAAACAAGCTCCACTCATTTGACCAATATATTACTTGTGAAAGTGAAAGCACTAATATTGTTAACTTGTGCAACTGAAAATTTAAAATGAAAGCATCCGTCACCCTGTAGTCTTTCGCTTTGACCCTACACTGTTTGTTATTTTGAATAAAGGGAACTTCCACACAGAACAGAAATGATAACAGAAGTGTGCAAGATGTTTTTGATTTGGTCTTACATCACATTCCTAATTGATTTTCTGGGTTTCACCCAGTCGGTCAACTAACCTTTTCAATCTTATCAAACCTGCTTGTCTCGTATGCTGTGCGGAATTATAGCTCAAATAAATCTGCTAGTATATACAGTATTCATTTAAATAGCCTGGTTCACTGTTGATTTTACCTGTGTTATTCCAGTCATCCACATACTTCTGTGACTGTACACAGTATATGAGCAGTGAGGTTGACCAACATGTTCATATTCATTGTTAAAAAAAGAGGAAGAATCCACACTGATAGACTATCCACGCGACAATGAGTTCCAAGAAATCTGTATGTTCTGTTTACTTCAGCCCCTCACGCAGACACGCAGACAAACGACTTGACAAAAACTGTCTTTGACCGACAGTGAACCAACACTCAGAAGTCCTTTGTTCAGTGCTAAAATTAAGTTAAGATAATCACATGATTTAAACAGAGACACAGATTTTCCTTGTTGAAATGTTTTTTTACAAGTTGTAATTAGTGCAATGACGGTGGATCCCCAAACCCTAATTCAATTTCACTGCTAGGAAAAATCACTCTAAGGTCAAAAGACATCCTTAAACTTGGAACATGGTTGCTTCCAAGTACAAGTGAGATTGTGCACTTATTTTGTTTGATACTTCTTGGTCTACAGCCAATGTTCTAGTTTATTTAAAAGTTGTTGGTTGGGGTTAAAACAAGGGTTCTGTACAGGCCATTCAAGTTCTCCAAAACATTTCTTTACCAACCTGAATTTGTGTCACGTTGAAACATGTATGGACCTTTCCCAAACAGTTATCGACTGCAAACATTATCATTGTAATGTGATTGTACACAATATACATATACAAAATGTACAATAACATAAAACATTATTTTGGAGAAGAATAAACTGGTATGGAACATTTCAAAAGTGAATGAGCCTTCATTCAGAAAATGGTTACGTTTAATCCTTTATTTGTTATTTGCAGAAAGAAACAAAGTTATATCCTTTATCCTTTATATTCATTTTTCTAGTTCACATTTACTTATACAAATCAGTTTTGTCCTAAGTTAAAAACAGATCACAACCAGCGGAGATGGGACGGACGCAGACAAACCAAAACAAAACAGAATTGCTCTTTTTCCCCCAGTTTGGAGATGTCTGAGTGGAGGCCATATCATTGGTTTTGAAAGACATCATAAACGTTATTGTGCGACGTGTTAGGAATCCCCTACGGTCTGAGATTTGTCCATGGCCAAATATGCTTGGCCTTTAGGTCAAATAATTTTCTTCTCTCCCTGGTGTGTTTTTTTTCACTTGGACATAAGTATTACTCAACTCAATGTAAACAAAACAGCTTATTTAAACCATCATCAAACAAACCATCAATGACATAAGACTGGAACATGTTTTTCTGAACGGCAAGATGATAATGGCAAATCTACCCCATTTCATGAAATTATAAATTTAAACAATTAAACTGTGACACAAACTTCATTTTATTTTTATTTATTTTTTTATTGACTGGGTAATGTTCAGTCGAGATGTCATTTTTGAAATCCTGAAGGATTATATTCCTTCAATATTCATACAAAGTGTATTTGTTGTCGCAGTTGCAGATTGAGGCACAAACCAAATTTGATGTTTGATGTAATGAGGGGGTGTTTGGACATTAAATAAATCACTAAGGGTCAAATTTCAGCTAATGTCCCAAAATAACGTGTCTAAAGTCATTGTCGTCAAAACCCTCTAATGACCATGTTATGATGGTAGCAAAGCTACTATGCAACAGACACACGAACGGTGCACACAACACTTTACCCGGCCATACGACAGCACTTCCGGTTGCCGATGATTAGACTGAAAACATAATGTAAGCCAGGGACTTTAAAACAGTCGCAAAAATTGATCATTTATCGTTGTGGCGGAAGCTTGTGAGGAAAATGATTTAGTTCCACGCTCCAACTTGAAGAAACATCTACAGGTGAGAAGAAAAAATGCTAACCTTTGCTATGATACACAGAAGGCAGTAAGCTAACGCTAAGCTAACCTGTCTAGAGCCCTTCGTGGGTAAATTTAAAGTGGGAAAAATGCTTATGGGTGAAAATAGCAAGATATGTACCAGAAAAGGCAACACTGGTCCCCTCCCTTTTTAAGTTTTCATGGAAACTAACGTTAGAGTTCTCACAGAACATACAGCACATTGCACAACACTTGAAACCCACTCAGGAATATTCTGGAAGGGGGAAAACCATGTTGGTACACACAATATCCCCACAACATGCTAGAAGCTTTGTCTAGTTGTAATTCAGGGTTACACAAAGTCTGTTGTTTAGTGTTGCTTGTAATCAGTCTCTCTATGTATCAGAGCTCTGCTCAACGAAGGTGATTGTAATTGTAATGTGTGTGTAATTTTAACAAATAGAAATAAATCTTGAGTATCTTGAAGAGCCATCACCAAATGTCAGCTTGGTAGATACCTTATCAGATATAAAACCAAAACAGTGATGATGACCATTTACATACTTGTACAGACAGAGACTGCTTTATATAATACTCCAATTAGATAAGCTGTAACAGTGATGTGTTGTTGATGTGAAATATGTCTAAAATGTGTATCAATTAAGTATCTGTAAGGCCCATCTGCTTACAAGCCATACCTTTAACTGTTAACACTGGTGTTATAGCTCATTTTGAGGATTCATGTGATGCATCATGGATATTACCAAGTATAACACCACCTCAGAGTATTCATCTTTATTTGAAATTCAAAGTAACATTTTCAGTGTCTCTTGTCTTCTCAGGGGCAGCAATGAACCATAGGTTCAGCCAGCTGAGGCTGTGGATATTATAAATACACAGTGACTGGTCTTATAGTGAAATGTTCCCCCTGTGTCATATGTGTAGGAGGCATATGCAAGCGATTTCCCCTCACATGCAATGGTGCACATGGCCATGTTGTTTGGTTGAGAGAGCTGGCTGCCTGCCAGCAGGGAGAAACTTTCTCCTTCTTAATGTGACAAACATGAAAGGAGCGCTCTGGAATGTATTTTTCTTGGAAAGAGTGCAAGATTAACACATACTGCAGCTCGCCTTGAGCCGCAGAGCAGGAAAACAACAGCAGAAGTAAGCTGATGAGAGGAGTAAGTTATGGCTTGATTGTTTTGCCCAATCATCTTCCTTTCCAGGCCAAAAAGAACATTATGTCCTGTCATTGCAAAACAAGTCAAATGTAAACATACAAAAAAAGCAAGTAGTCAGGGCTGATTTGAATTTTTCATGGCTAAAAGCAACTGGCCCGGCGAGGATTTTTGCTCCGCCACACTTTGACAGGGACTTTTACACAGTATCTATACCTCTGATCCAGTAATCCCATTAGTGCAGTGTGAAATTTGCTCATACTAAACAGCTGCTTAACCCCTCAACAACATATTTAATGAAAATGTACATTGCTGCATTAAGTTGGTCGCTCTTCTTGAACTTGAACTCAAACTTCTCTCAAAGGGATTGTTTCTACACATCATCGACTGGATGTGTTATCTCAGTCCAGCTAAAAATGTGTTTCAGCAATCTACTCACATTACATCATTTTCACAAGTGGTGTTTTGATTTGCTCCTGGCTTCAGTTCTGCATTGTTGAGATTTGTCTGTTTTTATGTTATAGCTTCAAGTGTTTACTTATTCAGTGGGTATCTGTATCGGCATGTCAAAGTCCTCCCTCCTCTTGGCACTAGTATGTCTAAATAAGAGAGCCCCCCTAATTAATTGTTTTGATTATAGGATTATGAGAATATGGGAAACTGTGATAAATATAAGTCAGTGTAAAAGCTTCTGTGTAGTAAAAAAACACATAACGTCAGTGTAGAGTGTGGATATACAGTATATGTGCAAGTTCACCCTCTCTAGCTGGGATAAACCTACAGCGGTGAGACCAATCTGCAGAATATGTGTAAAGACACTGAAGCTAAAAAAACATAGACAGATATAGTGAATAAAAGCTGAAGTACCTCATAAAAAAAAAAAAAAAAAACACACTTTAATTACCAGGGATAAAAATCGAATTAAATACACTTTTAATTTTTAATTAAAATTACAAAAAAGGTAAGTCAGAGAGGGGGGTGTCTTCCTGCTTGAACTAAGGTTACACGCTTTTTTTTTTTGAGGCAACACCCTGGTAAGGTTTATAGGTGTTATGTATAGTGTCTTTGTGAACTTTCATGACGTTGATGGTCTCATACTGAGAGAAGCTGCAACAGGTGTGGTGACCCAGCCAACTTGTAAATGGTTGCGTGTATCATTATGATTTTATTATTACTGTTTTTTGTTGCCCTATTCTGTTTTAAGTCATTTTAAGTGTATGCACAAATCTGCAAAGCAAATTCTATATGATGACAAAATAATCTTTAATTTCATTTGTTTCCCGCAATCTGATATTGTATTTACTCATGAAGCCCTTTAAATGACCCTATGCTTGATGAAAGTTAACCATGTTAAACACGTCTTCTTTCACTCCTCTGCTTCTGATTTAAATAATTCCCACAAATGTAATTCCTCACATTCCTTTTTCCAAATTTGGATATGTATCACCCTTGACCTTCATATCTCTAGTTTCTTGTGGTGCTGAAAAACTATCCAAACTAAACCTTACTGTTCTCCTGCATGCTGCCGACATGCCTTATGTCGGCCAAAAAGTCAAGCATTTCAAAACACTCGAAACTCGGACAGTAACATTAGCAGGGCCTAAAAATAGGGTAGATGCAAAAATAAGGTGAAAAAAGTGAAAACTCCATAGTATAGCCTGTGGTCAAAAACTCAAGAATTTAACAAAAAAGGCCTTACTATAGCCTTGTGGGCCAAAAAGTAAAATTTTTTCAAAACATTCTAAACTCGCACAGTGACATCGGCAGGGCCTGAAAATAGGGTAGATGCAAAAATAAGGCAAAAAAAGTGAAAACGCCATAATATATCATGTGGTCAAAAATTCAAAAAATGGACAAAAAAGGCCTTACTATAGCCTTATGTCGTCCAAAAACTAAACATTTTCAAAACACTCCAAAATCGCACAGTAACATTGGCAGGGCCTGAAAATAGAGGAGATGCAAAAATAAGGCGAAAAAGTGAAAACGCCATATCATGTTATGTGGTCAAAAATTCAAGAATTCGACAAAAAAGGCCTTACTATATATAGCCTTATGTGGGACAAAAAAGTAACAAAAAGTAAAACAATTCAAAACACTCCAAACTCGCACAGTGACATCGGCAGGGCCTGAAAATAGGGTAGATGCAAAAATAAGGTGAAAAAAGTCAAAATGTCATAGTATTGAATATCCTCAAAAATTCAAAAAATTTACAAAAAACGCCTTACTCTAGCCTTATGTTGGCAAAAAAGTCAAAATTTTAAAAACACTCGAAACTCGCACAGTGACATCGGCAGGGCCTGAAAATTGGGTAGATGCAAAAATAATGTGAAAAAAGTGAAAATGTCATAGTGTTGAATATCGTCAAAAATTCAAGAATTTGACAAAAAAGGCCTTACTATAGCCTTATGTCGGCCAAAAAGTAACAAAAGGTAAAAAAATTCAAAACACTCGAAAATCGCACAGTAACATCGGCAGGGCCTGAAAATAGGGTAGATGCAAAAATAAGGTGAAAAAAGTGAAAGCGTCATAGTATTGAATATCCTAAAAAATTCAAGAATTTGACAAAAAACGCCTTACTCTAGCCTTATGTTGGCAAAAAAGTCAAAATTTTCAAAACACTCGAAACTCACACAGTAACTTCGTCAGGGCTTGAAAATAGGGTATATGCAAAAATAAGGTGAAAAAAGTGAAAACGCCATAGTATATCATGTGATCAAAAATTCAAGAATTTGAGAAAAACACCTTCCTATAGCCTTATGTCAGCCAAAAAGTCAACATTTTCTGAACACTCAAAACTCGCACAGTGACAACGGCAGGGCCTGAAAATTGGGTAGATGCAAAAATAATGTGAAAAAAGTGAAAATGTCATAGTGTTGAATATCCTCAAAAAAACAAGAATTTGACAAAAAAACCCTTACTATAGCCTTATGTTGGCAAAAAAGTCAACATTTTCAAAACACTCGAAACTCGCACAGTAACATCGTCAGGGCTTGAAAATAGGGTAGATGCAAAAATAAGGTGAAAAAAGTGAAAACACCATAGTATATCATGTGGTCAAAAATTCAATAATTTGACCAAAACACCTTACTATATAGCCTTATGTCGGCCAAAAAGTCAAAAATTTCAAAACACTCGAAACTCGCTCAGTAACATTGACAGGGCTTGAAAATATGGTAGATGCAAAAAAAATGAAAACGCCATAGTATGTCATGTGGTCAAATATTCAAAGATTTGTCAAAATACGCCTTACTATAGCCTTATGTCGGCCAAAAAGTCAAAATTTTCAAAACACTCGAAACTCACAGAGTATTATCGGCAGGGGCTGAAAATAGGGTAGATGCAATAATAAGCTGAAAAAAGTGAAATCAACATAGTATAGCATGTGGTCAAAAATTCAAGAATTGGAACAAAAGGCCTTACTATAGTCTAATGACGGAAAAAGTCAACATTTTCAAAACACTCGAAACTCGCAGAGTATTATCGGCATGGCCTGAGAATAGGGTAGATGTAAAAATAAGGTGAAAAAAGTGAAAATGCCATAGTATAGCATATGGTCAAAAATTCAAGAATTTGACAAAAAAGGCCTTACTATAGCCTTATGTTGTCAAAAAAGTCAACATTTTCAAAACACTCGAAACTCGCACAGTAAAATCGTCAGGGCTTGAAAATACGGTAGATGCAAAAATAAGGCGAAAAAAATGAAAACGCCATAGTATGTCAAGTGGTCAAATATTCAAAGATTTGTCAAAACACGCCTTACTATAGTCTTATGTCGGCCAAAAAGTGACAATTTTCAAAACACTCGAAACTCGCAGAGTATTATCGGCAGGGCCTGAAAATAGGGTAGATGCAAAAATAAGGTGAAAAAAGTGAAAACGTCATACTATTGAAGATCCTCAAATATTTAAGAATTTGAGAAAAAACACCTACTATAGCCTTATGTCGGCAAAAAAGTCAACATTTTCAAAACATTCGAAACTCGCACAGTAACATCGGCAGGGCCTGAAAATAGGGTAGATAAAAAAATAAGGTGAAAAAAGTGAAATCCTCATAGTATAGCATGAGGTCAAAAATTCAAGAATTTGACAAAAAAGGCCCTACTATAGCCTTATGTCGGCCAAAAATAGAAAAATTTCAAAACACTCAAAAGTTGCAGAGTATTATCGGCAGGGCCTGAAAATAGGGTAGGTGCAAAAATAAGGTGAAAAAAGTGAAAACGCCATAGTATAGCATATGGTCAAAAATTCAATAATTTGACAAAAACACCTTACTATATAGCCTTATGTCGGCAAAAAAGTCAACATTTTCAAAACATTCGAAACTCGCACAGTAACATCGGCAGGGCCTGAAAATTGGGTAGATAAAAAAATATGGTGAAAAAAGTGAAATCCTCATAGTATAGCATGAGGTCAAAAATTCAAGAATTTGACAAAAAAGGCCTTACTATAGCCTTATGTCGGCCAAAAAGTCAACATTTTCAAAACACTCGAAACTCGCACAGTAAAATCGTCAGGGCTTGAAAATACGGTAGATGCAAAAATAAGGCGAAAAAAATGAAAACGCCATAGTATGTCATGTGGTCAAATATTCAAAGATTTGTCAAAACACGCCTTACTATAGTCTTATGTCGGCCAAAAAGTGACAATTTTCAAAACACTCGAAACTCGCAGAGTATTATCGGCAGGGCCTGAAAATAGGGTAGATGCAAAAATAAGGTGAAAAAAGTGAAAACGCCATAGTATAGCATATGGTCAAAAATTCAATAATTTGACAAAAACACCTTACTATATAGCCTTATGTCGGCACAAAAAGTCAAAAATTTCAAAACACTCGAAACTCGCACAGTGACATCGTCAGGGCCTGAAAATAGGGTAGATGCAAAAATAAGATGAAAAAAGTGAAAACACCATAGTATAGCATGTGGTCAAAAATTCAAGAATTTGTCAAATACGCCTTATTATATCCTTGTGTCGGAAAATTAGTCAAAAGTTTCAAAACACTCAAAACTCGGAAAGTAACATCGGCAGGGCCTGAAAATAGGGTAGATAAAAAAATAAGGTGAAAAAAGTGAAATCCTCATAGTATAGCATGAGGTCAAAAATTCAAGAATTTGACAAAAAAGGCC
>JAFBJU010000175.1:222227-312860 GCA_016785305.1 Colistium nudipinnis
CCTTACTATATAGCCTTATGTCGGCCAAAAAGTCAAAAATTTCAAAACACTCGAAACTCGCAGAGTATTATCGGCAGGGCCTCAAAATAGGGTAGATGCAAAAATAAGGTGACAAAAGTGAAAACGCCATAGCATAGCATGTGGTCAAAAATTCAAGAAATTGACAAAATAGGCCTTACTATAGCCTTATGTTGGCAAAAAAGTCAACATTTTCAAAACACTAGAAACTCACACAGTGACATCGGCAGGGCCTGAAAATAGGGTAGATGCAAAAATAAGGTGAAAAAAGTGAAAACGTCATAGTATTGAATATCCTCAAATATTCAAGAATTTGACAAAAACGCCATACTATAGCCTTATGTCGGCCAAAAAGTCACCACTTGAAATTTCTCAGTAACATCGACAGGGCTTGAAAATACGGTAGATGCAAAAATAAGGCGAAAAAAATGAAAACGCCATAGTATTTCATGTGGTCAAATATTCAAAGATTTGTCAAAACACGCCTTACTATAGTCTTATGTCGGCCAAAAAGTGAAAATTTTCAGAACACTTGAAACTCGCAGAGTATTATCGGCAGGGCCTCAAAATAGGGTAGATGCAAAAATAAGGTGAAAAAAGTGAAAAAGCCATAGTATAGCTTTTGGTAAAAAATTCAAGAATTTGACAAAAACACCTTACTATAGCCTTATGTCGGCCAAAAAGTCAAAATTTTCAAAACACTCGAAACTCGCACAGTGACATCGGCAGGGCCTGAAAATAGGGTAGATGCAAAAATAAGGTGAAAAAAGTGAAAACGCCATAGTATAGCATATGGTCAAAAATTCTAGAATTTGTCAAATACGCCTTACTATAGCCTTGTGTTGGCCAAAAAGTCAAAATTTCCAAAACACTCGAAACACGCACAGTAACATCGTCAGTGCTTGAAAATAGGGTAGATGCAAAAATAAGGTGAAAAAGTGAAAACGCCATAGTATATCATGTGGTCAAAAATTCAAGAATTTGACAAAAAAGGCCTTAATAAAGCCTTATGTCGGCCAAAAAGTCAAAATTTTCAAAACACTCAGACTCGCAGAGTATTATCGGCAGGGCCTCAAAATAGGGTAGATGCAAAAATAAGGTGAAAAAAGTGAAAATGCCATAGTATAGCATGCGGTCAAAAATTCTAAAAAATTACAAAAAGGCCTTACTATAGCCTTATGTTGTCCAAAAAGTCAAAATTTTCAAAACACTCGAAACTCGCAGAGTATTATCGGCAGGGCCTGAAAATAGGGTAGATGCAAAAATAAAGTGAAAAAATCGCCAAGGTATAGCATGTGGTCAAAAATGAGAGAATTTGGCAAAAATCACCTTGCTGTATAGCCTTATGTCGGCCAGAAAGTCAAAAATTTAAAAACACTCGAAAGTCGCAGAGTATTATTTGCAGGGCCTGAAAATAGGGTAGATGCAAAAATAAGGTGAAAAAAGTGAAAACGTCATAGTATAGAATATGCTAAAAAATTTAAGAAGTCGACAAAAAAGGCCTTACTATAGCCTTATGTCAGCCAAAAAGTAAAGAAATTCAAAACACAAAAAAATTGCATCGTAACATCGGCAGGGCCTATTAATAAGGTAGATCTGAAAATATTTTCAAAAAAGGGTAAACGTCATAGTATAGCATGTCGTCAAAAATTCCAAAATACTATAGCCTTATGTTGGCCAAAAAGTCAAAGAAGTACAAAATAAAGAAAAACATTTGAAACATGCATCACAACGTTTGAAATGAGATCAAATATGGTAGGCGTGAAAATGTTTTTATTATGTTGTCCTAAATTTTACAAAATTCTTACTTTAGTATGTTGTAAAAAAATGTCAAAAAAGTTTAACTTTTCTTTTTCGACAAAGAAATGTATAAAAACTCTAAAAGTGTAACACAATGCGAACATATAGTTATCATAGTTTTGTTGTGCTCCTACTATTATGTGGCTAATCAAATTTGGACTATCAAAAGAATAAATAAAATCAATACTTCTATTGATTTATAGAATTTAACCTCAATCAAATTCTACCTCAGGCCTACATCCTTTTTAAGAAAACAACATTTTTTTTTTGTATTTTAAGTAGAAATTATTCATTATTGATAACATCAATTATTCAGTAGTTTGTGAAGGTTGAAGGATTTATTTCTTTGAGTTTTTTGCATATCGCAGGTGGGGGAATACTCAATATTAAGCAGAAATCAGTTACATTTCCAAAACATTTAGTGACAAACAAACAAAACACACAAACGTTTTTATCGAAATGTATCATGCCTAAGCATGAGGGAGAGAGTGTTAGTGGGTTTGGGTGCACACGTGGTTCAGGGTCTGAACACATGCGGAAGGAAAAACAATAGAATCTGAGAGCGGGATGTTTAAATCTCCACTCTGCATGGAAGGCCAAATTGAGTTAGGTGTGATTCTAATGTTTTTTTGGTAACGGTGTAGGGTTGAGGAAGAGGAGTTATTCGTATGAAAGACCTTGTGAGATGCTGTGGTGTTGCGGTAGTGTTAGCGGGTGATCGGTTTCGTCTCTGGCAGAGTAGCAGCTCGGTGCTGACTCGCTGCTGTGCTCCTGATGCTTGAAGCAAGACTGCTGTGTGGGAGTCCAGTGTTCAATCCTCGGAGGTAGTGCAAGCAAACATGAAAAACATCACAGTATGGTATGTTGTCCTGCACTTGAACAAAAAACTTCATAGAATAGTGCGTTGTCGAACATTTGAAAAAAATGTCATCGGATGTCGTCCACAAATGAATGAAAACGTCATTGTGCAGTATGTCATTCAACATTTGAATAAAGAAATCATAGCTAAGTATGTTTTCCAAAATTTGGACAAACTTTACAACAATACCACTGTAAGATGGTATTGCGATTCCATCTCCATTATCTTTGGGTAAAAAACGGTGTCTTATCCATGTTACACAACGTATTTGGAACATTAGTTTACATTCACAATGATTCACATATAACAGAGTCTCTCCTTTTTCAATAGTTAGAGCATTGATTTAACATTTGAGTCAATGAGGGAGGGGATGGGTCCTCGGATCATTGAAGGTATCAGTGGAAAAAAACATATACTGTACAAAGTGAGCCAGACATTTTGTGTGTGAAGAGAGAGAGACAAGCACATTTTTGACCCCACCACATACAAACTCCACATATAGCCCACTGAATGAGGCAGAATTAACAGAAAAGTTAAAGCATAGTTGAAGTATACATAGCAGACAAAAGGAAAGTAATAGCCCAAATTATTTTCTAAATGTCTAGAAAGAGCTGAAAATGTACATACTGTAGCTGAAATCAGTCAAATAATGTAGAAGGGAAATAAGAAACAAAACAGGAAAACAACAGTGTAAAAGCTGCAACACTTCTCAAAAAGTGATTAAAGTCTCACCAAGACAACAGCTGCTAAGCCAGTTCTTTTTCACTCCTTTATTGTGTACATAACGTCATCTTTGGTTGTCCAGATCATCCTGTTCAGTACGGTATCCCACACAGGTCAGTTTATAACCATGTTTTTGTTGTGTGGATTATATAATCCATCCAACAAAGTGAACACATAAACGTTCTCTCTGTGGGTTTTTTAATCATATTCATTTCTCACAGCTCGTCCTCACATGGCCAACCCTCGGGAGGAAGAGCTATCCTGGGTTCTGACGTCAGACTTTATGGGTAAGTAAACAAAGACTAATTGAAGGAAGAGATCCCATGTAAACAGGGAGCTGTTGTCACTGTCAATAAGACCAAGATAATAAGGTAAACATAGGCTAAGGTGAAGTTGGGAGATTTCAGAAAAGTGGAAAAGGGGGAGCACAAGTACAATTGTTATTAGTGCAAAGGAAATGGCCTTCTTTGATTTAAAGAAGTGATGAAAGCCTACGTAAATGAGGAATTTTGTAGCAGAAAGCTGAACTGGGAATGTGAAACATCAGCAGAAATTGGATCCAATATTTTTAAAAAGTGGAAATGAATGAAGGATATAGTGACTGCTCTTCTGTGCATATGCTTCCTCGGGATTAGCATATGTAAGATTCAAAAGAGCCAGTTAACAGTGTAGATGCATCAGGATTAGGCTTTGTGTGCACAACGTACCTTTTAAAGTGTAACTTAAACAACTATATCTGCAGACTGACTATACATTTTTTATCAGCATAATTCATAGATAAGGTTAAAGATATATACACTTACACATACTGAAACAACAATATCAAGTGTAAACAAATGCATCGGTCTAACGTGGGATGTTGTGTCTGGGTTCTGGTTTAAATCACATTAGTTTCCTCCTCTTTCTCCTTATTCTGGCGTTTCCCACAAGTTTCTTTTTCTTTACAGACGCTGTGACTTTAAACTCAGAGAATCAAAATCATGACAGAAATGTTGCGATTTTAGATTTTCACTTCTTCTGAAATGAGCATATCAATTGGCTTCAATTTCATTATTCATGCACCTTGATAATGCTCAGCAGCAGGCAATCACCTCAAATGACCGTGGGTTTACTTGCTCCCAATGCTAAAGTAGAGAATTGACTTTCTTTAATGTGATGCAAAGACTAAAGGCAACCTTTGAAAGCCAGGAAACACAGCGCATACTGTATATATGACATGTTTTATTGAGGCTTTGTCCAAACTTCCAAACTGAAGCTGAAGGTTTCCTCCCTTTCATGTGACTAAGCTCTCTATGAGTAGTCAACATCTGCACAGAGACACGTTGTTTAGGTTTTTTTTTGGAAAAATGCATGATAGAGGTGTGAATCCAGCCTCTGTTGTTACCAGTTGCTGGAGGCGGCTGAATTTTGCATAGTAAATCAGAGCTTCTTTCCCGAGACTTTTATGAGAGACAACATTTTAACTTCCAACGTCCTGACCTCAGGGTGCAAATGTGACAATTTGCAAAATGTTGTTTGTAAACATATCTGCGAAATGTTCACTGACAGTAACATTTCTATTATTACTGAGTTAGTCAAAGTGATTCTTACAATATTTGAACTGGCAGCTAAAGCATAGTAAGCCTTAATGTTTTTACTTAGTAACCACGGTTACAGAATGATCATCACTCTGGTAAATATTAAAAATTTCAAAAGTAACTTAAATGACATATGCAGCTGAAACAACGTTCTCCCCCCAACCTTAACCCAACTGCTTTTTGTCGGCCAAATGTGGCACATCCACCCTTTACCATAAACAATTCCTCACAAGTTGTCAGTAGAGATCCCCACACTCTAAACACATTGGTGCTGAACAAATCAGTTCATTGACCGATTCCTCAGAAATCCTGGGTATAAAAATAAAAAGCATAAATAGAATTCTCGGATGCGGAGACAATGAGAAATTCCAAATACTTTAAAAATATGAATTCTAGTACTGACCCCCAACATTTCCCAAGTGGAGGCACAGTCATCTGTAAAAACATAAAATCTTCAGTGTGTCTAATACATGACAATGACAGAGGAAATGCAAACAAAGCTTCAAGGATATAAAAAGAAACAAAGTCACTGCCACATCTGGGTAAGTGTCAAGCATGGTTAGGTTTTCAGGCACAGGTCAAAGTCTTTCGCTCTGATGCTTTGTG
The DNA here is from genome assembly GCA_016785305.1 of Colistium nudipinnis. Lineage (NCBI taxonomy): Eukaryota > Metazoa > Chordata > Actinopteri > Pleuronectiformes > Rhombosoleidae > Colistium > Colistium nudipinnis. The sequence continues at coordinate 227,811 of JAFBJU010000175.1, forward strand.
CTTGATTCATTTCAGCCACTGTGGCCTGCTCTTTTCCCTCTTTAATGTTAACTTAAAGTAACTGTTGCATAACTGTATTACTGTAAAGGGCGTAGACTCTGATAAGCCATTTTCTCTGACCTTGGTGTTTATGTGTTTACATGTTTACGTTTTACGTGTTTACGTTTACTATCTGAGGTGCGTTCCACCCTCAATGAGGCATGCAGGTTATAAACTCGGCTTTGAGAGCTATAAAGTTGTGAAATTTAATAATAATTGTATAATTTAGATGCTACTGTGTTTCAACCCACACGCTCTATTTTAAGTCTTTGAGTGAAAAGAGAATGTACTGTATGACCTAACTCTGGCTTTCATCGGCAGCTTCAACATGTCATCTCAGGAGGATAAAGGCCTTGTTAGCTGTATATTTAGTCTTCCTCTCTAACCACAGCTTCTCTCGTCAAGAGGATGTGAATACACGCTTTGCCGACTTCACCGAGTCAGCTGAAATGAAGGTGGGATCAAAAGGTGTTGGTAACAGAATTAAGATACGCCCGCAGTGTTCGGTCCGTCAGTTCATACCAAAATGTCTAAAGTAAATTGTTGTGAGGAACCACAGAACACTACGAGCATTTTGGCATGGTTTGGTTTTTGGTTCGATCTCACCCCTCTCATTTCATTATTTTGTTCCTGCACTGTCTGTTACCTTTAAACTTTGACAATCGTACATTTTTTTAGATTACAATGACTTACACATGTTGAATATTTCTACAGTTGTTGGTATGTCCACCTGACATTTACAGCACCTCAGTCCAGATGTGAATCCCAGCACGAGGCTCTGCTCAAACATCCATTCATCAAACGTTAGCGGGGGAGATGGAGGAGGCCGAGGACACAGCTGCCATGCTCTTTGTACCAACTCGGAAGATTTAGTTGGCACTTCCTATGGAAAACACAAGCTTAAAAGGGCTCCCATATGATTTTTTTCTGTATAGCAAAAATGTATTCAAAGTCTTCAGAATTAAACTTATGTGACAGGTTCTGCCTGCTCACATACAACGGTATATTGTGCAATGGAGAATAAAAGGCACATTTAAGCTGGGATCATAGTTCATTTGAAGAGAAGACCAAGAAAAGCTTGGAAATGTTCAGCTAATTTTTTTTTTTTTCATTTGATAGAACACAAATGATTCTGTTATAGTTTTGCTTTTGCTTTTCATATTTGAGTGATCAAAGGATTTCTCTCGTGATTTCTACTGGGAGATTTTTTTCTTTTTTTCTCAGCAGGGAGAGCAATTCTATTCTGGCAGTCGGTTAGTACACCTATTTGTCAACTATAGTTCAACATGAGCATGTTAATATTGCCATTGTCATGAACATGTCAACATGTTTATGCTGTGCCAAAGTATACAGCTTCAGAGAGCCGCTGACCTGGCTGCAGACTCAGTGTTTAGGAATGTATCCACCTACAAATGTAATTGCTGCTCGATCTCTATCTATTATCCCTTTCTCAACATGGAGCCTCAGCGTTGAGAGAGAGAAAACAACTAGCTGTGATGTCACGATTGGAGTGTGAGGGAGGTGTTTTTGTTCACCTCATCCCCCGGAGAGGATACAATGTCAGATGATCGTTCGAGGGTTGTTTTTACAGGGTGAGTGCAGTAACTTCAGCCTGAGACACAGAAAAAAGAAGATGCCTGTCATTGTTTCAAATGGCTGTTTGGTTGAGCTGCATTTTATACAAAGCCAAAAATCTTTTTTGTAGAAATCAGAAAGAAACATGGGGGAAAGAATGTGAATCAAAAGTTGTGATGATGCACATATCCTAATTATGAGCAATAATGGGTTCCGTTCATTTCAGTTTTTGAACATTTGAGTTTATTACATGATATCTTTCTCTTAGACTTTTACAATATTCGTTTTACACATTTTTTGAAAGCCATGTTATTTCCCGTCACTGTCTATCATTACCCACAGTGTTTTCCTTGGGCACGTGCTGAGCTGCTGATTTCATTGAATAACATACTCCCAGACTCTGGCGAGGAGATGTGACTTTGTGGAATTATGGCCTCTTTGCTGACAACACAGTGGGTTAAACAGAGGACAACCTCTCTCATGGCCCCAAGCCATTGGCCCCTCACCACCCCCTTATTCCTAACCCACCCACAGGCTCACAGCAAACTGCTACTTCAGAGGAAGTCCTACTGGTCCTGTGTCGAAGGGCAACAAAACAGGCTCAACCCACTGGTCCTCACTTTTCTCCCAGCCTCTGTTCTTCTGTCCCTCCTTCTCAACTCTCTCCGTTTGTTTTTCACTGTGTAGAAAGCTGAAACCTGTTGGGTTTGTTTTTCTCCTTCTCTTGGCCATGTGCCTGCTTTCAAAGCCCAGGTGTTGGCGAACGGGGAGTCATCTTTCAGAAAAACATGAGCTGAAACGCTGCGTCACAGGGGAGGAGTGGAGCGGGGGGTGGGGTGGGTGCTGATGTTGCTGGGTTTTGATGTGTCTGTCGTCTTATGATGTTTTCACACTTAAATGTCTGGAGCCTGTTTGTCTCAAACTGGGTGGATGGTGTGTCAAAACACATTGTGCTTTTCTGCCAGTCAAAGAGAGCTTGCTGATTAGCGCAATTCACTTTTAAGTCAAAGACAAAATGTGTAGCATTAGCGTGATCTTTATTTATCATTTATTTATCATTTATTTTATTTGTAAGAAAATGGAGATTATATTAGAATGATACATTCTTAAATAAAAATATTCAAATTCAAAAGAAATGGAGCTACATTTTAAATAGTTATTATTTTTAAATTGAAATTCTTATAATATAAGAATTGGATGAAATGGAATAACTTTGTTGACAAGTACAACATTTCTTCAACATACAGATACTACAAACAAGATGAGTAGGTTCCGTTCTCCCAAGCCTCTCTAAATATCTGGTGCAAAAGCCACAGCCTTTCTTTATCCTTCTGTGTCTAGATCCTCTTCTGGAAAGAAGAAACTCAGTGGGGAATCTTTTTGAAGAAACAGAGCGAGGAAAACAGACTCAACCCCTGATGGACCCCCTGACACCCATCCACCAGGGCCCCATGAGAAAACACATTGCCTCCTCTTCTCCTGCAGCTGGAGAGTCACTCAGCTGATTTAATGCCTGGTCTGGTCACAAAAACACACAACACTGGGAAAACTACTGCAGAGATTAAAGTAGAAATTATGAGGGAGAGATCAATCATCTATCTATACCCTAAAGTAGCCCACACAGAAACAACAGCTTCAGTTAATTACAGAAAAGTGTTCCCTCCATTCATCAGAATATACCATGCTGCAAAAAGTGGAGTTTCTGAATGAACAAGCAGGCCTCTTTTTTCATGCTACTGTTATGATCACGGTCACAAATAATCAACCACAATTATGAGTTTTAAAAAAATACACCATTTAAATGAGTAAAATTGTATTTATATTGTGTATGTCTGGTGCTATTATTGTTGTACAAAAGTAAACCTAAAGGCTGAACCCAGCATTTCTGCTGCATTGCATCTGAATTATACATTGAACCGCAGCACGCTCATTTTCTTGTCTGTACAATGTACAAAAAAGTTTGTAAACAACTGTTAGGGCTTATATAAGAAGTCTATAGTCCCGCAATAGCCGGCAAAACAGTTAAGAGGAGAAAAGGGAGCGAAGATTAAAAAAAGGCTTATAGAGAGAGAGAGAGAGTGAGAGAGAGTGATAAGAGATAAAGAGATTGTGAAACCGAAAGTAAGAGATGACTTAACCCATGTGTTTTATGTTTGAAAAAGGAAACAAAAACAAGCATTTGTGTGTGTGGGTGTGTGTGTGTGCTTGTTTGTGGGTGTGTTCACATGCACGAATCACAGTATGCAATTGTTCGAGTGTGCCCCCTGCCCTTGCCACACTTTTACCAGAGAGCTTTTGTTTAGAGAGACCTTCAGAATTGGCTAAAGTGGTCAAAATAAGTTTTGTAGTGTTTATTTAGCTGTTGTGGAGGATATCATGAAGTCTTGTTCCAGTAGAAATAACTAAATGGCTGTAATTATATCATTTGAACTTGAAACGGGTCATGACGGACCCGAACAAAACTTAAGGGTAAATAAGGAAATGTTCGTTTGTCCATGAAAAGAAAAACACAGGGATACTTTGAAGGCAGCTGTTCTTAACCCAATACAGGACGACAAAAGCTTTTCCCCATCCTACCACAGACCTCATCTTTAACCCGAGAGCAAGTGAATGAGAAACTGGACTTGGACTTAACCAAGTGTACAACTTTTTATAGACCATGTGTCCTGATGAAAGCAAGAATGAATGTGTGATGCCATGTGCACTGAGGCACAACAAGGACTGCCTGTACCTTTAACCAGGGAAGTGTCTGAGTGTGTCTGATACAGAAGGCCTATTGTGAGTTTTATCTGATTTGAGAGCAGCAAACGCAAAAAGACCCAAAACTGAAAGACACGCTGACTTGGAACGAGGATGGAACGAAAAACAAAGAGACAAACTTGGAATGCTGTCGTTAGAACACACCATATCTGACTGTTCAGCTCTTACAGATGGACTAGCTGAGAGAATATTCTGTAATTAAAACCATCAAATCCTGCAGAACAACAATACGTAATGACTGTTTCCTTAGAGAAGAAAAAAAAAAGATGTAATCAAATTACCGGTGTATTTTGTAAAAACGTTACATTCTAAATACATTTGCAGCAGACACACACGCACAGTGTGCCCAGGTTTCAACACTTTTTGAACTAACACCACAACAAACCAACACGTAATGCAATTCTAAGAGTTCAGGTGACATGGACACAGGTTGGCTCTAGTGAATTGATCAAGTAAAAGTCCCTTTGTTCAATGCCTTGGAAGCTGTATGTCTACAAACACTGAACTATGGGCGACGTAGCTGTTATCAGAAATGTGGACATGTGCCTATTTATTGCAAATGCAAATTCCTGAGAAAAGGAACACAAATGTCAAAGTAAGAGCAGACATCAAATTAATAATACACCAGCACGTGCATCGTAGAGCACACATGGAAATACAGCAGATGAAGTGACAAATGTGCGCGCTCGCACTCACAAATACACACATAGAAAGGGATCCTCTGTGCAACACCAGCTGTGTTGAGGCTCCAGACATTTAAGTGTGAAAGCATATGGAGAATGTGCGTGGCTATGTGTGCAGTGCTGTATGTGTCTTTTGTGTGGGCGGCCGAGCTGTATGTTTTTGCCTGTTTGAACTGCTGTGTGTCGCTGTGTCTGTGTGTGTGTGTGCGCGCGTTTGTACTCGTTTAGAGGATTGTGCTTGGCTTGTGTGTGCTATCGCAGTTATTCAGCCAGCTTTTTAGGTTCTATGGAAAATTTCTGATTTGAATCCAAAAGCCAAAATGTCATTGTCATATTATTATAGATGTAAAAAAAATATATAATATCTGTTGCAGTTAGTAACAAGAGACTCCTCTGACCTTTGAGCCCATAACAGTTGCTTGCAGGAAATGTTCATTAAATTGTCTAAACTGATTCCACGATTGACCTTAATATAAAGAAGAACTTAGAGACCAAGACTACACATTTATTATTTGGAGTAAATAAATATTCACATTTACAATGTGTAAATTCTTTGAAAAATATGAAAAGTTTTTTTTCTTTTCAAGAGACTTGATCTGATGCACTATATGCATTATTTAATGGGCATCAGTTTTACATACACGAGATGTTTCCTTCAAATTGACATGCGCTTGCTTTCATTGTTACATCTTAATTGTACACTCACAGTATGAACAGTTTTTGTTTGTTTGGAACTATTGTTGTGCAACATAATCTATTCAGGATAGTCCAAATGAGCAAAATCCAGTTATTTCTCAAAACAATTAAAAGAAAAAAAAAAGAAAAAAAAAAAAAAAATATATATATATATACAAACATTTGCCACAATAACCAAAATTGTGTGTTTTTCCAACACTGATAATGTTCAAACTAATTACAGAGCTGCATTCTGGACAAACTTGCTTTCAGAAATCAGCCAAAACAACAAAGGGGAAGTGGAACTAAAAACTGTGTGTGTATGTGTGTGTGTCTGAGGGCGCAGACAGCTGGGTACATCAGGCCCAACCCACTGCTCTTATTGGCTGAGCTGTTGTCAGGCGCATTTAAGAGAACAAAAAAACCGAGGAAAAGTTTTGGTTCAGCCAATCAGCACAGAGGTAGAATTTCCCTCAACACACCACAGACACAGGCACACATCTTGTTTGTGGTGACATCACATGGCCCTTTAAACGGTACACCACAGGAAGTTTAAATGGCCCCATGTGGCAGAAGGAAAAAAAAAGTTTCAGGTGTGTGTTTGGGTGTGTGTGTGCGAGTGTTTGTGTTTTATTGTGTAAAGCAATCTGACTCACAGTTTCCTATTTACAGGCTTTTTTATCAGTCATGACTGTAAGTTCATGATGACACCTTGTGTTTGATTAATTCTCAATGTCTTTTTCAATGCCCATAAGTCTCAAATGAGCTCGACATGTGTTTCATGGCTGGTAAACATACTCTTAATGATTTTAATAGACCCACACCTGGGGAGGGCTAATAAAAAATCTGTAGATTAAACAAAAAAAAATATTATTTTCAGGGATAAATAAACAACACTAAATCTGGGCATGAGTCTGGAGGTCAGCTAAAGCTGGCAAGTTTTGTCCAATGCAAGTTTATGCTTAAGCGAGATACAAAGGCTCAAGCGTTCCACTGCAACTTCACCACTTCTGTTGTCCAGTTGTACAAGCCATAATTAGGTTTCTGTCGTAAACAGCTTGTGCTCTGACACAATAAATATATATGTTATCTCTAGCACCTAAAAGGGGTCTTACCATGATATAAGAATGTATAAGTACAAGAGCAAATTTCAACTAATGCTTTTGCTGCTTAAATCTCGATTTTTTTATTGAGTTGAATGCAGGTGGAGATAAAAATCAGACGCACACTCCCCCGATGCTGTTGGCAGACACACAAACCCACTGTGATACACATTGTGCACAATGAGAGCACAAAAGTGTTTCCTGTGTTTCTCTGTTGTGAGCATGTGACTGATCAGCTTGTTAATGTGACTAAACACACACTCCTTTACTGCCTATGTATAGACTAAAGTTCATTAAATATGCCTTTGTGTATATGTTACCTACTAGTAACTAGCAACTAGTGTTAACCTACTAGTTGCTATGTGTTTATGTACTGTATATGTCTGTTTAGCATTTGTGAGTTTGTCCGTCTTTTCATGTGTGTGTGTGTGGTTGTGTGTGACAGATGATTCTCTCTGATTTTCAGCGTCGATAAGGTAATAATATATTTGTTTTATTTCAAACATTTTCATTGATAAAAATCAACCCAGTTCCTTCTAACTGAGTAGAATTCAGTGAGAGATTGCTAGTATTTTCTTTAACATAGCTTACTGAAGTGATGAGCATGACCTGAAGATGCCCTACAAAGATTCTGGGCAGTGTTTCATATATGGTACATTTATGGTTTATTATGAGGAAGTTATGTCACATTTTCCCTCGTAAACTCCAGAGAAGGAGTCAAACCTAAAAAGAGCGTCCTTGAATGAGTGAGATCTAATGGGAAGTTGGCTCAACAACACCCTTCACAGTTTCCCAACAACAGGAAAAGGCCTTGTAAACTTGGACCACTCTGGGCTAAACCATTCTCACGCTGAGAATACTTTTTACTGCAATCTACATCACCAACAGCATCACTTGCCTTCCAAGAAAAAACCTGGCTTTCAGAGTAAATCGAGAACCACGATAGATAGGATCAATCAACTTTTAAAGACTCTCCGCAACATGTTAAGAAATCAAACGTGCAATTTCTATGGACAAGAAATGCTCTGTAGCCAAGTCAGAAAGTAACGTTTAGTGGAAGATCGGATATCACACAGTCAAAATAGACAATGGCGGGCCCTCATGGGGACACTAATCCAAAGTGCGTGTGTGTGTGTGTGTGTGTGTGTGTGCATGTGTGTGTATGCACATGTGTTAGCAAGAAGTCGGTGGAAGACGCAGGGGAGGGGTTATGTAGCCCGCAGCACTGGCTCACGCCGGTTCGCTCTGCTTCTCACTGGCCCAGCTCCACAGCGATGTTGTGATGTGGGGACGGAGCGGCTGAAGGGTTGGGGGGCGCTGCTTGGATTTGGGGGTCAGTCTCTCGGACATGCTGGACCGCTATCGGCATGTGGAGAAAGCTGCAGCTTTGGCCCGTCCCTCCGTCAGCAACCAGGGATACTCAGGCTTGTCATATGAATATTGTTCCACGCATTACACAGTGTGTACACAGACACACAATCACAAACACAAGGCACAGGCACACAAAGACACTTCTCACATACGAAAACACATTGCGTCACATTGTGACATCAGTTTCAAATAATAATAATTGATTCGATTTTGACAGACGTTATGCAACGCAAGAAGCACAGGTGAAAGGGAAACGATTGTGACTTCTAATGAGCTGTGATATTTTGAGCAACAAATGATGCACGCTTAGACAATCTTGCATCTGAAACCCAATGCATTGTAGACCTGCGCTGCAAGTATCGCCAGCACAGAGCATGCAGTCGATGATCCGTATACAATCAATAATCAGTGGAACGAGAGTGGGATTATTTACAGAGGCCTCCCTAAGAAGTTCTGTGTCAGCAACATAAGCAGTCTGTATGTTTCGTGAGTGCGCACGCACTTGATGCAGTGAGGCGGCTCACTTACGCAGCCGCTGAACATTTGCAGCAGAGAGTTATTGTTGTGTTCGGTCACTTCCAGAGGTACCAACAAGCACACCTGAGTTTTATTCGAGCAGCACTGAGCGTTCAGTACAATTCGGTGGATATCTCAGAGCTTCTCAAGAGCAGTGAGAAGCCTTATTTCGTGTTTGTCACGAGTGTTATTACCAGAAAGAAAAGCCCTAGGCTGCCCATTGTGCTGAGTTAAAGTTACAGCAGTTACTATTCTTAAGTCTCTCTTCCTGCCTTAACACTGGGTTTTGACCAACTATTGTAAGAGGGCTGCTTTTTATGTTTGCCATCTGAAAACAGTAAAATGTGATATTGTTTTCCATTTCCCCTGGCAGAGTAATACCAAAAATGCAGCTGGAGAGTTATGCAATGGAAAAACTAGGTGGTTCTGCCTTGCCTCTGTCCAGGTTGAACTGATTTTAAGCTCTGGCAGAGAAATGTTGTCCTAGTATGCCTTACTTCGATTAAAGTGCAAGCTTTTCCAATCAGTGAGGGAATGAGGAGGAAACACTTATTTAGGATTTATGGCTTTTTGTCCATTGGGTTCCTACATATCAACACCAGCGTTTTTGCCCAAGGGCTCCTTGAGTGTGAGAGTATTTTCTCACAGCTGTAATGTAACGCTGACGACCAATTCAACTATGGAACTTACACAAATTAAACCAAGGCTGACTCGGTTGGGTCATATTGAAATAAATGTCGAAAAATAGCTTTGAGCTGCCCCAGCAGCATGCAGCTGCCTATGGTAAAACCTGTGAATCAGCACGGAGCAGTAACTACCTCTGGATGCAGTGAGGTTCTTGACAGAGTTACGGGGTGAGGTCAGGGGTCGGGAGTCTGACCTCTAGTTTTGTGGACTCCCCTGCCTCATATATTTAATCAAGGTGCTGACTCTATTGGACTGAAGACCCTCTAAAAGGACACTGAAGTTATGTACTGTTTTTATTTGTCTACACATTAAGCCTGGGCCCTGATTTGGCCTCGACCGCAAACAATAATCAATTTCCCCTAGTCAAAAGCATTTTCCATAGCTGTTTTCTTATTTTATGTGGTTTTAACAAACCTGCATTGAGATTCATAGAGGTTCCTAATAAATTGTTAGGATACAATATATAAGTAGAGTCAATAAATAGTAAACACAGAAAATGATTGGAAGCATCATGAGACTCAGCAACTTTTCTCCAGCCTGAGAAATCAGAAATACTAATTAAAAAAAGTAATGAATCACATGGATGAAATATTATAAAAGAGTTAAAACGATGTCTAGCGTTTAGCTATGGCTAAGCATCCACCTGACATTTATGAATTGTGGTAACAACATCAGCTGAATCCCCAAAATGGAGAGCGGGTCAAACTGCAACGAATTGGCTGTCGTGTGCAGTAATTCCATGTTTTCTCTGAAGAGTGAAGATTACTGGTATTAATAGAATGTGACTGATCTTCAGTGAAGACCACAGCCAACATTCACTGGTCTAGGAAAATAAGTTTAGGACTTGGCAGCCGACAAAGTCCAGGAATAGTTTCACTTCTCATGAGCTCTGTGAGCGACAGCCAGCTCGCATCAGACTGAGCTCATCACTGAGGGCGAGACTCTGCTGCCTCTGACTGAGCTGACCCTCTGTTATCAAAGTTTTTTTGACAGCTCTGACCACAGAACATTGAACGACACACCTAATCACTCACCACATATCACAGCAAAATCCCAATTTATCCCCACAATGTTTTGGCGAACAATTTTTTATCTATTCAATTAGTAATCCCTTACTCAATCAACACCGTCACTGTCATTACCTTACGTCCTATTTAATGAATAACAAATAAGAAGCAGACAGATTAGATCAATTATTAACTTTAGTCTAATTAATGATCTACATATTATTATGATTGTGATTATGATTGTGATTATGGTTATTATTATTAATAATAATATGACTTCTCAGTTTTGTCTCTTTATTTTCTCTACAGCCTTTACCTCAGTCACTTGTTTATCAGTTGGTCAGTTGTTAATTAATTGTGTCATCATGAGTAGTAACATTGGATTTCTTTATACCGTGAACAGATTATCTGCATTTTATTGATATGCTTCCTATACTAGCTTCAATTTATAATTTCCATATTGCCTATTTCGGAACCCTGTCTATTTTTGCTACCTTAGTGGTTCATTGAGTTAAAATAGATCAATGTAAAAATGAGATAAGAATAAACAAGACATAAATAACTCATTTTATGTAATGATCCTAAAAGCATACTTCCTGGAAGGTTTCCCCACCCCATTGCATCTGTGTAGTATCCACATATAGATTGACAGATAATATCCACATGGTTGCCTTCTGACAGCAAGGGAACAAACCGTCCCACCAGAGGAACAGAATGTATGGAGGTTCACTAATTCAGAGTATGTCTTCCTGATAATCAATATACTCAATCTGTCTTCCTTGGGAATTCTCCTGATTTCTTATATACAGTAACGTGTGGGGACTTTTGCCCGGCAATTAGATGCCATATCTTCCAAACAAATCAACTCATCTCATGCTCATGCCTCTCATCGCAAAAAGTTATGTTACACAGTTGAAAAGGTTTATGCAAGATTAAAATGCACAAAAATAAAATAATGAACATAAAAAAAAGGAGATAAAAAAAAGTGACATCAAAACTACGAATTCATATTTAAAATCAAAAATGAAATATAACTCAAAATGAACAATTAAAATCAGACAAATAAAAAGCCAGACTAAAAAGGTATGTTAACATTTCTCTCAGCCTTCCTCTTACTCTAGATCCTCTTACACTTATGGGGAATGTGTATCCAAATTGTTCCTGGTGACAACAAGCATATCATGAAGCGCCAAGAGAAAAAGTTTAGCCAGTCTGAGTCAGAGGAAAGATGAGGAGGAGGACTGGGAGGGAGGGAGGGGAGAAGGGGTATAAAGCCCAGAGAGTCAGCCTGAACTGGTTTAGACCGGTTCCTGCCCCCTTCCCCTTTCCCTCCTCCTCCTTTCCACAAGTCTTTTCATCTCTTGTTATTTTCTTCCACCCATATTTTGGTTTTACTTTCATTCCCTTCTTATTTTCATTTTCTCTTCTCTTTTGTTCCCTGCCTGTATTCCGTTTCCCTTCTGCATATGTTTGACTACAAGCCTAACCCACCATTGGCAACAGTGTAAAGGTCATAGGTCACAGTTTGAGAGTGAGTGACGTAGGAAAGCAAAGGCAGAAAGACAGAAAAGCCGTAGTGTCATGAAATGTGTGTGTGTGTGTGCGCCTCGTATGAGAGAAAGAAAAAAAACAGGCCAAGAGGTGGATAGTCCCTCTGATGATAAGTCTCCTGAGAGAAAGAAAAAGCAAAGGGCTTATTTGCAGATTTTGCCACACGTGTCTAACCAAGCACGATGATAATAACATATTCCAGTGTACATTACACGGACCAGATCAAGGCTGCAAAAGTGCACTGTAAAATCGAGGCTCTTCCATTCTTCAATTCTTGAACAATTTTCTATTTGGGTTGGCTATGATTAACCGGTGTAGACTACCCTAGGTGAGATTTTAGCTTTGACCCATGCATTTAGAAGAAGCGGCTGAAATGGAAGCTCTCCTCCTTCCAGTGACAAATCTTTTCTTGCCCAGCTATCTTTGGCTCTGCTCATATATATATTATTAACAACACCTTGAAACGACACCCAATCTAAGAGTTGTTTATGAAATCTATTTGGAGGATCCCGTGAAAAAGTCCTGTGCACAAACAGGCAGCTCTGGTGACGGCGAGACATTTAATACCTTGACTTACTAATTAAAGGCTTGTTGGCTGTCTGTGTGAGGTGTTACAAAGACACAGACACAAAAAATGTTTTTTGTCTGCAACCTCTTCTACTGCCTAAATACAACAATAACAGTTGACATCAGAGTTTCCTGTATCTGTGTTCAACTCGAGTTAATATCACCATGGCTGCTCTGTAGACTATAAAGATACTGTATACACAAATCACATGATGGGCTTTACTGAAGGGCCAACTGCATGTTCTACATGTTACCAATGATGTTCTGCTTTGCTATGGTGAGCTGTAATTGAAAGCTTTGAAACAACCCAGTCAAAGTGAAGTGAAATGTATATCTCTAAACACTCCCTTTTGTAAAATAGCATCATTGCGCCTGGCGCTTGAAGTCTTCCACCGGGGTTGACTGGGGTGAACCGTCTGATAATAATAATAGCTGCATTTGAATGGCAATGTTCGCAAAGTTGCGACAGGTGTCGGACGCTGTGACAACAAGCAACATGTCATGCATGTGCAAACAGCTTTACCAGAATACAGATTCAAGCCGGGGAAAGCCTGTAAGGTGACAGATTCCTTGTAACGCGCAGGGGAAACAGCAAATAATCACACATTCTAAGAGTGGCAGGCAAGGCCGAGGATGATGCTAAAATAAGTAAATAATCAGGGTATGGTTTGATCATGTCAAAAACAATCCTCAGACTTCCCAGTAAAATATGCTGTAACACGGTTCAACCGGAGTGACAGGAAAAGCAATGTCGATAATCTACACCAACGAAAGTCAGCAAAACAAGGTGAAACGATTGTTATCTCTACAGCAGAGGTGAAACATGAGAAAAAATATTCACATGCTTCTGTTTGTTTTTTTGTAAAAGGGAGCAACTGTGTACTTATCAGGCCATTATGTCAGTCATCCCTGATATCTGTAAGAAAAACTCAGCACAAATAACAACTAGTTCCCTTTCGACATGGAACCACACCGGGTCACAGTCATACACGCAGCAAAGCTGTTGGTGCCTGTAACAGCCTTTAGGAGGACACTTTACCTTCTACTTGGAAGTCATTAAAAAAAAAGATCCCCCTTCAAAGCGAGAGAATTTAAAAAGGGAAAAACAACACATTTGATTGAAACTGATGGAACCTTTGCACAAGGCTGCACGAGAAGAAAGAAGAAGAGGAAGGTGCCGCTCCCTCTGATCTCCATTCATGCATATCCTTCAAAAAAATGTTTTATCATTAACCTGCAGCCCCAGCCTAGACTGTTTTTTGACACAACATAAGCTTACTTGAGTGATTTAAGGTTAGGATATATTCACTCTGTGTAGTAGACGGCGATATAGCCTATGTTACGGTGTAGGGATTACCTTCACTCGGCTGCTGTCCAAACATGACTCCGTGAACATGATCGGAGGCTGTCGGTGGAGAACATCATGTCTTGTCCGTCCTTTATATCTGTCTAGAGCCATGCCTCACATCATAACCTCCAGCGGGAAAGTAAACCTGAGTAGAAAGAGAAAAACACATGTTTACATAAACAATAGTAATGAAAAAAGATTATGAGTCAAAATGTACCATCTATTGACAATTCCACACACAAGCGGACAGACGAACAGTCTTATTTACCAACCACAGACTGGTCTGAGGGATTCCTGTATCTTTTAAACAAACATCACTTCAAAATGTTGTGTTAGATATGTAATGTAAACGCTCGTAAATCTAGCAATCTAAATCTGCATTTAAATAGTTAGAATGAAATGTGTGGCCTTCCTTTGGCCTTGTGATTTCGACTGTCATACAAATATTTTTGATGTGAGCGCTTACTCGACCAACCTTCACACTTACTCCTCTTCTTTGGGCTAACAAGGCCAAAGGCAAGTATTGAAGGTCTGAGGGAGGCTGAGCGAGTGTAGTGCCTGTAAAGCAGACTGCTGTGTCACACGGATACATAGTCAGCATAGCTCCCTGTTTAGACGGCGCACTCCCCTCCTCCCACGTGCAGCTCTCCGCTCCACAGAAATCAGCTGGAGCTGCTGAGTCAAAGCTAAATCAGTATGAACTTCTTAAACCCATAGCCCCAGGGAGCAGCTGTTAAGTGGTTAACCATCAATAAAATATTGGTTGACTCTATATTAATAATTATATATTTCATCATTGTAAACAAACAAAAAATAACCACAGCTAAAAGGATGATAGGCCTATAATAACAGTGTACGGTACATATAAATCTGTTCCCTAAGTCTACAGTATTTTAAAGCTATTTATAGATACATTACACATGTTTTGTGGTTATAGCACAGTTGAATCATTAGTTCTTTTTTGCATAGTTACTGTGTTTGGGTTTGCAGAACTTCAGGGAACCGAGAATAGTGAGATTAGTATTTGTTGTCAAACAACGGTAAGTTACATTCACTTTAAATGACACCCAGTCATGACCTCAAGACTGCAATATCATAACAGCAGGTTTCCGACCCACCCCTGGCTATCTACTTGTGGCTCCAGAAAGGAGAGCTGAGCTGGCATGGCCTCGTTACCCTGTTGTGAGTTGTTATTATTATTTTTGATGAGTTGCAGGCGTCTAGCCAAAACAGTCTGGGTAAAGCCAGGCTGAATGACATGTGACCAACCTGACGGAATGTTTATAGAACATTTTATATTCAACATTAAATTAAGGTTGAGGATTTTTGCCAAGTAATCATACCCTTCTAAGCTTTATCACTTTAAGGTCCCCAGTCTAGATGCAAATAGTAAGGTACCACAATTGCCCCTTTTCATAAATCACAATTGTCCTCACATGGCTTATCAGCAAACAGTGTGACATCCTAATGCATGCATGCATGCACAAACACAAGCACGTGCTCACACAATCACACATACACACACCGAGTATGTTCCTTTGCAATCGGCACCATCAAAATTGAAATTAAATTATTCTCAAATTATTGGAAGCCGCTGAGTGATATCAGGACATTTGTTTTGGATATCAGGCTGCCTGTGGAGGAGAAAGTGTGTAAAGTGGACATGGTGACCCCTGCTGTCAGCCAACAGACGAGCATCTACAGTACAGCTTCAAACATGACCTAGAGCCTCCTCTAGTGGATATGATGAGTACAAGCAGGGAAGCATGTTGAAAGCCTCTGAAAGTTTCGAAAGATGTGCATGTTTTATGATGATGATGAGGATGATGATGACGACGAGGAGGAATAATAATACTACTACTACTACTGCTAAAACTACTACTACTACTACTAATAATAAGCATTATTATTATTATTATTATTATTATTATTATTATTATTATTATTATTATTATTATTATTATTATTATTATTATTATTATTATTATTTATTATTCAGACACTCTGATTTGTCATTCGGCTTTTAAATGGTTAAAGATATATAGAGTATGAAGAGGTGACGTGCCCTCGTCCTGAACACGTTGAGTTTTTATTTCTCTGGGACTGTTGAGGACTCACTTTCATTTCCGCGAAAATGGGCACGGGCTGGGTTTATAAACCTGAAACTGGGTGTGAAGTCCTTGCTCGACACGAGTACATGCCGAGGTTACAATGCAGACACAAACTGGACGGCAAACCAGGTAAAGTTTTCACTTACGGGGGAATTAAACGGCTGAAACTAGGTGGAGGATAATGAAAAGATGTAAGAGCTAACAATTCAGACCAACTTCACGTTAAGGAACTTATCTGCCGCTGCTTTTACAAAGAATCGTGCTTTTTTGAACTAGTCAATTATTTACACTATGGACCAATAGGGCTAATTACCTGTTAGTATTTTAAGAATTTATTAATGCAGGACTTGTTATAAAAGTAAGAGGTTTAACACACTCTCGTAGAATCCTTTTCTCAAATGTAAGATCTTTTCATCTACATTTCTGGTCAACTCTTTTGTTTTTCGTCACTAAATGTTGTGGCTCAGTTTGCGGACTGTTGCACTGACGAGAGGAAAGAATACAACGGTTGAGTTTGAAATGTATAAAGAGAGGCCACAGATCCTTGCTGACTGCTCATTTGCGTTACCAGTTTTGGCTTCAATTTTGGAGTGGCCCAGCCTGCCACAGCTTTAGCTGTTTCCAGCACATCAGTGAAGACCAAAGATGATCCAACCATGCTCACCACTACCAGCAGCATAGCGGACAAAGCGAATCCAAATTTAGAGCCGTTTACTGGTAAGCTACCTGCAACAACTGCAAACTGCAGATTTACCACTGACACTGTGCTTTCACGCGCATTGCATTCTCCAAAGAATAAAAAATAGGCAGCCTATGACGTAATTACAATATCAGGAGCGCGTTATTACGAGATTGGTAATATAATTAAATGATGAATACGTATAGGATATGACGTAAAATGTTCCTCATCTCCTCTCTCAATCGCGGCTATTCATGGGAGCATGAGTTTATAGCCATGAAGCATACGGTATTGTTAAACTAATATAGTAATAGTAATGTATACACGAATATTTGTATATTGCTCCATTTTCCTTTCTTCTGCTTTGGCCACGTTAGCCACAGTAAAGAGAGGAGATCGATAAGCTGTCAATGTTTTCTTTTCTTTGGTGAATGTAATGCGCTTCCGTACTTCCGTACAGTGCAACACAAAGGATGGTGGCAAAATAAAGAACTGAAACAAGGTCAACTACAAGGCAGGATTCTTTTCCACAAAACTAAACAGTTGTATCTCAATACTCTTTACATTTGTTAGGGGGTCACTAAGGGTTACCACTTCTCCATATAATTTACTATTGTTGAGCGCTGACTGTTTCACTCTCTTGTACAGACACGGACAAGAAAGAAACCGATACGTCAGCAGCGTGAGTAAAGCTGTGACATTCAATGAAACATACTTATGCATATAAGTACTGGAAATAATGTTCAGCTAAATTTGTTTTACTGACATGTTTTATTTCTGTGAGCTTCTGTTACAGAAAAGTTTAACCATCAGTGTCATTTACCTTGATGGATGGAATACTTACTTTTTTTTGCCTATTTCAACAATGCAGCTACCTTTAGTACTAATGTGTGTATGTATGTATGTATATATATATATATATATATATATATATATATGACACAATTTTAAATGTCAAAGGCATTTAATACAATTCCTGCCTTTTTGTCTTATCATTTGTCTTATATGTGGTTGTTTTTTCCTCAACAGGGAAAATGTCAGCTTATTTGGTTCAAAAGTGCAGAGGACGGACAAAGTATTTGATTTCAGGGGTAGGCTTCTAAACAGTTGCATGCTGTGGCTCACAGAAACCTTTTGTACCGATAAAGTCAATGGTAACATGAATGTCATCACTGACAAGAAAAACCCTTTTAATCGTTTTTTATGCATTTATCTTCCCAGAGGAGATGTACCTTAGCAAACACGAGATATGCCATCAACTCTTTCTCTTTCCTTTTCAGCATTTGAACCAATTTTGCAATCTCAGTGGAGACATGTGGAGTGGACAGAAGAGTGAGTAAAGCTTTTCCATATAATTAAGTCAAATAAATACTTTACAGGGCTTCAGTCTCTTGCTGAACTTGTTAATATGTTCACTATATTATATTTACGCAAAGATTATATTAACAATAACCATACCCTGCAAAGAGAAGCTTTTTATTTTTATGTTTATGTAATATCATTGTGTGTGTGTGTGTGTGTATATATATATATATACACACACACACACACACACACACACACACACACACACACACACACACACACACGTACTCAAGTAGATCAAATTAGTTAATCTAGGGACAACAAGCAGATTGTTATTTTTCCCCGTGATTGTTTGAGGAGCAGGTATGATTTTTATCGACTCAGTTTATCTTTGGTCACTACAGCTCTATTCATTCATATATTCATTCAGTCAACCGTCCTGTTGAATGCATTTGTCCTAAACAGAGACATATCTTTAACACGGTCAACTATCAAGTAAGCATACGAAATTTCAATCTGTAGACAAAAAACCAGCCTGATGAAGACAGTTAGCTCCCACAGACCGAGCTGTAAGGAGGTGACTCATACCAAGGTTCTCCTCCTGGGCCCGGTCGGTTCTGGAAAGTCCAGCTTCATCAGTTCCGTCCAGTCTATGTTTGATGGAAGAGTCACCAACCGGGCCATGGTGGGTTCCTCCACAACCAGCTTTACGAAAAAGGTATAAATGGAGCAGAAACATGAACATTAATAGAGAGAAAATTAAAAAAAGCAATGTGTCTAGTTCAGTAGACCGTAACCCACAAAGTTTCACTAAAATAGAAAGTCAGAATTTCAATTCTTAAGAAGAGTATGGTTGGTGCTAACCTCTACTCAGCAGACAGGCTGTTCCCATCATATTTTTGTTTGTGCCAGCTGCAGTCCTTCAACATCCGTGGTCAAAAGGGAGAAGATCCTACCAGACTGGTGCTGTGTGATATAATGGGACTGGGGAATGGAGAGATGACCGGACTGACACTCCATGACATATTGTCTGTGCTTAAAGGTCATGTACCTGAGGGACACAAGGTAAAGAGAGATTTTATGGTTATTTTTGTGATCCTGGCCCAGATGTGTATGCACTTCTTCCTAATACACAGTTTTGGTTCAAATAACATGCACTGCTACACCACTGTAGATTGAATCTCATCATTTACCTCAGTTCAGCCCAGATCAGCCTGTGAGATCAGAGACTGAGAACTATGTGAAGTGGCCGAGCCTAAAAGACAAGATCCATTGTGTGGTCTTCGTAGTGGATGCCTCTAAAATCGTTCTGTACCCCAAAGACCTC
This sequence comes from Colistium nudipinnis, assembly GCA_016785305.1. Lineage (NCBI taxonomy): Eukaryota > Metazoa > Chordata > Actinopteri > Pleuronectiformes > Rhombosoleidae > Colistium > Colistium nudipinnis. Next base: position 247,115 of record JAFBJU010000175.1, read on the forward strand.
AGAACCGTCTTCCAACAGCTCCGAGACCACATCAGTGACCTGGGTGAGCAAGACAAACAAAACAACATTTCCAGACACAGTAAATTGATATAGAACTTTTGTCATACATTGTGACAGTGTGTCTTGACTGTAGTATTTTAATTCTCTATTATCAAACTGTTAAATGCTGTTTTGATGCAAATAACCTTAAATATGTGTATCAGGAATTCACCAGGTGGCTCTGCTGACCCATGTGGACAAAATTTGTCAAGAGACAGCTAACAATATCACTGAGGTTTACAAGAGCAGGATCATTCGTCAGAAGGTAGGTCGAAAAAAACGATATGCAGTTCGAGAAATGGTCCTGTGCTATTATTGTCCAGTTCATACTTTTAGTATGTAATGTATAGTAATTTTGGTGTAAAAAATAGTAATTTTATAGCATCTGTGTTTGTAGATGGCTGAAGCTGCAAATCTGCTGGGTATGTCCACCTCCTACATTGTCCCTGTGAAAAACTACTCGTCAGAGGTGGACCTGGATGTGAATACAGATGTGCTACTTCTTCACGCTGTCGATCACATCCTGCAATATGCCGACCTATATTTCCAGGACAACACAGAGGCACCAAGTGAAATCCAGTCAGAGGGTGTAAATGTTTTCGGATAATATTTCAACGACATACTCTATTCTACAGTTATTTGTGAATTAGATTTCCATTAACTTTCAAAATGTTTCTGTTATTTTTCCCCAAACATATTTCAACGCTTTAAAATTGCTAACTTCATAACTTTTGTGTTTTTCTTATCCATTCAAACCTTGTATCATACACATAGCGTTTATTCATTCACTGATATGAGAGCAATCAGTAGATATTGGATTACATTAGAGAGAGACATAGCCACATTGACACACAGATAGACTTAACTTTCCAGATATAAGACCCTTCCTTTGCACAAATACTTCCTGTAATAAGTCCTGCTTTTGGTTTTAGCTATAGTTTGATTGTTTATAATTCACTTTTGTTTTTATAAAAATAAAAATACACTTACTTTTACTTTAACCTGTTTGTGGTTGTCCGGCCTGTGTCCAGCCTTGAGCCAGGTTATGACAGACATAAATATTATGTTTGTTTGTTTGTTTTTATTACAGCCTATACCAGAAATGTCTCATTTTATATTATTATCTTTATTCTATCAATCTTTTATATCATACACTTGAAAGCTAAGGGGAGGAACAAGTAGACAAGATTTTTTCATGGCTCAGCTGCAGTAAAAAGCAAAATATGTTGCTGTATACTGTATATGCACAGCAGTACGTATCATATTCAAGTGTAGTTCTTGTGTATATATGTTATTAATATTATTATACATTTTCAATGTGTTTTTATTGGTTACATCTTGTATATACAGTATTCATTCATTCATTGCTCCAGACTAGGAGCTGTGACGTTTCATCTGTCAGCCAGTCATACGCGAGTATTTCCCCGCCTGTCCTCTCTGATTCGCTGTGACGTCATTCTAATTAGACTTGATCGCAGTACACTTGACTTGTGTCTAGCGCCACTAATGGGAAACCGGTGGTGTTCGCCGCAGCTGGTTGAGCAGAAACAACCCACAGGCGAGCAACAACGTCGGTAAAAAAGAAGAGTATGGATTTCCTTTCCCGGAGAGACGAGTTAAAATCCCTTTCTGTTGCTTTGGTTTCCCTGAAGCTCGGTTTTTTCTTCGTATGCTGTGAGAAACTGGTGAGTGTGTGTGTCAGCATGGTTACGGCATGCACACTTTTAGTTTAGTTGTATTGGAGTAGTTCACATCGCGAAATATACTTTTACTGGAAAGAATTTAATTTTTTGGATGACCTATCACACGTAAATTCCACTTTATGCTAAACGAAAAAGGCGACTTTTACTATATCTTACGGACTAATTCAACATGTATTTGACACGTAGGTGGAACATCTAAAACTGAATAGACAGCTTAACTGCTACTTGAATGTAGTGAAGACCACCTATGACAAATATCAGCCTTTGCTACAGTTTTTTCAATATTAAGATTCTGACAGAGATTATTCAAAGCTGCTGTGAGAAACTGGTGAGTGTGTGTGTCAGCATGGTTACGGCATGCACACTTTTAGTTTAGTTGTATTGGAGTAGTTCACATCGCGAAATATACTTTTACTGGAAAGAATTTAATTTTTTGGATGACCTATCACACGTAAATTCCACTTTATGCTAAACGAAAAAGGCGACTTTTACTATATCTTACGGACTAATTCAACATGTATTTGACACGTAGGTGGAACATCTAAAACTGAATAGACAGCTTAACTGCTACTTGAATGTAGTGAAGACCACCTATGACAAATATCAGCCTTTGCTACAGTTTTTTCAATATTAAGATTCTGACAGAGATTATTCAAAGCGGGTTGAGGAAATGTGTGCCAAATTGTCCATAATGTCTGTTGCAAATACTGCTTCGCAAATGTTATTTGGGGAATTAAAGGGAATCGTCGGAGCAGGCAAGCGTATATTGTCTTAAAACGGTTTTCCTGTGGGGCACTTTATGATTTTGGTAGGACCTTAAGGAGAGTATCAATCAAGGGATGTTGTGGACAATGTGTATTGTGTTGGTTAAGCGCACAATGTGTCAAACTGGGGGCACGCCAAGTCATTTAATCTGGTTCACGATAGCTAAAAGGATATATTATTGTATTAAACTAAAAGTCGATGCTGGTTTTCACCGTACAGTGACCTTTAAGTACATCCCCCACAATGCATGTCGTTTTTGTGACCGCGAAATGAATAAATTGATGTGTTTCCATATCGCCTTCTTGGCGGTTCTTTCATAATGGATCTACAAATAATTACAAAACGTCAAACTACAGAAACATTGATACAGAGGAAAGGCAATTTCACAAAAGTTGGTAAAACGAATATATGTTTGTGCTTTATGGGCGAAAAACGGTATCTCCTCTGTGTTGTATTGCAGTGTGGGTGATGAATATAAATTATGTCGGCATTTAGACTCACTCGCCGAACAAAAAGCCAAGTTTACTGAAATTCGCCTCCAATAAAAATATAAAATGGTCCAAAATGTAAAAAGCAGACTGCTATTGCCAAATAAGTTTACAAAGGCTACAACAAGTTTTGAACTGAGTTAAGTTAGTGTTTAATGAAATTTTGAGTAATATGGATACATTAACCTGATAAATTAACATTATTTATGTTACACAGAGCAATGTGCATACATTTATTTGTATATTTATATAAATGTATGTACATTATTTGTATGAATGAATAATAATGAAATGCAGAGACGATTATTTAACAATATAGTATGTAGTAGTTGCATTTACATAGTGTTAGTTACACACAGCCCTTTGATGATGCATACCTTTCCCAGGGTAAAATTTGTTTAACAATCCTGGTTTAGAGGAAAATGTGTCTTTACACATGTGGAAGGTGATATTGGGATTATGTAGTGTATCTGCTTAACTTTAACTCTCCTTTCACTGTACCTGCCATATCAGTGGTCTGCACATGAAGTACTAGGAGAGGTGGATGTCAGTGCTCCTCCACACCAAGTAAGACCCACGCACATGCTGACGCATCTTCACTGGTGCGTTTCTGACACACTGTTGTAAATAGATATACTTTAGTAATCACGCAAGGGGAATTGTGTCATTAGATATTTTAGAATTATTTAAATTGAGTAAGATTCAGTATTGACAAAGTAATTTCTGTCAGTGTCTCAAGTGTCTGGGGACTTAAATACACCTTGATTACACAGAATTCCAAATGTAGTCAAACTAAATTTTTCTTGAGTGTTGTGACTAGATGTGAAAAAGGTTTATTAAATTATGATGCACGCATTCTGAAAGCAGTTTTAATAATGGTAACATCCACCATCCATCCAGATTGACTAGAATAGTTGAGTTCTCACAACCAACAGAAATCAAACTTGGCCTAGGGTAAAAAATGCAGAGGGGGCAAGAGGCTGATTTAAAAAATATATATATTATCAAATAAAGTTAATCTTCCAGGGGCGACAACATAATGTTGCTATTATTTTGTGCCACAAAGTTAGCCTCGTTTTAAAAATCATTATTGTCACAATAATTAATCATTACTGTTAACGTCGTTTACAGAGAGCCTTCCACTCTCATATTGTCAGTTCACAATCCCAGCACAGCCATGTAATGAACTTTACCTGCATGATCAACCAGCGTAGTAATGTTATGAGCACCATCCACTGTTATTCAAGGTTAAGTTAAATGTTTAGTTTTTTTTTTGCTGCCTCCATTTAGTTGTGTGTGTGTATAATACTTCAAAGTTTCTTGAGTAGTTTTGGAATAGTTTCGAATTATATTTGTCTGTGCACTACTCAGCCTGTAGTAGCACGTAGTTGTGTGTCTCTTTTGTATTGGCAGTGTGTCAACAGTGCATGTTTGCATCACTAGTAGGGATGTAACAATGATAGATTTTGACACGTTATTGTTGGTGGATGTTTCACAGTTTTCAGTTATTTTTCAGGAATTTATTATTCAACACTATGGGTGGAATTGGCAGACAATCAATTTTTATTAAAATGTCTGTCCTGGTTTTATTACATATTTTTTAATAAATTCTCTTCTTACTGCTCATAAAAGCATTTGTGCCAAGCCTACTTTATATTATTATTATTATTCGGCACAAACCACTGCAAATGTGCAAACCAGGCGCACATATAAACACATGCCTTGCAAGAGGAGATTTTAATTTACAAACAACATAAATTGCAAGATTTCTCATTGGCATGAGAAGATATTGCTTACCTGGCATCTGTTTGCACACATGGGGGGGGGCATCTAGTAGATCCCTGACTGTTGTTTCTGTGAAAGTCATTGTACATGAGTTAGTTAAGCTTTTTTTAACCTGGGACTTGAACTTAATTTTTTTGTGTAAAGATTGAGTAATATTCAGTAATGACAGTCAGTTCTGTCAGAGTCTCAGTTGTCTTGGGACTTAAATACACTTTGTGTTTACTAAACATGCATTCAAATTGGCAAAAAAAAATGGAAAAATGTTTTCGATGTTGTGACTACATGTGAAAAAAGTTTCAAATTATGATGCAGGCCTTCTGAAAGCAGCCTCGATAAAAGTAACATCCATCATCCAGCCACATTGTCTGGAATGTTTGACTTCCCAAAATCAGCAGAGATCAAGCACTATGGCTGTTATTACATTGAAAGCTATTCTATTGAATGTTCACATGAAGGAACATACATTGACCTCTGTAAAGTAATGGATTCAAACATTCACACATGGATGATGATGTCAGACTACTTAGGAGTTGGTGCTCCACCACGTCTTATTCAGGCAGAAACTAAACCCCAGAGAATAAATAAGGGTTAAACACAGTATATGTAGTTTGTCTAATCACCAAGTTTTGTGTGACCGCATACAATTCTTACTTCCTCAGTGTTTCAGTGCTCTTATTCCTTCTTTGTTTCTGCATTCCCATAGAAAGACACAGCAAGAGGAGGAACTGCCTTATGTTAAGAAGCCAACCAACGCCCCATGATGTTCATGAAGGAGCAGAGGCCTAAGGTTGTTGCAGAGCTGAAAGTCATCAGTGCAAAAGCCAACACTATCTTTGGACAAATGGTAAGTGTGTCTGCTCTGTACAATCGGTGTAACACAACCAGAGGCGGCCCTTGCGACAGGCGACATAGGCGCTTGTTTAGGGAGCAAAATGCGGAGGGGGCAACGCAAAGGGTCAACTCGAGACCATTACATCATGGTGGTGACCGCTGAATGTTGCTTTTATTTTGTGCAACAAACGTAGGCTTATTTAATAAAATCATTATTGTAACAGTAATTAATATTAACATCGTTTACACAGAGCCTACCACTTTCATGTTGTCAGTTGCCAGCCCAGGCCAGCTTAGCCATGTCATGCACACTGCCTGCTAAAATGGCGCAGTAAAGTTAGGGGGCACCATCTACTGTAAGTCAAGGTCTGAATTTGAGTTGCACCTGCAAGATGAGTCAGAGAAGCAATGTGCAAGCGCCGTAAAGAAGAGAAGTATAGAGGTCTGAGTAGCGTCTCGTTGGACTATGATTAGCATTAGAAGGTCTCACTTATTGCTCACATTGATGAAGTCAAGACTTCAACTTTTTGCATCTTGTTGTGTTCTTGAAAGTTTCTTCTAGTATTTAATATGTATATACCTGTTTTTTGACTTTTATTACTTACTGATACGTTTTCAGTCTTGTTTGGTAATTTTTTGCACCTAATTATATTTGTATTTATATAGTAAACATTTCACACATGAATTTAAGATGTTCTGATTTAAACATTGCAAGGGCATGCCTTGCACATAACCTTCTCTACAGTTTGGCAACATTTTTCTGCATTTGTACATTGATCGGTGTCCCCTAACCCTTTATCTTCACATTCTGTTGGTCATTTTTGTTCTTTTATTGAAAGACAATTTGTGTTTGTTTTAATGCGACAAGCAGGGAAAACAAAATTTAAACATAGGGGTTTCAAGCAGTTTATATCACAAATACCTTGTGGCTGCAACTGTTCCTGTGGACCTGTGTGTGTCTGTTAATATTAGTTTATGCCTGTGTTTGTGCACTATTCAGTCTGTGGTAGCGTGTAGTTGTGTGTCCGTTTGTATTGACAGTGTGTCATTGCGTGTGCACAGTGGAGATCACTGTCAGTCCAGGAGCAGGCCACATACATACACAGAAAAGTAGAGGGGGGGCTTCACGCTCAGCAGTGGTCAGCCAGAGTCAACTATGTAGGTTTAAAATGCTCAACAACTCGTGCATGTTTACTAGTATGGATGTCACAATAATAGATTTTCGATATCAGGATTATTGTCAGTAGAAAGTTTTCAACATTATTAATCAGAAATGTATTATTCTATATCAAGGATTATACACAAAGACAACAATGCTGAAACCTATTCGATATGCTGAACCCCTTTGTAGCTACTTAAAGATGGCAACTAATATCTAGTTTCTTTCTTTTTAGATGTCCCAAATGCTCCCCCATTGCCGATTTAAGGCACTTTTTGGGCATTGTAAGTGTAGAATTTCAGTTCTCTCTGCCTTTTTCACAATATGACTCGATGCTTCCTGTGACACAAAACAAACCAATGTGGACTTGCAAACCCGCTGCACATGTAATCGCAACATGCATTGCAAGAGGAGATTTTAATGTACTGTACATACAACGTGTTTTTTCAGGCAGCAAAGCAGGAAACCATAGCTACCGTAGCCTCTACAATTCTAAAATCTGTTAATCCTGACATCCCTAATCACCACATTAGATAATGCAACACAGTCACTGCAAAGAGTTATTGTCAGTTAATATCAGAGGGGAGCGGAGCACCTAAAGTAACATGGGCAAAAAACAAAAGGATTTTAAGTTAAGAAAATATGACTTACTCACCTGACATCTGTCACACACAGGAGACCATCCAGTACGATACAGGACTGCTGTTTCGGTGGAAATGATTGTACAAAAGTTAGTTAAGCTTTATTTCCACCTGGGACTTGAACTTAATGTTTCTGTTTTTGTGTAGGGGAAGAAGAGAAAAAGGATCGGAAGAGAGGCTCCCTGCAGTGCTGATGGTAAGATTATGTCTGTGGTCACAGTGTGTTTTCATGTGATGTGTGAAAGTAGTCACGAAAAATAATTTGTTAATCATGTTAACTATGCCACCCATAAAAACAACAACAACAGGGGAACGGTAACAAACGCCCCAAACCCCTCATCTTTGGCTAAAACCTGAATTGAGAGTTTTACAGCAAAGGTCATTACATGTAAGAAGCATAACTGAAATTGTGAATGTTTTTAAATGACATTTTATTTGATGTCAGTATGAAATATTGACTCTGTAAGTTTAAGAAGTCACAGTGAACTGATCAGTGTTTGCTCAACTTGCAGTCTCACCCTCCATCCTCCACCCTAACCCCCTCCTTCCTCCCCTCTCTCCCACCCTCTGCCCCATGATACTCACCTCTGCAGCCCCTCCACAACAACCACCCCCTCTGCCACACCCTCCACCACCCACACTCCCGTTACTCCCCTCTCAAACCCTTTACACCCCATTACTCCCGTCCAGTACCCCACACCAACCACCCCTTTCTCTCCTCTCACACCAACTTCCTGTTACCCCTTTCCCTCACCCCCACGCTATTACATGTTTTAGCATAAGAATACCTGTGGACCTTTGTGTGCCTGTTAATATTATCCCATACCTGTGTTTGTGCACTAATCGGTGTTTAGTAGCGTACAGTTGTGTCTTCGTTTGTGTTGACAGAGTGTCATTGTGTTTCTACAGTGGAGGTCACTGTCAGTGGAGAAGACCACATACTATGAACAGGCAGAAAAGATAGAGGTGAGCTAACAGTCGACCATACTATGCAAAGTGTGTAGCACTTGTAGCACTGACGGAACTAAATTGAACTGCATGATTGATCAGAATTTATCTAGATGCAGCTGATGATTGTTGCTGCTTACCAATCTTCTACTGTATGAGCTGCTTCCCGTGCTTACAGAAAATGTACACATTCATATGCAGATGTTAAACTGATTTAATGAAAATTGAGTCAGACATTTATGGCATGTTTTGTACATTTAATTAGAATATGAATTCCTCTTTAAATTATTTATGGATCCAAAATGAGTTGACTCAATTCAATGTTCTGCTGTTTAATAAAAGTGCAGGAATGAACAGAATTTTTAACGCAGGTTAGGCAGTTACTGTACAGCAAACAGTGGTAGAGTCCCACCACAGTCCATCCCAATGTAACAGGACCGAGGTGTTGCAGCAAACTGTAATCTCTACACACATTAACACTTCCAATTCAACTCACTGCCTGCTGATCATTGAGATTTATTGTGTATTAGGGGGAATTATAAATGGGCAGCTTCCCTCTCAGCGACAATAGTTAAAATTAATTATTATAATTTAAAAATGATTATGCTCTGTGCTCAGGATAACGTTTGAACAAACACATAAACATGTTTAAAACATCAATGTTGTGTTAGTGCACACGTAAGACAGGGATCTCCCTCCAACTTGGCCACAGTTTACATGACACTGGTTGTACGACACTGTAACTGTCACGGGGAACATTGGAATGTCCATCGAAAACAAAAAAACACCTGGAATTCAATTATATTTTGCCAGTCAGCTTTTCTTGTCTCACTTTCCATGTTATGAGTACATCTCCTCCAGTTGAGTTGACCAGTGGCCGCCAGTGAGAGGATGGTGGTTGCACTGGAAAACTCCTGGTGGAAATGTTTGAAACGGGTCTTTTGCTGAACATGTTATGCAGCAGATCATTTTGTAAGACCAGATTAAACGGTAAAGCTGGTTCAGGTCACTGAGGACGGAGCAATAGTGAACGTCTTATGGCACGGCCGACAATCTCTAACATTTGTTTTGGCTTTTCTCTCATCAGTCATCAACAGAAAAGGCAGCCAGGTGAAGAGGAAACCATTTCGACTTCAAACACTAACAGCGGAGACCACACATACGTAAGTCCAAAAACAAACATGCGCCCACACACACACACACACACATACATGGTTGGAGTCCAAAGGCTGACATCAGTGCCATTAAGAGTGTAGATTAAATCAAGACTGTTGGCACCGACACTGCAACTTTGCGCCTGTTAAAACACCTACAACAACATCTACCATACATTGCTTAGATGTATTTCCATGAAACTGCCACTTGGCTGCCATCATGTGTTGAAACAAATGTTAACATTTGTACGGTCCCCATGGACACAGAAGGTTTTGGCACCCACAGACTTGCTGTCATCCTTTAAGCCACAAATGACAATAGTAACAAATGAAAAAGAATGTGTTGGTACAGTGGTGTAAATGGCCATAGGACTAATTTCTCAATGATGCAGAATAATTGTTACAGAATTGCACAACGCTATTTTTCGCTCTGCAAATATGTCAAATGTCCTTTTGCAGAGAATGAATCGAAGCATGCCACTTCTTGTAAAAGTGTGACGCAAACCAACTCAATTTAAACAGAGGGGTTTCAAGCGGTTTATATCACAAATACCTTGTGTCTGCAACTGTTCCTGTGGACCTGTTTGTGTCTGTTGATATTTTATGCCTGTGTGCACTAGTCAGTCGAGGAGCAGGCCACATACTATGAGATCACAGAAAAGTAGAGGGGGGGCTTCACGCTCAGCAGTTCCGGAGTGGTCAGCCAGAGTCAACTATGTAGGTTTAAAATGCTCAACAACCTGTGCATGTTCTGCATCACTAGTATGGATGTCACAATAATAGATTTTCGATATCAGCCAGAATGGCTCACAGTGTAATCTTAAATAAGATTTACCCGATTTAAAATAAAAAAAAAAAAAAAAAAAAAAAAAAAAAAAAGGAATGAGTTGGAATTGTAGAAATATGTAAAATCTCTAAAATTTTAAGTTTGGTCAAATTGGCTCGTCAGCATTTGGACTCAACCAGATCAATCACACACTGTGCTTACATCAACATCAAGAGATGACATTCAAATTCTACAAACGGTAGAAAAAAAATTAACTAAGAACTTCTTTTTTTTCTTTTGCCTCTCTTAAACAACTGTACAAGATTATTTAAAAAAATCAATAATTACTTATACATATTTATATGACAACATTGTTTACGTTATATTACTTTAAAGAAATACAACTTCTATGTTATTCTTGTTTAAGTCTTTGGATGCAGTATTCCTTTTTCAGAGTGCTGTGGCTTTGCTGTGCTAAAGATGGCGCATTTAGATTTCAATGCAGTAAACCATAAATACCTTTGTGAAATTGTTGTATCACTATATCACCGTCGAGATTGCCAAACGAATGTAAATTAGTTCATGTAAATATTCTCAGCTACCTCAAAACATAATCTCATTCAGATAAAATGACTAACTCTGCAGTAGCGATGGCTATCCATGGGGTGGCGCCAAATTGTTTAGACATCCAACCCAACAAAAAAAAACATAAACAACCCCCGACCATCACCTATTTAGCAGACAGCATTTAGAACGAGGCAGGTAGCTGGTCCAGGGGGGGGGGTCTCCCAACAGTTGGAAAAGGAATACTGCATTTCTCTGCTGCTTGTTTCTTTGACTTTTACTTGTTCCTCAGCTCGAGTGTGCATCCTGCAGGAGAAATGGAAGCGATGGGGGCGAAGGCTCCTAGGCGGGCCCCTCCTTTGGAGAGGACGGAGTCTGGGACGTGGAGCTGGAGGACGAGGAGGCAGAGCCCTTCAGGGAGCCCAGAGTCTTGCTGAACCAGGAGTTCTTGGCCGCCTGGACCTCATTCATCAGGACCCCCCGCTGGTGCTCGAGCTCCTGCAGGGTGACGGGAGGACTGATCTGTCATATGTACTTATGTCTCTATTTTTTTTAACATCATGGTTAACAATCACACTGCAATGAGCACTTGACGATGACAACTGACAATTTAGAAGGGAAAACTGTCTCATAAATAAACCTGAATACTACATTATTCTTGGGTACTACATTCTGGTGCGGTTTATTTGTGATTTAATGTTTTTTGTGAAGGAAAACACTCCACAATGTTTGTGTTAGATTACTGTGTAAGTACTGTGAGGTAATTTATACTAAACACACTTATCTACAGTCATTTCTTAATGATGTATATCTCTCCCACAGCCTTCCTTAACATGCCACTTTCCTTGAGACGAAAACCATATTGGCCATTGCTCTCCACAAAAGTTACTAACAGGTCTGATATTATTAATAACACTGACGCAGATGTCTCACCTGAATACGACATTTGGCCTCCACCAGCTGCAGCTTAGTCTGGGCCAGCTCCAGCTCCAGCTGCCTCAGCTGCTCCTTCAGCCCGTCCTTCTCCTCGTCCAGCGGCTCGGTGGAGGCCTTGTCCCTGCCGGGGGACGACACCTGGAGGCTCCCCAGGCTGCTGAACAGCTCCCTGCAGTGCTCACAGCCCGTCACCTTGCTCTGCACGGGCACAACGCGGGTAAATGGATAAACGTACAGTGCGGACATGTGAGTACACGACACGAGCTGTGATTGTGGCTGTGGATTTTGACCCTAAGCCTGTGGTTTGGGTAATGTTGAGGACTATGCAGGAATTGTACTTCTCGCTCAAGTAGAGGTTCTTACAGTTAAGTTATTTCATTGGGCTAAACGGCTCCGGCTACAATCAACAAACCCACATAACCTGAGGCGCAATAATGACTGAACATCTAACAAAGTTTGACATTGAGAATGTTAAGGACATTAGGATAGCGTTATTGCATTGTCGTGGTACCAGTGGCAAACTGTGCTACATTAACACTGACATCTTTCTCTCCTGAGTAGGCCCCTTCCTGTGTCAGGCACATGGCACTCGGAGGGAAATCAGAATGTCTGGATCTTTATCCTTTACGCCCGAGTTGGTACTACACCACACCCACATATGTTTGACAAGGGCTCAACTAGACATTAAGGATTATTTGTGCAATCCAATGGCCCATGGGTGCGATGGTGTTCCCGACCTGGGCTTGTCTGATGGGAACTCAAACACACACACTGTGGCGCAACGCACCGTGGCTTTAGTTTTCCGCCTCTCCTAACCTAACCTGCATCGAATGTCTCCTGCGACAACTGTGTTATCAGCAGTGTAACCTCACCCTGACGATGTCCAGCTCCTCTTTCGTCGCTGCTTGCTGTTTTTCGAGCCGGGTGCTGAGCTGAGAGCAGATCTGAAACACAAAGTGGACGTCAGGTTTGAGAAGAGGTGAGCCGTTTGATCTAGAGGAGAAGCAATTGGTTTCAGGATTTCTTCAACCTGTGTTATTGTAGCCCCTTACTTTTACTCTGCATGGTAAAGTCACGGTACTCTTAAGAAGTCATAATCTAATGCAAACTTTCACACGTGGGTTAAGTCAAGCTAAGGGCAGCAATATATTACTTAAGTTCAATAGTTATGTTTTATGACCTTTACTGCCAGTGCTTTATAAAAGGGGCAGTGTACACACAATAAAAATAAATAAATGTGAACAACATGAGAAAAGTAAACTGGCAGATCTTTGCAAATATCATAATCCCGTGTGAATGTTTTTCTCTTGCGCAGCTAATGTATTTAAGTTAATAAAATGTCAAACCTGTTTGTATTCAGCTATGATCGCTGTGGTTTTCTTGATCTCCAACTCCGCTTTCTCCAGCTCCCTCCGGAACACTTCCTTCAGCTGGAAGGAGACATAACCAAAGGATAGCTTAACACGTGAGGAGGAGCTCGCAGGGTATGACAACATGTTTATGTCCATGCAAAGATCAGGGTGATAAAATAAAACTGGTCATTTCTAAAATCATTCTAACTACCAAATGTAAACAAACTGTAAATACTACATGGCATCACACACCCTTTAAGGGTTGACAAACAACAACTTGACCACACAGGCCCCTTGGGTGATCAATACGATAAGCCCCGGGGCCTGTTGACTTTGGGGCAAATATTACCTGCGCCGTCTCCTCCTCCTGTCGCCTTTTCTCCTCCTCAGTCTCCACGAGACGTTGTTTCGTGCTCAGCAGCTCTTTGTTCAAAACGTCAGCTTTGTCCTCTGCCTGAATGCAAGTACACACACGCAGCCACACTTTTAATACCAACATCTGCAACTGTAGGACTTCGCAGTCTCAACATTTCAAGTGTTCCTGATATTCACAATGTCAGTTCAACAGCTTTTGCGGCAGAGCGTTTAATATTGGGATAAACGAAGCGTTTTTCTGCTTCAAACTACGCCAGTTCATTTATGTTGCCGTCAGTATGACTGTTTGTAATTCCTTTGGCTCCTGAAATTAGAATTCGTATTGGTATGTAGTTGTAGCACATTTCAAAGTGCGTGCAACATTTGAACGCTCTGATTGTATTCTATCAATAAAACAAGCCATGTATGCAACTCCAACCTTACCAAACCAATAAATACATTTTAAAGTGTATCACATCCTTTTCAGTTTGAAACACTGACAGTATGTCGTAGGTTTGTAATCGCCCTGGCTGTCTTACCTGGTCAAGGTCGTTCCGAAGGGCGATCTTACTGGTGACCAGTTCGTGGGCCAAGTCATCGTTCTCCTGTTCTAGTCTCATGCTGGCTTCCTGCAGACGACGGTTCTCCCTCTGCGCACGCACACACACACACACACACACACACACAGTAAACACAAAAAGATGGAGAAGTTATTTATATTCCTGGAGAACATGAGGATGACAGGATAATCACTCTCATTTCCTGTCACCTGTTGACAGGAGTGGTGCTATGTAATCCGGAAAAAAGGGCCATAGAGAAAAATTGAGAAAAAGGGCCGGGATGCAAACAATGAATAGCAAAGTTCACACACTCAGGCATGCGTGCACGCCACACACGCAAACAGGCACACTCCATTGTCCCCATTGCAGACCACTAGCAAGGTCCCATGACTGCTGGCCTGCCGCTGTCTCACATGACGGCCATGGCTCAGTGGGACGAAACAGTTGACGCTGTTGCGAGGAGTCACCTGACAGTGATATCCTGTCCCTTTAACAAAGGGGACCCTTTGCTCCCCGTAATTAACCACCGCCCCCACACAATAAATGTTTTATATATTGTATAATTGCTCTGATTACCTCATTGCATTAATATAATTACCCAGAAATAAACTGGCCTCGTTTTAAGTATAATATATGTGTACCTTGACATGTACACGGATAAACATGTTCCGTCACAAGCCGTTCTCTCCTCTCACCTCTGTACAAAATGTTTTCGCCCTTTGGTTTAATGTGAGCAGATCTAATCCACCGTACTAAAAAACACTGCGAAGCGTAACGAGCAAACAGAAACAACTATATCGCCCTCTGATGTATTATACCATGCATCGTTTAAACAGATACCGGCAGGGAAAAGGAGAGAGAGAAAAAAAAAAAAAAAACATTCTGCTCCGGCTTTGCCTGGAAGGAGCCCCCGGGCCTCTCTTCAGATTGAATTAATCACTTCCTGTGCGCAGTTAAGTGGTGGATTTCATTTGAGAAAGCAGAGGACAGACCCGCTCTGTCTCAGTTATAGGATATACGTATCTAACGGTGGTTAAGACAGATCCAGGAATTTACATGAAAACACTTAAAAGCCGAAAATAGTCAAACATCTCAAGTTGAAATCACGTATGGACATGAGAGCATCGTGAAAACCTTAAGGACGCGCGTTAAATCGCTGCAGATAAAATGTGAGTGGGAGCAGGGGTCGCTTACCGTGCTGCTGTCCAGAGTCACAACATCTTCATATTGAGCCTTCAGCAGCACAGACTAAAACACATGATCCTGTGTTTCCTTTCTCTGTCTCTCTCTCTCTCTCTCTCCCTCGCCCTCTCCTTTCGTTCCTGTCCTAAATGCTGGTATTATGTATGAATACAGAGCACAACTGCATGCTCTACTACTTTACAAACGAGACAAGACAAAAACACACTCAACAGTGTAACACAAAGTACATACCTAAACCTGCCTGTGTACAACAGTGAGCATAAAGTGATTTGGCCCTGTGTCGCCCACAAACACGCAGCAGCAGCAGCATTTGTGTATTTGTGTATCCGCAGTCTGTATAACTCCAAAGATCTGCCTCACATCTCCTGCTTCGGAAGAATCACACGGGATAAAGTCTCCGCAGCTACAGCCTCCTGGCGACCCCCGGACAGCTCGGGCCAAAAATACATTCTTCCAGATGTTTGGTTCAAAATCGAGGAAAGTTCCAAGCCAGAGCAGTGCAACAAATGTTGAACAAAGGCACCGTTTGACAAGCAGCTTCTAATTTTAGGAAGACGGTCGATTTGAGCAGTCTTAGAAGAGGCTGGAATTGGATGTCCCAAATTCACTATCACTATCACGAGAAGTTGTTCCACTCAGGCCCCAAAGCCGCCGTGAGGGGGAATAAACTGTAATGGGCTTGTGTGGAGCGCAACAGCAAAGGGCGCTTTGTTTTATTTCACCTGCACAGATGCATCACACAATGCATAAAGTAATAAAGTAAAGTAAGTAAGATAAACGTGTGCGCGTGCGGTACCTGGTAGCGATCGATGGGGTCCTCCTGCTGCAGCTGGCTCTCTCTCAGAGTTTGATACTCCTTCTCGAACTTCTTCAGCTTCTTGGTCGGAACCTGAACAGAAACAGAAGATTGTTGACATCACTACGTTTACTCGGTGCACCCTGCACGAGGATCTCTCCGCCCTTCCCAGTTGTTTTTGGAAAGACAGGGGAAAGGCGCGGCCATTTATTCGGAGGAGCCAAACGAGCGTTTCACAGAGAATTGGATTCTGCTCGGTGGTCCTCAAGGAGAGGTCTCGAGGCGTAACTTCTATCGGTGGGAACCAGCAAAGACTCACTTTGTAACCGCGAAGGATCACACCTCCACCAAACACACGACTGCCATCATGCCAACACTGATCCAAAAGTTTTAAAACGTGCACCTTTCCAACCGTGTGCAGGTCAGAACATTTCTTTATTTCTATCAGCCGCAATCTTGTAGAAATGATGTCGAAAAAGCTAAAAAAAAAAAAAAAAAAAGGATTTCTGCATCTCTTGCTTTACAAGTTAAGGCCAAGCAAATGAACTGTATTGATTTATTCCTTTTTCTTTGCGCCGTCAATGTCCTCCACCACGGGTCATGTTCACTGATTTCTAGATCTCAGAAAACTACCAGGAAGCGCCAACAGAAAATCAAAAACTGTGAAGTATTTATACTTTTCTTTGGGGTCTAATCATCTCTTGAGATTCGCTCAATAAAAAATAAGCAGCGAGTGTCTTTTGGGTCGCGCGTGTAACTACCTTATCACATAAACCACACAAAGACTGACTCTCGGGCCAGGTTGTGGAGCCGAAGCACCTACAGAGCCGCATGAGGTGGGCGGCTTTCCGTAACCCACTGATGACTGCATCTGTTTGTGCGTTTCTGCTTCAGGTGCGTGGTAATGTCATCTCCCCCGTGTGGAAACAGTGTTGCCATAGTAGCCACTGTCAGGCCCGGGGACTCCAGGTCAGTCTCTGTCACGTGACCCCTCCTCCGAGACTGTAATGTGTGTGGGTGTGCGTGTGTGATAGCGATGATAATTGACAGTGTGGAACAAAACTAAATACATTTATAGTGCTACCATTAGCATTGTTTTTTTCTCTACACTGTGAGTTGTTAATCATTTGTTGGAAAGCCCCAGTGTCAACATTAATAGGACCAAACGGGTGGCTGGGTGGCATTAAAAGGAACGATTTCAAATATAGTTCCACGAGATTTAACTCTACACAGAAAAAAAGAAGTCCATCCAATCCTTGAGAATGAGGGAATAAAACACACGAATGAATGTGCTCTCTATGACGTTTGACCCGCTGAGCTGAATAGAAGTGACACAGTAACCTACCGCACACACACACAATTCCCCAGGAGATAGTAGAACTCAGGACTATTCTGTTGTTATCTGTGTGGGAAACTCCACCTGGTCTCTGCACGCTGGTTAATAATCGCAACGGGGAAGTACAAGTGGTGCTCCTGTTGGCTTCAACACCGGGTTGTGTTGCCGATCTCTGACGTACAACACCGTAACATTCTCCAAGTGCAAGGAGGTGCTCTGGTGGCCCTCATTGATCAAGAACATCCGTAGCAATGTTACGTTTGATGTGTTTCCTGACATGTTCAACATGCATCTTCAGATATGATGTTTTAAGTTGAAAACACACAAACCAAAGAAACAATCTCCTACAGCACCTAACCACACCAGCTAAACACAACCACGGCGCTGTGTCATATTTGCCGGGGTTGCTGGATGTGATGAGATGGTTTGTCACGCACTTCAGCTGCCAATTGTCATTTACGTTGTTTTTGAACACAACCCCCTTTTTGTCTATTTGCCGCCGCGCCGCAGGGATCCTTTTCCGACCCTGTCTTAGAGGAATGTCTAGCACTCTAAGTCTAACATGATAATGCGTTTATTCAAAACCAAAACCGAATTAGTTAAACTCATTAACTAACTCAATCAACAATTAATGTTGGGGCGAAGAGGAGCAGCTCTCAGAGATCAGCGTCAGCTGGAGAAAAAGCAGCTGTTAGAGATTCAGCGTTTGACTCGAGGACACTTCAACGTGTTGGGGCATTAGACCTGGGTCCCCAGAAACCTCACTCTCCTGCTGATACGAAATAAATGTTTTGAAAGAAAAATATATATATATATATATCGTTTTTAAAATACTATGAATTATCAATGGATGTGATTAGTGCAAATAATTTGCCCTTATTTTTTTTAAAGACACGGCTTACGAAGCTCCAGAGTCGCCATGGACAGACGAGCTGAAGTCTAGCTACTGATTATGCAGCCCGCTGTTCTCCAGCACTCCTAAAACACACAAACACTGCAGCATGTCTGAGTAATAAACCTGGGCTGGGCTCACCTGATCGGGGGGGGGGGGGTTTATTCAAACACACAAACCAACTACAGCTACGATCACACAGCAGCCTCTAGTCATGACCCTTTGAATAAAAACTCGGATTTCTCTAAAGATGTTGATTTTCTCCAATTAGTTCTTTTTTACTCCCATTGTCTCCCGTCCTCATTGGGTTTCTAGATTGATTTAGAATTGCCTGATTAATTGAAAAAAAAAAATATATATATACACATACATACATACACACATTATATATATATATATATATATATATATATAATGTTGGTATACTAATATTAAATGGAATCAATTCTTTGAATGTCCCTGCTTGCCCTTTAGAGTAAAATTGTTTTCTATGTGTAACTATATCAGACATTTACCTCCAGACACTTAAAATAAACCAAGCTCTCGGCACACCAAGTTATCAACAGTATTGAAGGAAATAATTCCTCATACATTCAGACGTTCCCGGCGATGTTCCCTTGAAGTGAAATATCTCAAACCTCATTTAGCCTCATTTGATATTCCTAAAATTCCTGGGGCTGAGCTAAGCCTGCTTTGCTTAGATACAGGGTGGAGCCATGTTCAGGGCTCAGTGTCCTGCTCAAGGCCACTTTGCTGACACACACGGTTGCTTATACAAACACACACCGACAATCTCCGAGCCCAAAGCATCTCCAAATCTCAAACTGACTTTCCACAGCTGTCCGTGGAACCGTCTCAGGACAGGGGGGCGGAGGGTCTCTGGCTGAAGGAATGACGTTGGAGACGGCCGCTGACGCAGGAAATGGTACCAGGTCCACTTTTAAATTCCTGACCTAATTGCCTGCTAGAGAAAATGGAATGGGTCCCAAACCTCTTGGCTGAACATCTCGCAGTGGGATCACACTGGGTATTTTGTGTGCTTTTGAGATGTCAACGCGGCTTTGTACCTATTTCAATATGTAAACTCTCTACACTTCTGAATAAGCACATGTACACGCACGCACACTGGTCTCTTTCCAGAGTTGCGAGGACATTCATTAACATAATGCATGCCCTAACCCTAACTTTAACAACATAATGCAAAACATTAACCCTTATCCCAACATGAAACTAATTCTAACCCAACCCTAAAACGAAGTCCTAACTCCGAATGTCCTCACGACGATGGGTTTGAACCAAAATTTGCACTCACAATCTAATAAAGACATGTGTGTGTACACACAGACACGCGTATACACATATACACGTAAACACACACACACACACACACACACACACACAAAGGCTCAACTGATCCCAAATCAAGTTTATATCAGTAATTGAAACAAACTGACAGTCACAAACAAGCCCTGTGTTTGGACTGATCGACAAAAGCTCAGTAACCTTAAACAGCGGACACACTTTTCAATAAGAATGCGACAGAGCCACACAAATGTACTACACACAGACACACAGACACACAAGTCTACTGCATCAACCACATGGAAGGAAACCTAGCGTCTGTGAAACATTTTCTCCACAGAGTTTACAAACAAAACTCATAGCAGCCCAAAAGGGACAAAGACGAGAAAATGTTTTCACCAAAAACAAAAACCAGCCGCATGAAATGAAAATAGAACAAGTGAGAACCAAGGTGAACCGCTCTCTCCATTTTTCTTATCCAACAACCTACCACGGGTCTGAGCGCCCTGAGAGGTCTGGAGTGGGCCACCAAGCGAGCCAGGGTGTCCTCCTCGCCTGGCCGGTCCACTACATGAGCATCGTACGCCACCATGATGGACACCTCCTGCATCATCTTCACTTGTGCCTTTTCCCAGCCGCCCGAAGGACGACAGGAATGACGAGGACGAGGGAAAAGGGGGAGCCGGAGTGCAGCCGACAGGTTTGGTTTCTCTCCGAGAGAGTGGAGGAGGCGGCTGGTGGCTCTCTGAGGATCGGTGATGCCCTGCCCACTGTGAGAGGAGGAGGGGCGGCCAAAACAACACACCTGTTTGTCTCTCTCCCTGACTGTAACGCAAGAGGTGTGCGACAAAGGAGGATGAGTTGGCTTTTTCTCCTTTTCCACTGAGTGAGTACCCACCCCCCCCCACCCCCCACTCTCTCTCTCTTCTCAACATCTCTCTCATTTGTGCCTCCCTCTCCTTCCATTTTCTTTTCATGTTGTGCTGCTGGTTAAAAATAAAGATAAAGGCTTGTTTTGCACAAGGTGCGTGCGTGCGTGTGTGTGGATGGGTGTGTAGGAAGGAAGTCGTCAGCTCGACCACAGAGCAATGTCGTTGACGGTTGCGCTTCGTTCCAACGGCAAACGCCAGGAAGTGAAGTGTAAGCCACTTCGAGGCCGTCCTGGATGACAACCTGAATACAACCTCTCTGGAAACATATTCCCCCTCTAAGAGGGGGGGGGCAACAACCATGAGTTCATCCGTCTGTGTTTATCTCCCTCCTTTATCTAGTTTCTGAGACATGTTCATACATCCAACCCCAGTCCTGTATCAGGAGCATTAGCTATCTAGGGAGACTAATTCACCAAGGGCATATTCAAATCAATTCCCAAACTCATTCAATATTTTTAACATTTTTATAGCACATGTTTACAAACCCAAATTGCCTGATACGGCCTTGGTCTGGGACTCCTCATGTTTCCTTCTCGCAAAATGATTCCGTCACTCTCTCTACATACATCATCCCCTCTGCTTTCCTCTTGGTCTCTTGCAATTTGGCAAAAGCCAGATTACCGTGAGTCGTACCGTGAGCGTAAAAAGGAATGTACGCCATGTCAGCGCATTTTTTCCCAAGAGTCCTCAAAAGTCACCACTCCAGCTGCGCTCCGGCGCATGTTCAAGAAGGCCGAGAAATTCAAGATCTCATAATCCCCAGAAAAGCCTAAGCCACCCTACTACCCGTTGTGTTCATCAAGCCAAGGTGCCAGTGAATTCTTTCGCTGGTTTAAGCAGCTTACAGAGTTCGGCTGATCCGATTTAGGCGTCGACAGAGGAAAATATGTAAAAGGGGGGCCGGAGAGGCTGCTAAGTGGCGGGTTTACCCCTTTTTCTCCGATGCCAGTAAGGCACGACAGTTCCCTTATACTTCATCTTTTTTGACTTGGTCCTAAGATGCTTGCGGTCCCTTCAAAAGGCTGCAGTAGTATCGGCCAGCAGTGGTCAGAAAGTACAAGGGGCGTAGTGAGTTAACACTAGATGAGGCACAGTGTGGTTGATTAGCCTTTTCCATTATTCTCAGCCTCCTCTCCATCCTACCCAACTCCTAACTGACGTGCTCCATATTCGTGTATCCGCAGGGAATATTCCATTTTAAAAGTTAAAAGACTAACAGGGTTTACAAACGTGACCGGAGAGAGGATATTCTTCGAGTCATCAAAGACGCACACTCTACGGGATGAGTACAGTATTTGTTATTCTCTCTCGTGAGTATCGTGGCTATACTGTCAGGGTTTGTTCAATCACTTAAAACTAACCTTAAACCCAGAATTCCTGGAAAATAAAGCACGAAATATGCCTCTACATATTATTTAAAAAACGTGTGAACGATAAACAAGCCAGCACAAGAGAAATGACAGACATTCGAGTGCCAAAAGTTAGAAAAGGGATGAAAAGTGAGATACCCTAACTGGTGTCTGACTACCCTATGGCCAAGTCCTGCTATCAAATTTGATTATGAATGAATCCTGTGCATAGTCAATACTTCTGGGGATGTGCACGCATACACATATATCTCAATTGGGTTTTGGGGACAGCGTATGGTTTAAAACCATAATTGTGAAGACATTGTGGACAGTCCTCGCAACTTCAAAGGGCTTTTGAGGAATAAGGCTTGGTTTTAGGATTTAGGGTTACAATTAGGTCTGGGTTAGTGTAAGGAGCTAGAGCATGCACTATGTCAACGGGTGTGCTCACAACTACAAAGAAATGAGTGTGTATATGTGTTTCCTATCAAATTAAATTCAAGTAAACCCAAGTAACAAAGTCAAAGTACGTGAAAATGCATCAAAGATGGTTTATAATATTTACGTGCTATTGCCTGTACCTGAGGGAGATTTTGGACAGGCTTCTCAGAGAGCGCTCCCCATCCCGAAAGACATTTGTAGTGGCCACTGATTGACACTGAGGACTGTTTGTGTCAATGCCCATGTGCATATTTAAGGAAGCACGTACTGTACATGTTCAAATGTGTGCATGCTCTTGCAGAAATTACACAACATGACAATTCATAATGCTGCAGAATTGCTCAAGAGCAGCAAAAAGCTACAAAACCACCAGAGATAAACCGTGAGTCACAGCGCAGGATATCCTGTGCGCTGAAAAGCATCACACTACACCAAACACTTAAGAAACATAAGCACTTAGAGCCACGTTGTCCTGCCAACACGCCCGTGGCCCCCGGCTCACTCGCTCGTGAGGTTTTCTGGATCAGAAAGTCAGAGCACATTTGAAATATGAGATATTAACTTCTTCGTCTAGATACAGAGAGAAATGAACAGAGAGTGAGCGGGGCAGAGAAAGACAGAAGGGTGGAGAGAGGGCGATTATCAGGTCCATCTGTCTCTGTCAACTATTTCCTTCCTTTCTCACACTGCTGACACACACACACACACACACACACTTGCACAAAGACACACAATAACTTCTACGCTGTGTGCGGCATTTGGTCTCTGGTGAACTCAGCAAATTCCCTGCATGCCAGCGGCTTAATTAAGGTCAAGAGGAGGAAGATAAGGTGTATGTGTACGAGTAACGGATTCCAGTGAAGACGCGTCTGAATACGCTTTAAAGAAAACAATATATACCATAGAAGCCGTGTGTTTTATCTGGAATAGTGACATTTCAGACCAAACCAATGAACAACAACATACGGACCAATGAATTATCCGTTTTCGTGCCTCTGTGATTTTTCACCAACACCGCACAGCCACAACACATCCAGCTCATTAAAGCTTTTACATTTAGTACTATGCTGTGGTAGCGCCGACCTGGTGCACACTAAGTGATGTATTTTATGTTTCAGGCTTGGTTGGAATACACAGAGAACGAGAGCACTGAAAGAGTAAGAGAAAAACACACTCTCCGCCAGTCTAGGCTAATCTCAAAGTGCTGTGCAAGAGGTGAACCAAAGACTTGACACAACTACATGTCGACTACATGACACCTGTGAGTCGACCACCACAACAGCCATAAACTGCGCTTGAGGTGAGCCTGTACCTCAGACCCCTCTGGTTAAATGTTTTTGTATCTAAGCAGGGGATGCAAAAAATCTGAAATGATTGTGTCGCTCAGACCTCAGACCAAGACCCCCTCTGACACTCCTGGAATGACTTGTGTCTGTACACACACATACACAGCTAAGGGGAATATATTTTGGGTATATTTTCCATCTCTTTGCCACCCGACTGTTTAAGGACTATGTCTTGGTTACCGAGTATATAAGGCTGGACTTGGGGTTATTGTTTGTTTGCAAAGCTCCTTACCTTGATGTTGCAGGCCTGCTCCATGAGCCTTCTGGCATTCTCTGCGGCTCTGTAGCGTTTGGGCAGCTGGACCCTGAAGAACTTTAGAGCCCCCTCAAAATCCGCCTGCAGAAGGTCCTCTTTAGATGTCTGGAGGGAGACATGAGTGGGTGACAGGAGAGGTTAGGCGGTGGCGGAGGCAGACAAAAACAAAGGGGTTTGATCAATAGTCAACATGAAGAGCACAGATAACCCGCAACAGATGGCTCTTTTCTATTTATGACATGTCATTGGATTTCTAGATTCAAGGAGAACAAACTGCCAAGGAAATTGACCGAAGAATGTTGTTGAAGTTTATCTAGATTTGTGGGAGAAGACGTCGGATTTATTTAGTCAGGTAACATTGAACCAGCATGATCATATTTACAAGAGGAGTATGGAAAAGGGGATTTTAAATAAAAACACACAATACCGCCATCTTGTGGAGCACGTACACTGTATGTATAGACACTGCAATCAATCTAAGAGACACTAAGTGAAAACCACATTATTTTTTGGGCAGGTCTGTCAGCATCATCCCTGATAGACAGTGGTTTGAGTTCCATTTTTAATTCTGAAGGCTCCGGGGGTGGCTCCCACTGAATCGGAGACAACATGAACAGAGGATAAAGGGGACTACTATGTTACTGATATCGCCGAAAGGCGAGATCTGGGGTTTATGCTGGAGAGTAAAGCAAGAGGGTCCATCTATTGTTAATGAAAGGAAGTACGCATCTTAAAGTGGACACAAGAGGGAAACCAAAGGTTCATCTTTCGAGACATGCTCCGCGCTTTTTACCCATCTTCTGTCCTCAAACGACCAATCACTCCTGTCTATCGCTAAACCCATCCATCCATGCATGCTCTGTTGTTTTTGTTTCTCATCCAGTTTCTGTTATCCAGCCCCGCCTCTCACCGCCAGCAGCTTGGGGACGAAGAGCCGGTGTCCCATCCCTAGAATGCCCATCACCCTGCCCAATGACTCTGGCGAGGCTTCACCGCCCTGGGCCATCTCCTCTGGGCTCCTCTCTCCATCCTCCACCGCTCTGCCTACTGCTGGATGGGGCAGATGGGGGGTCAGGGCCGGCACAGGGGCAGGAGAAGCCCGCGGGGAGGGTGGAGGAGATGGGGGCGGTGTCGGACAGGGCGAGGGAGAGCGGCGGTCCCGCTCCGGGGCCAGGGTGGCAGATGACTCCAGCGTGTCGTTCAAATGTTCCAAAGGGTTTTCCTGCTGTTGGAGGACGGGTGGAGTGGACGCGTTGGGAATGTGAGGTCAACCAGGGCGAGCCAAGTTTGGTTGTGAAATTGCTGCGGCAGCAGGGGACTGATGCTCAGGACACCCGACTTCCGGGAACACACAGGAACTCAGCAGCAGCTCAGACATCCAAGACAGGCACAGATAGGATTGATCCAGTTCATCTGGACAAGTCAGCGTCTGGGCAGGATGTGGGTGGCGGCCACTCAGCCTGCGCCACTGTCAGAGTCCAGTAACGGCCACCGGGTGCGACAAAATAACAGTCAGTGTGGATGCCGCCTTCAGCATAATGCCGAGTCCTCGAGCTACCTGCCAGAGTCGCTTAGTAATCTGGTCACACCGTCCACTCTCATCTTCTTCTGCCAAACTCCACGCAACCAATTCCCATCCAGTATGCCGTTGCCTGGCAACAAAGCCACTCAGCACGTGGGCCGCTGCTCCAGAAAACAGCAGCGCCCAACCAGCACGCCACCTTTTGTTTCCTCCTATGATTTGACTTTGAAGGCAGGGAAATAAATCCTCTCCGTGTGCACAGCCGAGTGGCGTTACCGCACAATGCTGAGTGCCTCCGAGACCGCGCGTCAAAGTATCTGATTTGTTCCCTGCGAGGTTTTCAAATGGCCAGCCGCACCTTGCACGGGGCCGACTGGATTTTCTGCTCTCGCTTAAATGTGAATGAAAAGACTGCGCGAGTCCTTTTCATCTGAAGAGCCCCCCGTCTTTGAGCAGACAAAGCCCTGACAGCATGGCAGGAGCAGAGAAGATGTGGTCCGTCCTCGTGGCACTTTTCTGCCCGCGGGGGAAAGATGATGCACTGGGTGCTGGGGTGTGTTTTATGGCCGAGCGGATGCTGAACGCCGATGACTCAGATCCAAGGAGAGGTGGTCCCGGCCAGCTGGGCACCACTGCCTCTCTCTTTTTCCAACGCCACCGTCCTGCTGTCGTTCTCGAGCCCTCTGGCCCCCTTTGTGATGCTAAAAGCTAGCAGCTAGCCGGGGCGTTGCAGAGGTCTGGGTGGTGGACAGAAATGCCTTGGCAGCCAGCAGAGTGGAGGAAGAGGCGGAGGTAGAGGTGTGGAAGTTGAAGACGAGAGAGAACGACAGAATAAAGCTCTGAGCAGAAATCCACGGGAGGTGAAGATGACGAAGAAAAAAGTGAAACAGAACGACACAGCGGCTTTCCTGCTCCAGGGTTCAGTTTGCTCAGGCTCATGCTCCTGTTGTGATGTGGATGCCGACTGGCGAGCACGGAAGGGAGGGAGGTGCGCACAGATGGAGGGGAGGGGGGAGGAGAGCAGGATGGAGGAGGAGGAGGAGGAGGAGGAGGAGGGAGCCTCGGGGGAGAATGCCGTCATGCCGGGCCAATGGGAGGCAGGCAGAGGAAGCCCCTTCCACCTTCCTCTCATCCTCATCACATCTTTCTCTTTTCTGGCACGCAGAATACATGATTGCTACAACACAGAGCAGGAGCGCTTTTCAAAAAAAGGAGCATTATGATTCGTTTAGAGCCGAGAGCCCGAGTGTAGATAGATGCACTACTGTGCATTATATCAACATAATATCGGTACCTCCATTTGTATTTACATTTATTGTCAGTAACATTTCTTTTCCCCCAAGCCTGGCTTCATCAGTTTTATTGTAGTCCTGTCTTTAAGCTGTATTAATGTATGCCATGAAGTTTTATGTAGGATAAATAACAGATAGATAAATATGACCTTATTACACGCAAAATGTGGCAAAATTAAGCTGGCTAGGGCATCCCGAATAATACATTTGCCATTTTTGTGTCTCTTGTTTTTCGAGTTGCCTATTTTAGTATCAGCATCGGTAAATAGTATTTGTAAACAACCGAAACATATCACAAAAATATTGGAAAAAAGTTGGCAAACATAAATATTAATTGACCAAATATATACCGATTATTATCAACTTTTCTAAGGACCAAGAGAAACCCAAGGTTAAAACCTGGTTATTTATAAAATAACTGTGATAAAAAAGTATACCATTACATTAGGAATGATTAAAATAATCAATACAAATTGACAATGAATATGATGCTGATACTTTTTTGCATTATTAGTTAGTTTCTGGACTGAGACGCCTAAAACCCAATATAACGGCCTTCATCACGGAGTATTCTTACATTTTCAGCAAAACTTTCACTAAGCTTGTCCCGCCCAAATAAATTTCACATTGAACAACCAGATACTGACATCCAATACGATGTAGTCATTGCCAAAGCTCATTAAAACAACATACATATTGTCTGCTTCTTTTTTTAAATATTATATAAATGAAGCAGTCCTTCACATTCATAAAAAAGGTTTCTTTCAAGTTCTCTTTGAATCTAGAATCTATGTCACTATGTCAACTCATTACTAAACAACAAATAAAATGATTTTAATGATTCTAAATAATACAATATGTGAACGACAGAGGTTGGTAAACTGTATAGAAACTATGTGTGGAGCCCTACTTCAAAAAGGGCTCCACACTATCTACAGGTCAATAAACTTCAGCTTAGGGTCACCAGGGTGAACGTTAAAAAATCAATTTATATTCACTCATTTCATATTTACTGGAAAAAAATATAATTGAATTTGTCACAGACAACTTCTCACTTACAGATAAAGTCTGTGATGTGAGCACTAGGGGGCGAGAAACACCAACAAACTGCCTAACCTTTAACCATCTCATTAGACAGAGGAATCTGTGCACATCTTCATACACAATATCTGTACAGAACAACACATGGTAACAAATGAATGAGTGAAGCAGGTACTAACCTTGAGCAAGGCCAGGGCTACATTGAAGATGATGTTCAGACCCTAGAAGAGAGAGAAGAGAATTAGATGTGATACTTGTGTACGAGCAGTTTCTGAAATTTGGAGAATAATTTCAGCACATCAGTAAGTGTTGCATTTTTTGATTGACTCTCAAAGGAATCAAATAACATTTCAGGAGCAGATTCTATAGCAAATACCTTAACATGATGAGTGCAAATCCAACAAATCTAGGTGATAAATATGACTTTTGAAATTTGAGTTCAAGGAAGTTTTTTTCTTCAGAATATAAGACCTATTGTCAATTATAAAAGCTGTAGCATATGACCATAACCTTTATAAAAATGGTATATGTTGTCAAAAATGCTCACAAAACATATTACAATTCAGATATGTCCCTTGTACGGAAGAAATATCCTACTTGGTTATACTTAAAAGCTATAAGCTATAGGTTAGCTATAAGTTTTGTTTTTTAAAACTGCAGAAGCAAAAAGACAAATTTAAAAATATAAGGTATAGACAAAAATATTTAAAAAAAATCATATGAAGAAGTTACATGCATGAACATTAATGCTGTGATCCCCTATCCCTCTATTGTGGAATAATTAAGATATAATAAGTTCTATGATAAAACAATAATTGTGATTTTGACACAGCATGAAAGAAAATGTAAAGCTGATGTCAGCTCTGCATGGGAACACCCGTTTCCTTGGTCTCCGTGACAACCAGTTCACATGGCAACACAGAGCTAAAAATATCTGGACAGCTCTAAAAATAACAGGGGAAAGAGAAAAGAGGGGGAGCTCTGTCTTCATACACTTATCTTTGTAGGCCTCAAGATGGAGCTACAGGGCTGACACAGGATCAAAGTTATGTATGAGAGATAGAAAGATTGATGGGCCAAAACATAAACACAACAAGAGGAGATATGAGAATATGGGCTGGGGTAATATTGCAGAGGAATGTGTGAAGGTTCAAGGGTGCATGATGAGTGGACAAAAAGTACCACATATGATGTTAAAAATGCAATATCAAGAAGTTCCCCTCTGTCCAGTAAATAGTGTGTTTCTATTTGAAGAACTTGATTGAAAAAATATAAATAAATGGGTGACTGGTACGGAAAATGCAGGTAAAAATAATCGAAACTCTTGCGTGAAGAGAGTAAATACTAAAAAGTTGATGCGGACAGGCAGCCAGGACAGAACAGGTATAAAGAAAATGGGGAAAATACGAGGATAATGTCGGTAGAAAAAAAATACGCTAAAAAGATACAATAAGAACCGAGAAGACCGGAAAGTTGCAGGAGATAAGAATTCTGGTTAAAGCAGATTCTCATCATGCGGCTCATTGGGTGAGAAAGACCTAGGAAACTTTTAATTGTTCTGCCCGCGGGCGTTAGGCAAACAGAGGGACGAAGGGAGGGAGGGAGGGAGGCGGACCGTGGTGGAGGAAGGCAGAATGAGACAGAAGGTGGAGGAGGGAGGAAGTGATGAGAGCTTTTTGACTTAACGTGTCATGTCAGCCTGTTTTTTTTAAGTTTTAATGAAAATAAATGAATCCTCTTATAATCAATCCCTCTTCTCTTCCTATTACACACACAAACACAGAAGTAGCTAGTAAGTCCACTAAGGAGCAACTGCCTTTTAGTTCTGGTAATAACAATGATGTCAAGTCCATGTGGTTTTATATTTAGGGAAATGGGTGGCACGGCTCTTGAACTGTTAGGAGCCTGAGCTGGTGTTAAGACTAATGCGTCTCTGAGTTTATGCATACACAATATTTCCCACAAGGAAAAAACGCTGCATGCTCTAGTTCCAGATTGGCGCCTCCACGCACCCCCATTACACTTCCCCGCATCTTTCCGACAGTTTTCTAACAGCGAGACTGTTTCATATTCGATTTCTTGCCTGAGCTCCAACTGCGATCTCTGTGAATTGAAATGAGGAAGACATTGCAAAATGTTGCAGAATCTGTTACAGTATTAGGTGGGGGTCTATAAACATTCACAAAAGGAAAATATTACACTCACTGACATGAGGATTACTAGTAGCTTTTGGAAAGTGAACTCTCCAGAGGAGCTTCCAGTAAAAAAAAAGTTTCAGAACAAGAAGCGAGCCATGATTGCGATCGGGTCAACAGATCCTAACAACATTAAATCAGTCATTGAATCGCACCTAAAAAGCCTGATCAGCGCATCCCTATTGATTGTGTTAGGCAGACTGCTGGGCAGGGGGACGATGCAGACACAACCTCAACCTCCGAGACACTAATAGCTGGTCGGTAGAGGAAAAGTTTAACCAACTGTTCTCCTTCGTATCATGTCTCCTTCTTCCGACCTCCTCAAGGATCTGCGAAACCTCACTGAGCTCAGACCCTGGTTCACCCTGGCTAACAGGCTGTAAAATAGGCCCGCCATGAGGTGAAAGGCCTCCTGCCGCAACCCAAACAAGGTCAGCCGGCGAAGTGTCACAGTGTTCCCAGGGCAAGGCAAAGTTGTGAATCAAACCCTACCTCGCAGAGCAGCAGGTCGGTGATGTGGAACACCATGCACAAAGGGAACTTGGCCGTGAACAGCGTGAGGAACCACTGAGAGGCGTACATGTGTGCCTCCAGGTTCTGCTCCTGGAAGTGGGACCACAGGTCTGGAAGCTGCTCCTGTAGGAGGGAAGAAGAAAAATGACTTAAAAATAATATAACAACAGTTCATACAATACACACAATTAAAAACACTTCTAGTTTAAGAAGTAAAATGAAAAACATATTTCTAGAAATAATTGTATAAAACTACAATCAAAATGTACAAAACTAAGTTTGCCGAGTGGGGCAGTTGGAGCCCATTTCATATCGTGCATATTGTGTAAGAGCACCATATTTCCGCACTAACATTGTAGTTAAATATACTTTGACGTCTAATAAGGATACAAGAAAATTCTCCACTGGTTGTACTTTTTTTTCTAGTTCATTAGCTTCACGTGCGTCTTCTACAACAGCAACACACACTTTACACACATTACACCTGACTAGATCAGATACCCAAATGATACTGATTCCCAGTCAACATCTTCAAAGGGAGCTCATGAGGTCAATGCTAACCAAGTGCTAACTAAGCTGATCCTGATGTTAAGGGCTGTCTGCCGGCAGGGCCAGAATGGATGGTAGCGTCAAATTAAACTATAAACTTTGAACCAGCAATCACCTCATCTCACAGAACACGGGTCGGCCCTTCGTGCGTAGGGACGACACATACCGTTTCGGGATTAACAGCGCATGAAAGCTATAGAGGATTCCATTGCTCATGACGAGCCCTACAAAATGTGCAACTGATCAAACAACAGGCCCCTAAGGGGTGTCTATTAGTCTTTTTCGTACCCATTATTGGTTCAGTGTACAAACCTCGCACTCGGTAATTTAATAAAAACCCACGGGCCCTTCATTTTCAGGAAAGTGCAAAGTTGGAAAACCAAATGTGCAAATGAACGGTCCTCAAGATGAGTCTGAATAATACGTGAAGTTCTTTCGGCTGGATTTGCACTCGGGATGTAAGCAAAAAGGTCTGATGTAATTGTGCGTTTCAAAAACAGGGGGTGAATAAAAACAGAAAATAATCAATCGTCAAATATGCCAACTTGCCCCCAAAGCCTTGCGAGCTGGGAGATGATTTCATAAGTATATTTCAAATATACTCAGCTATTTCTATATCCACGGTGTTTGATGACTCACAGCTGTGGGCCTAGGATGAGTGTGGAAGTCACAGTAAATAGAGACTAAATATCTCGCACGTTAGAAAAGGAAACAGGCTTCTGTCCTAATTACTTTCGCGTTAGAAGATCAAGGTACCAAGGTGCATTTCAGAGAGAAACCTCCAATCTCTTCAAAACCCGTTCTCCACTTAAAAGAGGAGACGATAACCTTTCAGTCATAATAAAACCGCAAACGTCCTGGAGCCTAAATGAATTGCATGAAATGCTCTGTGCATCCGGTCAGATTCCGCTTCTTTATATTACTTCAGCATCATATCGATACACTCCACTGTATTTCAGAAACGACATGACTAACCTGCATCAGCCTCTCCAGCTGGTAGAACTTGCAGTGAAGATCCTCAAAGTTGTTTTTGTAGAGCGCTCTGAGGCCGTATTCATACATGATCTTCACCAGCACACAGAAGGCCTGCTCCTCCGGCATCTGAAAGAACACGAGTGACTTCAAACAAAACGACACTTCGACAATTTCCAACGGAGTGTCCAACATGCAGATCTAGCACCAACAAAGGGAACCAGGACACTTTGTTTGGATTTCTTGATAGCACTTCGCTTCGAGACAACAAACAGACTCATTCTCAATCAGTCGCCATGTCAGTTACAGTCGGCCACTTTAACAGTGCCAGACCAAGGTCAAATTTCATTTACCAAAGATTTGGGCAAATCTCGTCCGTCTGCTCCTTAAGGTAGATTGAAAAATAATTCTATTTTTTGTGACAGATTTGACGCATGTCGCTTTTTATGTGTGTTTCAAAGTATGTTTTGCTTAGATAAATGAGGTAAGAGGCATTAGAGAAGAAATTAGAAGGTTTGTTCACATCCCCACCCACCCATCCCCGCACCCACACCCACACACATACCCCCACACACACACCCCCCCCCACACACACCCACACACACACTCCCACACACACGCACACACTTGCAGACAGTGGGATGAGGTGATATTTAATCAGAGTGACAGTATGTGTTTGGGGCTGAATGGGCACCTGCAGGTAAGGCTGAACACCTATTAATATTCCTGACATCTCGTCTAGAAACCTCTCCCTTCTTCCTCTTCCTCCTCTATGACCTGTCTGCCCCCCTCCTCCTCGATTACCTCTCTTTTTTTTTTTACTGCCCCTCCTCAAATTTACAGCCTCCTTCTCCCTCACTTCTTCCCGTTTGCTTCTTCCTCCGCTCCCCTCTGTTTTTTTTTCTGCACTCCTTTGGTCTGTACCTCATTATGCATTATCCACGGCTCTTTGCCAAGATTCCCCTTCCATTTATTTTCACTCCTCCTCCTCCTGACCTCCGCCTTCCTCTCCACTCCCCGCTCCATCTTCCTACTCTTTAACCTTGTCATTTGGACAACAACCAAACTTCCACCGCCCTCCCTTCCTCCACTTGGGACTCCCACCTCAATATGATAATTACGCTGTCTTTTTATTTCCTTCTTCAAAACCTTTTAGGCGTGTGAAGAAAAATACAATTTGCAAAACATTCCCAATGAGATGATACAAACAGATGATTAAAACATTTAATGAAAGACTTGCCCACCTCTTTTTCACCGCTCATTTTCTAATACGACACTCTCTTACCCTTTCAGCGGTACCTTGTTTCACACACTCTCACTCCCTCTATTTAACTAAATCATTCTCCTATTAACTATTTTCCTAGAGTGTTCAGCACGTTCCTTTCAGCCACAGACATTCTTTCAATCTCCCCCGCTCTCAGCCTCCAAGGATTTATTCTATACATTATAATTTACCGTCCCTGTTCCATTTTATCATACCTAGTGCAAGCCATCAGACTTTCAGTTTCTGTAGAATCAATGAGGCTTAGAAGGTGCAGTCGCACATTGGCGACATATTTTCTTTGCAATAATGTTAGCCTTGATGTTTTGTTTGATTGTCGCACTTGACAAATTCATTAGTAGCATAAAGTTAACACGTCAACAACTTGCCAGAACTTTTATTCTGGGCTTTTATTTATTTGATATATCTGGCATGGGAAAAGCACTAGATGGTTACTCAGTAAATGCAAGGACTATATTTGGCTTTTATAATGATGTGGTTAAGAAATTCAATTTCTATGTATCAATTCTGGCAATTGACTTGTGTGATAAATGAAATTAAAATAAATCATATCGTTAATTATTATTTAATTTTTCTCTGTGAAAATCTCCTTGTGCTTATGTGTATGCGCATCTACTGTATGACACGTGTGTGGTTGGAGGGAAAGTGGGATGAGGCGTTTACTCACATGCAGCAGGAGAACAGCAGCAAGGAACGACTGGCCCTGACAATAACCAATTTCCTCATCATAGACAGAGTAGGCCTGTGGAGAGAGGGAAAACAATTTGGTTACTCTGTCAACCCAACATTAGAAATCACTGATATCAATACACAATGTTGAATAATGACGCGTTGATCCAGATATCTTGCGACCTCTAACTTTTTCTACACGTACTGAATTGAATTGAAGACATTTCACCATCAATAGCCCTATAAACTAAACTAAAAACTGTTAAATAAATGACAAGGCATCACGGCAAAGCAAAACTGTAAAATCTTAAATGAGACAAGAAATTTCTATTAAATGGAATTGACAGTGTAGTGCCCTGGGACGTGATGATAGCTGCTGGAACAGCCAAGTCTTACGATCTTAAATACACTGTGAGGATCAACAACAGTTTGACAATTATTAACACCTACAGTACATAACCAACAATCCAGTGGGTGTTTGAAAGAGGCCGACCAGAGACAGTCCCACACGGGTGCGAATGACACATCCCGCTATCACCAAGGATCTCAAAAACAATACCATTGTCATGGATGTGGCATGACTGATGCCGGTGTGAAAATCTTTTTCTCACTGAATGGATAACGCGATCAAAGGGGTGGTATTGCGTTGCCATTGCTCAACAAATATGTACGACAAAAGCGATAGATCATTTTCTGGTGCCTGAGGCATTGTTAAATGCTATAGGCTATTTTTTGACACATAACCAATGAATCAGGAGAGTTCCATCATGGGTTACATATAGTTGTCAACTTCTGGGAGCTGCCAACTTCTGGGAGCTGCCAACTTTTGGTACGGTTACAATGAAGCAACTAGGGTACCAAATGCCTTCTCAGTCAGTTTAAATGCTACATAAAGCATTACATACATACAGCATCAATTCCTACATTTCCTAACAGAGGTTCTGATGAGAGACAAACAACAGCAATTACCGGTCCTCGAATTATCCCCGAAAAATATATTTCAGAATCAGAGTCAAAATCAGTACGGTAATGTTTTCAGTCCCCTCAGACAAACCAGCTTCTTTTTATCGTGAGACATTTTAGAGTCGGTGACAAGTGATCTCGTTTTATCTTCAAAGCCTGTTGCCTTGTTGATGCTCCACCCGGCATTAGTCTCATCACTGTCATGAACAGGTTGTCAGACCACCAAAATCTATAGAAAACATTTCCTTGGGGAGAGAGAGAGAGAGAGGAGGTTCCCCGGAGACTGTCCCTCTGTGTTTTTGGTTTTATTTACTCTTTGTTTTGGGTGAGCCTCTCGTTCTCCTCTCTGAGCTAATTCCTCCAAGCTCCATCTAATAACATGTCTACTTAAAAAAAAAAAAATCTGGAGCCTTAAATCTGCAAAAAGTATTTTTTTATGAACAACAATAATATATCAGGATTTGTTTAAGCTGATATGGTGTCAGTGAATAGTTTATATTCACATATCCAGGTGTGCAACATGACTAATCAATTGGATTCCAGTGTTCTGGTCATCTGATGAATGCAATCCAATATCGAGTCTCTGAGAGCTGTCACCGGTTTCTCCAATTTCCTGAGGCAAATATATATCTATACACCCCTTCACAGTTTAAACCAGGATCCAGGGAGAGGTAAATACACGTATGTCATTAGGTCTACACTTTTTGTTCGAGGGCACAAGGTGAAGACGACATCACAAAGCTTCAAAACTTAACTTATCGGACAAAGAGACTGAGAAACATTAACTATAAACTGGTGACATGATTAATGGGAAGCATCCGAATGAGTGGGCTGGCATCCCTAGGTAATGAGATAAACCACCTCACCTGACCTCTACTTACAACCTCCAGGGCAGAACCAGCCAGACCTGCAGCTCAAACTAGTTCTGAGGCGAGGAGAACCAGAAATAAGCAGAAATTGAGATTTTATTTTAATACATTTAAGTTATGGTTTTTTTCAGGCTTTTTCCTGAACAACTTTAAATCACTCAGGGGGCGAAAAGTTCTATATATTCTTTCACAGATATGTTGGAAGTCCTTGACGGACACATCGACTGTAACAGCAGTCAAACCTGCTTCCATCGGGTCAAGGATTATTTGCCCTTTTCCATGCTTGAAAAATCAGCGTGGACATTCGGAGCTCCACTGCTGAGCTGTGCAGCTAATTTGGGGTTTGATGTGGAGGTAATGGAGAAGTCTCGTGGAGCTGTCCGGAGTGTAATCTACAAGCTGACATGCTTGATGGAGTGTGGCATGTTGGGAGAAGTGTGTGCTGACAGATGGATGGGGGAGGTCCTGGTGGGTGAAATCTAAATTTGTTAGCCTGAGCAGATAATAGGCTCAGAGGGATGGATTATAACAATCTATATGCCCCGTTTCAAACAACCATACTTGAACAACTTTGCTATATA
The DNA here is from genome assembly GCA_016785305.1 of Colistium nudipinnis. Lineage (NCBI taxonomy): Eukaryota > Metazoa > Chordata > Actinopteri > Pleuronectiformes > Rhombosoleidae > Colistium > Colistium nudipinnis. Next base: position 283,461 of record JAFBJU010000175.1, read on the forward strand.
AGACACTTTGAAGAAAGCAAAAATGTGCAATTAATCATTATTCGAAAGACATGCTGGCACATTTTCTTTCCGACAGATGCAGACCATTGCCTCGATAATGATAGAGCTATATGAGGTGATTGATGTTTACTTATCTTCTAATCTTGCTTTTAATAAAAGGCATTTGTTAAACTGTTTAGGGTCTTCAGTTAGTTCTGGAATTAGAACGTTTGTGTTCTGGACCAGAGGTTGGAAACTCTCAATTAAACCCAACTGACATGTGCACTGCTGTTCACTACATATCTTTGTCTACTGTCATCTCATATCAGTGTTTGTTCAATACTTCCATTTATGGCGGAGAATAGATCATTGGTGACTCTGAGCAGTTCAGACTCGTTAATAAAAACAGCAGAACAGAAAGAACCAAATGCGATAACAGCTGAAAGGTGGAAAAATGCGTGAGGAAGAGAGCATTGGTAGATTTTATGGTTATAAAAGTAGCCAAATCCCCATGTTGATGTGGTACAATTTCATAGGAGCTGCTTTTTTTTTATTATTAAACAAATTAATGTTGGGCTCTCTTGAATTCTTAAATGTTTCAGCTTCTACGATGAGTAATATATGGCAATTTGTCCCAAAATATGAAAATAAACTTCAGGTACCTTTTGTTGTCAGAAGGAGCAATAAAAGAAAAGGTTAAGGACATATTGCATAGAGTTACAGAAGATAGAGACGGAGCCTCATGAGAGGTCCTGACTTGGGCTCTCTGGAGTTAAAATGACTACCCGTGAGCATCGGTGTTGTTGAACAAAATAATACACATCCAAAGACAAGTGCTTCACTAATTCTATTTGAAATATATGTCAGCTAGCTGGGAGATATAGTCCCAGTAGTAATTGAAACTATCATTTATACATTGCAACCAGAGTATTAAATATGATTATTATTTTATTTTTTTTACTGTAAAAACACTTTTACCTGAGCACCATTTCTATGGCTATAACAATAATCGTTGCTCTGTGTAGAACAGAAATATATATGTTTTTGCTTATAAGGGCCAAAGGTCAGTTGTAGTTTTGACATAAAAACTGATATAACAATTTCCACTTTTCCTCAAGAGGAACCTGCTGCCTGCGTGTAGTTCTAGAAGTCTGGCGGTCTCCAGGACATACACTGTTACCCTGAATAACATGTGTATCGAAATACCCAGTGATCACTGGGATACGCAACATTAGCCGGGTTGATGAGGCATGTGAATGCATTATCATGTTTGCTTTTTTCCCCTGCGTTGTTTAAGTTCAGTTTCCGTGGAAACGGGGAATAGATTGTCTTTATCCTTTCATCTGAGAGTCACAGGCTTACGAATCCCCACACCAGCTGGAAGAATAATGTTCCTCACTCCCGGAGACTGCGCAGGTAGGCCGGAAGTGGGAACGTGTGTGAACATTAATAGCATGAAGCAGAGTATCGGTGGAAAAGAGCATCGGAGTTCGGGTGACCTTCCCTGGAGAGTAAAGGTTAGAAAATAAGACTCCAGGCTTATTACGGAGCTAAATATGAAGATGAATATAAACCTTGTCCTGGATTCATTGTGCCTGTGACCCACTCATGCCTCAAGATCCGACCAACCTTATCAGCAGCAAATCTACATGGATTTGCATACAAATGAAGCCTGGCTCGCCACTGACCTAGTTGGGTCTAGACAGGATGCTAACCCTGCCTGACAGGTTCTCCCTGAGCGCTGACTGGCCATACTCTACTTCTGCTGTACCAGGAAAATACAAAAGGAGCAACAGTTCCACCTGGTTGTTCTCCAGTCAGTGTTAGATCCCATTTTTTTGCTTTTCTCCAAAGTTGTTCCTTAATCCGTATGGTCAAGAAATTGTTTCATACTAAGATCAGGGTTTTATTTACTAATCACGACTAACAGATTTTGGATTTGATGGGACTTTTTAGATATTCTGCGACCTGCGTATCTTACGCCATAGTTAAATGTTTATATAATAAATGCGTTGATGAACAATCTTTTCTATAATTAAATATCAGAGGTATAAAAACGGTTTGTTGTTGTTATTGAACTTAACCAGTAATGATCAATGAGCTGCTATCTTGTCAAAGAGTATGCAGGAATCTATTCTGAAGATAAGACTAAAATCACTCTGAAGCTTGGTAAACTATTAACAGGAGCATCATACATCCTGATCAAACATATACTTTTGTCTCTTTGTAATGGAGGGGAAAAAAAATAAATAAAAAAACTGTTGGGCGTTGCAAGGTCATCTGTGCATAAAAAACGTCTTGGTTGAGGTCCCAGCTGCAGCCAGGGTAAGACCAGGACAGTGACGGAGATTAGGACTGGCTCTAATACATTACATTAATGCTGACCTTGGCTTTTGTTTGAATAAAATGTACCGTGTGTCTTCACAGATAATTACCTCTGGACAAAAGTCCACAGAGACCTTCTCCTTAAAGCACTTATTATGCTGGTTCGTGTTCACGGAAAGTTTGCAGTGTTGCCAATATTTGCCTTATTGTGGCTGATTTCACAAAGGTTCAGAACCCATTCAAACAGTTAATCACTCAGTATACGTCAATTTGTGCAAAACGACTCGTCTTTGCCAATCACTTACACCAGCACCGCTATTTTCCTTCATACCTTGATTACATCCTGTATTGAATATTGTAACACTATTTTATTCGGTCCCCATCTCGATTCCCTGCATAAGCTCAAGTTGGTTCAGAGTACAGCTGCTTGTATCATTATCCCAACTCCTTCGACAGAGTATATCACTCCTGTTCACCAGGAACTCACAACACCATCTGCTCATTTAACTACCATGGGGTGGAGAGCCTTTCCCTCGTCTCTGGAGCTCCCAAAAAACAGGCAGAGTGGCGGATCTCGCGATCTTGAGTTGAGCTTTTTTGAATGCTCCCATTGCTAAAAAAGTGTAAATTATTATTTTTACATGGAATAACATAAGAGCCGTGCTCTCTCACACCACAAATGACAACCTATAGATTATAATACAACACGGAATGCTGGATATTAACAAAACAACATACAATGCTGTATATTAATGAAAAACTGCATATGGACATAAGGTCTTTCAGTACTCATGCAAACTCAGGCTATATCCCATATGCTCATAGTGTATTTGCTCCTACATTTTAGCTTCAAAGGCCTCATCCAGGCTCCCCTCAGGATCAGCCTGACAGCACGGTGCAAACGTATCATTGAATAATTCAGAATCATTAAAATGATGAATTTACTTCTGCCTCCAAAAACATCCAAATTTAAAAGTGGGCCTCCAAGATTTAACTTTTTTTTTACTCCAAAAAAACAAATCCCAGTGCAAGCAAATGGAAACTTTCTTATTTCACAAACCATATAAAGAAATCAAGTTACAGAACTGAATGACTGTCCACTAAGGGCTGTGTATGTCCTGTATATGGAGATGGAATGATTCATATTGATGTCTCAGTAAAGGAGGTGGGCACTATCTATCATATACTGTAAAGCCCACATGAAATGCCAACCAAATTCCTGAGCTTTGCAGGAATGCATTTGAACAACAGCAGGATGGATGTCAAACTTGAAATAAAACAAGTGTATGTGTATGAAAAGTGACATTTTGTTTCATTATGCCATGAAGAAAGCCCATAAATCCAGAACCACCTGGAAACTACTGACTGCCAACTCGGTTGCCGGATGGATGCCCACGTCAAACTGACCTCAAAGTCATATCTCAGGCTCACCTTGCAGATCTTGTAGAGTGAATCCTGTCCATCACCGTCAGAGTCCTTGAAGTAGTCGTGTGCAGGGAAGGTGCGGTGGACGTCGCGGGTGATGACCCCCTCCTGGACTGAGTCCTGAAACATACAGGGATGAAACAGCGTGATTAAAGTGCAACCTGATACAGTTCATTTTGTGTTCAACTCAGCTCACAGGAGTTCTGTTTGTACGTTTGCAAATACAGTAAAAAAAAGAAAAAAAAGTCATTGTATTAATGCATAATTAGGATACAAAGCGACAACATTATTTCCTTGTATTATCATTTGTCCCATCCCACCAGCAACAGCACTCCCCGGGCCACAGTCACTGTGTCTAATCCAGAGCCACTGCAGTGTACACACACATAAACACATACCAAACATGACCGCTTGTTTTCCTGTGTGCTTCTCACAAACACACATACAGGCATACACACGCACGCACGCACGCACGCACGCACGCACACACACACACACACACACACACAAACACACACACACAGGCAACGTGCCACTGCCCCTCTCACTTTCTCTTCCAACACAAACAGCACGTCTCACACTGTCACACATACACACACACACAGTATCAGACAGAAGACTGGCAGTGCAGCATTCTGCAACAACTCACTGCAAGCCGCAGATAAAGCAACCCTGAGCCTGACTGACCTTGATGTGTGTTTGTGTGTACCAGCGACAAAGTGGGAGAATGTGGGCACAAGCGCACGTGTGAGTGAGAAATGTCATGCGTCTTTCTTTTTTCCCCACTCCTTCTTTCCCAACAATAGAGTGGAAAAAGGAAGGGATTCAAGTGAGGGTGTGTCGGGGAAAGGCATTCTGCTTTATGTTTGGAAAACATGTCAGAATGTTGTGCTCGTACGTTCAAAGGTCAGGGAGTCCCTTATTTCTGCACATTATGACCACTATGGACTTTGTCTTCATTGCTTCTAATGGAGAGGGTCAGCATGAATCGGAAGATTTCTTACAGGGACAAAACCGGTATCGAAAAACTGACAGGCTAACTAGTGTTTTGACCGAAAAAACAACAGTGACAACTATTCTATTCTATTCATAAAAATGTGAATACAAGATAGTTTTAACAATATACTACCATTTAGCAAAATACCTATGATCAAAGATTGTGTCTGTGGGGGTTCTTAGTCATCAAGATTGTGTTTGTAAACAAACATCACCTTAACGACGAGCAACTACAATGGTCATTTTTCACACGCAATTAATAGATTCATTGGGGAATAATAAATAAAATAAAATGTTCTACCTCAAAATCTAAGGTTTATCACAGAATAGTGACTATATTACACATACACACAAGCACACACATGTACAAAAACAGACACACTGCAAAGGTTTTTGATCAATTCTGCTGGCAAACGCTTTTAGGAGATTTAGAGTGTGGAGGCGTCGTGTCGTTCGGTGTGTTATGTGTTTGAGATGGAACTAACGGATTTGCATTGTGTTCCTTGCGCGGGGAACGGTGGAGCCCTTCATGAATGAGTGCCGCGCTGAACTTTTTCCTCCCCATGTGTTCACGGTTGTCTTAACCCGGCAGGAAAAAAAACAAAAAAAAAACGAAAATGTGACACGAATGATTATTTAATTCTGTTTGTCAAATGTTGTTTAATCAATTAGCTCATCAGCCATTAACCAGCAATGAATATGCTAAACGGAACCATTTGAACCTTGTAGGCTTTAGAATGTTTTGTATTTTTGATGGGAGAAACACTGACTCTGGATTACAGATTGTACTTTTCTGTCATTTAAAAGCGAATTGGGAGTAGAGAATGACCATATTGAGGTATAATTAATTATTCAGAAAATGCAAACATTACTTTCAAAATAACTACAGACTAATGAATACTGTAATCGTTCACAAGACTGTAATTACTATAGCAACATCAGCGAGGACCACTCAGAATCAGTTTGACACTGGAAGTTGTAAACTCTTTGATTTAATAAACCATGCATGCCTCTGCTAATTAACAGCCTCATTACTCAAAGAAATGCAAAAATAAGGATGGGGTGTCCTCTACTCTACTCTACTTCATCTCCCCCTTTCCTTCCTTCTTGGCTTGAAGCATCATTCTCTTCTAAAAATGCCTTCTCCCATCTCATTTATTCCTCTTCTCATTTATCTCTTCCCCTTTTCTACTTCCATGTTCTCCTCTCTTTTCCATTTCATCTTGTACTTTACCATCTCTTCTTCTTCTGCTTTCTCTGCTTTACTTTTTTCCCCACTAATATGCCTTACCTTATAGTCATTAACCTTCTCTTTTTACCTTTTTATTTCTCATCTTTCCTTCTGTCCCCAGTGTGCCCAGAATATTTTACCAAACATCTCTATACGGTTTTAGTATGCAGACTAACAAGACTACCGATCCACCAATGTACGGTTCTTTTATAAGTCTGTAACCAAACCTGTTCAGGAGTCCTAATACGTTATATTGAAAACAGATAACAGTTATTCGGTTCTACTCAATCACTATGAGTTAGTTCAGAATTATTATTGTAGGAATGTTTTTGATCCATATATATTTTGAAGGAGCTGTCAGTATCACCACAGGCAAACCCAATGCATAGACTTTGAGTAAATTGTAGAGCTATCTTGCATGTAATGACCTAACATGAGTCGTATGTTGCTTACTGGATGCGTGAAAATCTGCGTGTGTGAGTGTGAGTGTGTGTGTGTGTGTGCGTGCGTGTGCGTGTGCGTGTGCGTGTGCGTGAACACATGTCTTAGATTGTGAGGAAAGATTTTGACAAAACCATAATCGTTAGCACATGTTGGGATTTTGACTTACAACTTTAAAAGGCCTTTGTTTTGGGGTAAGAATAACATTAGGCCTAAGTTCAGGTTAGCGTAAAATAATAGGGAATGCATTTTTCCAAATAGTGCCCTGATATCTACAGGATGACAAAAGTGCATGTGTGTGAATGGTGAAGCTGACAGTTCTTTGATGTTTACAGGGAGACTGAGGTGCTCAGGAGAAGCTGCAGTTTCATTAGCTCTCAATCGCAGCGACCCAGTTCACCTTTGCTTGTGTACGCCATTAGTGCACTAACAATTCAGAGAACAGACCTACACATAAAGGGTTGAGAACAATCACGTAGCTATACAACGGGCTTTAAAGGTTTCGTCTACATGTTCTTGTACTGGCACGCGCAGTATCGGGTGAAACCGGCTGATGCCTCGATGTACCAGCAGCATTATTGGGTTGGAAAGCCGAAGTTGGACATCAGAGCGTCATAACAAGCAGGGTGACCGAGTCCGAGCACTCCGGCAGTCTGTGCTCACATGACCAAGATGTATTGCGTGGTTTGCCAAAAAAGGTTTTACGGGCTTAATGTGGCAAACCCAAAAAATGTACGCCCTTGGACTGAGAGGACAACAACTGTACGACACCTCAGGGTCATAAGCTACTGGAGATGAGGGGGAGAGCTGGGCTTTGCAAATAAAAGCTAGAAGCACACAGTTAAATATTATCAAGGCAGCCCCCGTCATCCAAAATATCCAATATATCTGAATATCTTTTTGCCACCGCCACATGTGTATGAATGGACACAGACAGAGGGATGGAGCAGGATATAGGCCATGCGTGTGTGTGTTCCATTATCAGACAGCGGTAAAGACAGGGGATCTGGGGGGCTGCGTCATCAAAAATGTCTTTGCTCTTCTTGGTTCGAGGAAATCCTCTTAGATTTTAGTTTCTGTAAAAAGTAGATGGTTTGTGTTGTGATGATTTACACAACCAGACAGAAAGGATTGTTGGCTCCCTCCTGATTGTCTAAAGCAGTGCATGCACATTTCAGTAAGCTGTTCCAGTAGAGTGTTGAGACTAAAGAGCCTGTTAGCCCAAAAACGCCATGAATATGAATACTAGGAGTATGCACACATATTCATGAGGCCACGCACAACACAGTCTGCAAACATGCACACAAATGTACACTGCTGAATGCAGGACGGCAAAACTGTCAGGGCAGCCAAACCTGTGCAAACCTTTACTCACACAAACACCTCTGTCAGCTGAAACGCTAAAGAAAATCACACATGATAAAATGCTAGTCTGCAAATATAAAATCTCACCTTTCATCTGTACACAAACCTGCAGGAATGCTATACATCAACACAGGCTCTATCGGTATTTTGTAAATGACATAATAAATAAAGAAAGATAGGCAAGGAGATTGCATCAATACTTTACACCATCACAATTCAATGTACTGTGTGTGTATTTCCGTGTGTGTGTGTGTGTGTGAGGCTAGGTGTTTTCCTCAGTATTGTGTGTACCCCGTCAGATGTATCCCCTGGTAGCTTTTAAACCGACTGACTGAAGGCGGTAAACAAGACAGGAAAGGAGATGGAGGCAAAGAGCATGAGGGGGGTGTGTGTGGGGGGCAGAAAGAGATCATGGCAGATAACGGAGAGAGAGAGAGACAGATTGAGACAAAGGCTGAAAAAGAGGAAGATAAAGAGAGGGCAGAGAGAAATGTACACAGAGGGGAATGAGAGGCTTCCTCTAATTGTAGCCTGGGGCCTTGTTGGGCAGACATTCCATTACTCAGACCTTACCAACAGGTAACCTACTTAACATGTGCAGCTAAAAATAACTAGTGCTGACAAGTCCGAACCTGCACTTCATCTCCGCACACCTCTACATTAAATTGCATTTCATCTGAGTCAATAGGCAATTTTTTATCAATTTTAATGTATAAATCAATATCTGTTTTGCTGCACATATATGGTTTGTTCAGCATGTTACAAATCAAATATACACACATATATGGCAATACAAATATGTATTATTCATAATTGAGTGGTTTAGTAAAATGTGTTTTTTTATTTATTTTATTTGGTTAAAATAATATTTCAAATGACCAAATATACAAATGCCCACCCTTCAGTGATTAAGATATATATATATATATTTCTTTAATATTTTAATCAGATCTTTAAGCGGCTTTATACTATTTTTGTTAAATATTTGATGTTAAATGTCCATGAAATGATATGTAATACTGCAAGCTTTCAAAGTTTGACTATTAATATTAGCGTTTTCCTGCCTTCCGAACAGATGGAACATAAAGATAAATGCAGGTTACTCAACAGAAAACTGGCTAACTTAAGGACACGGAATAACAATAAGATAAATGAATCATTTCATGCAGACAATGAACTGAGCAAAAATGCTTTGAGTTCTAGCTGTCCTCAGTTTGAGCAAGAACATACGAGAAAGAACAGACTGCAGTGGCACAAACTAAACTGCTTCGGCTGCAAACCTCGTAGAGCAAAGCAGTAAAAGGGCAGATGCTTAATGGGGGATATTTTAAATGTTAATCACTGCCTTGGGAACTGTGCCTTCATTTATATCACGCTTGAAGGCAATACAAGCGGAACACCTGTCATTTTATGATAAAACTTTTCATTCCGAAACGGGCAGAGCCGAGCTGACACTGGAGTTGTTCCGTGTCAGGTGTGCTCCTGCCCTAACGCTTTAAGTCGGCTGTCCACTTATTGTTTGCCTTCCAGGCTATTAGGCTCCGTTAGCGTCCCCCCGTCTCCATAGGGAGGAAAGATAAAACCAGGGAGCTTTAGGACCACTGGTCACTCATCTGAGGCGAGCTGACATTGATGACGAGTGGCCTTGGCAGAAATCTAGTCATGCTGTCCAAATGCAGGTCTCCTGGGTATCAGGTAGACAGGTCAGGTTTTTCCACTGAAAGAATATCGTGCTCCAACAGCAATGGATCCACTACGACACTATATTGTGGAATCGCATCAGCACCGAGTGGGTCTGTCAATGAATAGAGTGAAAATTACAAATTGCACATTTTCCCTTTGCAAGGCATCCAAACAAACTGCAGCAACATCTGCAGCCTGATAAATACACGCCATACAAGTTGTGGATTCTATGTTTAGAGAACAAATAGCTCACCGTGCGAACTCTGACATCTGTAATGAAAAAAAACAACAAAAAAAACACACTATTTAGATGAACCCGCTGATGTACGCTTCCAACAATTGTGCCGATAAGCTGCGCAGCACAGTAGTGTTGAAATTCAAATATCAGCAACATGTTCATTATTACGTGCAGGTTTTTATCCTGCGTTTAAACACCAGACAGACCAAATACAGAACAAATTACGCCTACACTTGTGGGTGCTTCGCAGCACAAGGTCAATGTGTCAACATTTTTGCTTTAAAAGCATGAGTCAGTCTGTCCATCAACAGCACTGAATCCTGTCAAAATGTCCTTGAGCCACATAATGAACCACCTACCTGCTCTCACATTCTCTGGATCTGAGTGGAAGTTAAACGTTTGAAATGTGAAAACTTAAATGTAGAATCCGAGAAGCAGCTCCCTCTCCTTATTGTGAGGTATTGAGTTACCCTGCCCTGCTGACAGTTACCCAATTTCTGGGTGTGGATGGGGCCCACGGGTGCTGGCTGGTGAGCTCCTCGACAGAGAGGCAGCCAGGAATTGCTAGACCAATGAGGCGGGAGAAAAATACAGCAGGTTCAGGCGGCTGAACACCCAGAGCCCACTATGTCCTGAAGTGACAGCCCAGGCAATCAGACATGATGCGGCTAGCATTTAACCCACCAGAGGCAACCATGAAGACAGATTGCAGAATACAAAGTCAAAGTGGGTGTGCAAAATAATTACTAAAAAGAGGAGCTTTCATTTTTTATTTAACTTTAGCAAGTGCCATTTAAAGCAAAACTACAATAGAGGCTTTTTCTTAATCATGTCTATTCCTACTGTATTTTCTGAAACATTGAAATAGCCACCAAATACAGTATCTGACACCATAAGATGATGACACTACACACAAGGGGAAAGTGTAATTAAGCATGGTGAGAAGTTGCAAAGGATTATGCCACCAAAGTCGCATCTGAGAAACGTTTGCCTTGTCAATATGAATACTATATTTAGTTGAGTATCACTCTGGACAACCGCACACAAACACCACAAAATCACTTCAGTTGGAAACCAGTTTAAGTTTGTATATCTCGAATAATATCAAGGCAGGCTGCAGCACCCAGCTGGAGTTGAAAAAGGAGGAAAAGGGGTCACAACAGAGGATCGGGGGCTTTAGCTACTGACGTTCGGTTACATCCCATTCAAATTCATAAATCATTAGTTCCTCCCTGAATCTTACTTATGATTGAAATAGCAAAGGATATTCACCTTCCTCTCAGCGTGGCAGTGTTGCAATCGGTGCCCCTATTTTTCAAACAGGAGTGAGGAAACAAAAGCAAGGAATGTGCCATCTGAGCTTGGCATTAGCGTGAGCTGGGAGCAGTGCATTATGGGCCATGTTGGAGAACAGAGGCTGCGATGAAACCAGCAGCATGGTGTGTTAAAGAGCACGTCTGTCACAGGGCTGCACCCTGGACGTCCTCCAGGAGAGAGCACGCTTAAGCGGCATTGTCTTTTGGGATCACTTCACACGGTGGCTTAAAAACGTAGTTTGATGAGATTCTATGAGAATATATACAAAATAAAATAAAAAGGGATTCATGTAAAGGGATAAATTCCAAAAAAGGTTGACAGACATAGGGAGGCAGGGTGAGAGAGGGTGAACCAAGAGTGGGAGCAAAATGACCAGAATATTAGCAAGATCATTCTTTCAGTGCTGAACCTAAACTTGTGGAGTCTGTGAAGGTAACATCAAGAGCAGCTCTAAGTAAGCAACTGGACTGGCCTAAGATTTTCTTGAAGACGATATAAACTAGTGGACTTGAATCGCGAGCGCTTCACATTAACCTAAAGACAAAGAAAAGGAAGAGACAGGAGCAGTCTGATAAATATGAGCCGCTGAGCAGAGCATTTAAACACCACCTGCTGTACTATCACTGCCTTGTTGCGGCAAAGACTTGCCTGTCCGTGTGGTTTCTCTTTGTTGACTAGTAAAACTATGAAACTGGTTATAAAGATGGGTGCAGATGAGGGAACGTGCGCTTGGCAAATCTTTCCACGGGAAGGTTAATATAAAATGCTTTACGGGCCATTTAGAAGATCTGCCATTAATTTCCACTGAGGCACCTTCTGGCTAATTAAATAATAAAGAATGGTTTGAGCAATATTCGCTGTGCTGACTGCGGTACAAACCACTGTACGTCTTCAGTGTAAAATCAATTAGTCACACACTGAATTTGGGCACGTTTTTGGCTCAAAGAACTATCAAAGAACATCAGAAGGAGGTGATGGTCAGGAAAGTGTGCTCTACATATAAGTGAAATATACTCAGTATATACCTCAGTGATAAAAAAAACAAAAAAAAAACCTTAAGCCACTTTTTTTTTTATCTGTACAATTCTTAGGAAGGCTGAGCCAGCAAGACATAGCTTATAGTTTTTATATGGACCTGCTATTATAGTCAGAAAAGATATTACAGAAAATCGGACTTTCTACAACTTTGGAGATTTAAACATGCCCAAGATTTCAGACTGTTAAAGAGTTAGACTCGAAAATACTTCTGAGATAAAAAGAAAATACAGGAAGGTGCCAATTATCAAAGCATGGTGGGCAGAAACATGGGCTGCATTATAACTTCAAAGCCTTCCCTCTATTCATAACGCTGTCAGACAAACACCCTTTGCTGCTGACACACCTGGCTCCCTCAGACGCTCCTCATCTCAGAGGGACACAGTGAGATTATCTATTGGTGTGATATTCAGAGGACGGCAGCCCAGTAATTAAAAACCAGCTTCCCCTGAGGCCTTTGTCCTTGGCTGCTGGCGGTGAAGTTTCTAGAGGCTTCCCTGGAGGTTTGAGTGTGTGTTTGTGTATGTGTGTGCGGGGGGGGGGGGGCAACAGCTGGCCCACTTGGCAGACTGCAAATTCATCTGTCTCTGTATCGCTGCTGTGGCATTTTAATGGTCCGGCTGGTTCTGCATTTCAATTTGCGGAGTTGGAACTGCAGACGCAGCATCCAGGCTGAAGGCAAGAAGGCAAAATTTCAAATTTTGCACGCGATGAAACTGGTGACGAGCAAAGCGTTCGGAGAAACACTGGACACAACAGTATGCCGCAGAGAAACAAGGCTGTGGATCGTCCTTAGCTACAGCTAAAATGATTGCTGATCCTGAAAATATAATTCAAAACTAAGAGTTAAGTCATTTATCCGAGACATGTGTTAGTTTATAGGGAATTAATTATCAAACATGTGCAGTGCAAATAATTGTACAATAAACAGCGCCTGATATGTAACAAATGTAACAAATACGCAAGTATTGTATTCAGGAATTGTCATATAAATACCATTACCCCACATTGAACACGATGTAGCCACAAAATATGGAGTCAGCAACCAAGTCAGCCGGCCCAACCCACGTGACTGTGCCCAACTCGGAAACGCAAATATGTACCGCGATATAATCTCAACATTTGTATCCGATCCGACACAGGTCAGGTATCCACACTTCAATACAGCAAAAGGATGCTCTTCTGCTCCTGTGTGCATTTGGTAGAAAACAAATATAAAACTGGAGGATGAGACGCCCCCTTTATCTCTCTCTCACATACACACACACACACACACACACACACACACAAACACAGAGCATCATTGACAGAGGTCAGCAGATTAACTGCATCCCCCCAGGTATCTGTCATTTTCTGTGTGTTGTAGTTTTTACCGGGAGCTATGAGTTTAATCTCGGTTATGTGGGGACAGAAGACACCCAAGAGAGGTGATAAAGGAGGAGCAGAGGCTCGGGTGGTCCACGGGAGAAGATGAAGGGACTATTGTGTGGACGTCTATAAAGCTATGTTAATTGATGCTTCTGTGTGTGCAGATGGGACTGTGTCTTTTTCAAATAACATGGTACTTGTGTAAGATAAAGCCTGTGAAGAGTTGAGATGTAGATACAACATGCGTGCAGATTAATAATGAAAAGGTTGCTATTTTGGATCCAAAGCCAAAATTGTTTATAAACTGCAAATACACTCTCTTAAAGCTTGTTGCTTCCTCTGACCGAGGTTTCCATAGAGACACGGTGCCTCTTCAGTCCTGACGAACCAGAGACACAATGGAGACACTCATCTGTAACCAGGGATGTCTGTCTGGAAAGCGAACACTATTTTCCATGCACAGAATGACAGGGCGACAGCAGCCAACCAGAAATTTTTGACATCCTCTTTTGAAAAACTAAAAGCAACACTGGAGTAGTTCACGTATTGACAGCCACCAGTACAACACCGGTTTACACTGGAAAAAGGCGCATCAGTTTTGTTGCATTGCTCAAACCACACTTTGAAATACCAATCAAGCAGCCAATGTGTCCTGCCTGAATTATAAATATAAAATGCTTCATCACAGGAATTTGGTGCAAAATTATTTTTCTTATCGTGCTGGGATTAGCCGTTAGACGACGAGCATGCTGTGGTCATAAAGGGGTGCACAATGTCAGCAACAATACCTTAATAGGATGTGGCATTCAACCAATGATTAATTTGAATTAAGGGACCAAAGAGTGCCAAGAAAACAGTTCTCAACCCATTACGCAATAACCAGCCTGGAGTGTTGACACAAAGCAGGTTGGATCCACGGATTCATGCCTGACCTGACCATCTGCGTGCCTGTGAAGAAAACGTGATTCATCAGAGCCCGCTATGCTTTTTTACAGTCTTCATTTTTCCAGTATAAGGGTTTGTTTCAATAGTTTTTTTGTTTGTTTTGCTTTTTTAGAGGAATCACCAAACGTTACTGCGATGCTGGCTTGAATGTGCCCGAAGGTTTTACAATTTCCTGGTGATTATCCATCTGAGCTAATTAAACACGCCTCAATTTTACTGCAGGCATGATCTCTCAATTATCATTGGAAGAAAATGTGTGTCACATGACACATTGGCAGTTGGCATTATCACAATTACATAATCTTGGAGTGCAAAATAGGATTGTTAACATTTGTATTGCTGATTCCGTCCTGGTGTCAGAGAAGTAACGCTGCCGTAATGCTTACTATATTTTATTTGTTCACATCATCCACTTGTAGTCGGGCTCATTGCCTCAGACAAGGAACAAGTCATATCAATGACGGCCTGAGGGCAAAGTTCTGGACTGTCGACACTGAATAACTGTCTAACAAAGCCTCAGGGTAGAGGGAGAGAAGGTAGGAGCAGGGAGGAAATATGTTAAGGAGCCAAGGGGGTAATTTGACTGTCTAATGGAATTGAATTCATCTCAAATGTTCTAACAGAGAATTAGAGAAACTGGCTGTACGTCTGGTGTCAGAGCCTCAGTATCTTAAGGAGATTAAAAGTAAAAAAATTAAAATAAAAATAAAAATTCTCTCCTCTCCGTCAAGGTGCCTCTCATTGTCCTGTCATTTTTTTTTAAAAATGCCCCAAAGAGATTTACAAAATATGAGTGTCAAACCTAATTATGGTAAGTTGATTGATGTTGATTTATTTTTAATTTTGCTTTACATTTTCTACGATAACAAAATTGGTCACTACAATGTATTTCCTGTACATTTTCTGTGCTTCAAATTATTTAGTTCATTCGACCATTATGTATGGAGAGAATGCGATGGAGAGAAGTGGTGCTGTAGCTCACAGTCATCAGTTTTTCAATCACAGATTTAACAATCAATACATTAGTTAAAATGAATCAATGACTGACTGCTTCATTCAGCTCCAGATGTGGGTGTGTAAAATCTTAATGTCTATTCTGACAGTTTCTTGTCAAATATTTAATCTTTTACCTGTTAAATATTGGATATTTAGCCTAGTCTTCTATATTTATAACTGGATCATAAAAACCCTTCTTTGGGAAAGATTTTCCCCTCAGGGTTGACATAAAAATTGTCCTTCAGCCGACTGCTTACCTAAATCTAAAGCTGACATTTACAAAATCTTCTCTTTAAGTAAGCCAGAGCCATCCTTAAAGAAGGTCTTCTTTAGCAAAAATGCCTTTTGCGCTCAAAGACTCAACTGTAGCCGTGTTTGGTGAAAATCTTAAAATTAAGAGCTACATCAAAAGGTCGTCTTTAATTGAAACCTTCGCAAAGGGACAACTGAACGTGCATGTACTGAGAGCACGGTGTCTGAGCATTCTGTATTGACAGGGTTTCCACGTCCTATGGAGTACATCCTCACCCATAGAAGAGACAATCATTAATCTATACAAAGACACATGTCGGCACAACGTTAGAAAAACAACACCCTATATGGTATTGTTGTGCAAAACCTAAAGGTCATAAAGGGTGGGGGAAAACAGATGTTCAGGCAAGAAACGGACAGTTTTCTACAACCTTACTTGTAGGGCAGAGGGTATTATTAAAAAATATATAAACAAGCTAGTATAAATCTGCAGAATATAAACTGTAGTCTAGGGCCATTCACTCAGGCGTAATAGAGAGACTTCAACGGGAAACGGTATATTTCAACCTGCAATGGAATATTTCAGACCAGCATATGTACCCTCAATGATCCCACGATCTTGCAACACTATGTGCTTTATATTCCAAACGCTGTTAAACAAGAAATATTTTCATTCATAGTTACAAATAACCAGTTTTTATCTCATCAACAGAACCTCTCCAGCAACAGAGCCAATATGGTCCCATCTCAGGCCAAGCAGGCAAACAATAACCCTGTCCTAAATTGGTTCTCACAGTTGCTGCTAGCCAGAGACATGCTAGGGTGCTCAAGGGTGAGGTAGGATTCCTTCGTCGCATAGTCAGCATTACACAAGACCAGAAGAAGAGAGTGATGGTGCAACAGAGACCGAAAGACAATATGCGAAAAATTGCACAATCAGACTTTTTCAAACTGAAAGTGGATTGCTGTGCGCTAGTTCAAGGAAAAAGCAACGTGCACATTTGGGAAAGTCAAAACATACACACACACACACAAAAAAAGGAAGATAAAGCCCATGGTCGAGTGGCCACTGATTGATGGGAAGAAAATATGGTAATCATCAGGTCCCATGGTGACCTAGAAGCTCTCAACTCTGAGGTTACATTTACACTGCGGTCTGAAAATGTAACTTCAGCTGAAGAATACAACATATGGAAAAACAAGTAGTTCCATCAACTCAACATCTGCCTTCATTGTGTTTTGAAACATCATTTAAAGGCCATGGAGCCAGTAAAAGTAGCATGACGGTTAAGTGATGCACATTTTTGAAAACGAACATACTGTAAAGAGACACAGTCGGCTACAACTGGGTTAACACCTGTCAGCTTTCAGGCTGCGAGCCCCACGCTTTTTTCAAAGAGTAAGGCCATGCAAGATGTATGAAGTGTGTCCTCCTTATGCCATCAAAGGCTTTTCGCTCGGTGCCGCAAGGCTCCACCATTAACACACAGAGGCAGGAACTGGCTTCCCCTCCAATTATGGCTTCCCCACCTCAAAAGACGGTCAGGTGGTCCTTTCTCAATCGGGACGGAAAGAGGAGGAGGAGGAGAGTGGCAGGATGGAAAGGGAAAGAGGAAGTGAGGCGAGTGCTGCCATTTGTGGAAATAAAAAGGAATTTCTGATTTAGTGTTGGCTATGAATAATGAGCAGTCCTGGACCGGGATGCTGCTCTTGGTTGGGCTGCATATTTCTCAGTGGATCCATTGCTCCTTGGTAGGAACTACCATTTTAGAAATAAGGAAAGCATCCAAAGACACGCTTGGCTTTACGAAAACTTTGCATGAAACTTTTTCTAGGCTATGACCGTTTTTGATAGCACTCATGTAGCTAGATACAAAAAGATCCACATGGGCTCTCTGGTGCTGATAGTTAGACAAGCAAATGTTATGGCAATGTAATACACGGATTCTGCAAAACTTCTGCAGGAGAACTTTGCAGGTGTAGAAATAAACATTCCACGTAAATACAACTAATTTAAACAAATAAACATAACAAAAAGAAACATAAGAACACAGATTCTATACAACTTAACGATGTGCAACTCTAATTCTAATTATCCAATTGCTTGAGAAATACTGTATTAGGCCGATGACTCTTTTTCACCTTCATTCTTTCGCTTTCCTCCCGACAATTCCCATATCAAACCTTACCACTTAACCACCTCACCTATAAAGCAATCTTTTCTCTCTCCACCAAGTTCCTCTCCATGAACCTGTTTGGAATGTTCTTACAGTACTCCCCTCAGTCTCTCTTGCTCAGTTCTCCTTTACACTCCTGGGTCAAGAGAGTAGGGCTACGGCTGTTTCAGTGATCGCCTGCAGTCTAAAGATCAAGAATATGATTTTCAAAGGCCAATTTTCGCAGGGAACAAGAGATCAAGTCTTATAATGAGTCTACTGTTCATATTGAGACAAAACATGAAGGTGTGCATTAAGCCCAGATTGCATTAAATGGAAGGTTATCCTGCTGCAGATTGGCTACCTAGCAAATGCCACCAGATCAGACAACTACTGGCTCAGAATAAAATGAAGAGTCAAAACCATGAACCCCCTCAAAATGAAATATTTGCTTTGTGTCTATATTTGCTGCAAGGTATTACTTGATGCTCTCTTTCTGGAGCAACCCTCTGGAGGCAGAAGTTTAAACATTAAATCCCAACAGCCCCACTCTCTCTCTCTCTCTCTCTCTCTCTCTCAGAAATTACACAATAGCCAGTTCTACTGCAGATACTTTCTCTCCAAAGAAGAGTCACATAACTCATTTTATCCTTTTATCTGCTCTTTACATAAACAACAAAATGAAGGACAATTAACTCGTCACTTCACTTTATTCATGCATATAAATGTTACTTCAGTGATTCCAACAGAGTCACCACATTTCAAAAGATAGCCAAACATATCGCCCAAGGGCACCTTTAAATATTTGCTAATCACACAGATCCCATCAAGTATAGATAATCAAACTGGCAGCTACACAGTAAAACGCCTACAGCTCCATCATCCTCATAAATCTGTGGCAAGTTAGAAATACTGGGGGGGGGGGGGGGGGTTTGGGGGGGGGGGTGATATTAATTAGTTATTAATGAAAAATGACTTAACACACATTCTACAAAAAGCGACTTCACACCTGTGAGTGTCTACTATATGTACCTTTATTGAGTTGGCAGCAACAGCAAAACCATAGCTTTAGACAAAGTTTCAAAATAAAAAAATAGATACTGTGTAATTGAACACACTCTGCCTCCTACTCAAAACATTAGCAGCCTAGTTGATTTAACACAAATGGGTGTGCCATACCTCTGTCAGAATGTTTATTCTGATTTTTTTTTGGCCATACAGCAGATCAAAAACAGATACACACACTTTACATACAGTATACTCATATACAGTATATTGTGTAAAGGTATTAACATAATTTAATAAATAAATACATATTGACCTGTAATTAATCTCTTCACTAATCTCTTTTCAATTAAAGCCCCTATCAGTGTAACTAAAAATAGCACAACTTCATCAAACAGTTTTCATTTTCTAACACTCCGGTTAGGTCAGTGTAATGCAGACACATTTAAACAATTAACTTTTTTAATATTCTTTTAATGGCTCTTGGATTTTTGAGAAACCCTGAGCCAAAACACGTACACAACCTGCTACAAAAAAAGCTCACCCAAAGAATGAATATTTGTGCAACTTCTGACCAAATACTGTAATCTCCACTTTAATGAATTATTTAAACTTTTACATTACATGGTAACAACTGGGCCATTTTATCTTAGGCCATTACAGAATTTAGTTTTTTCTCGTATCTACTGTTGTGTGTTGTTTGTCCTTCACAGTGAAAATAACAGCACTAATTGAGATCTTTTAGATGCATCCAACAACTCACTGCACTATACTCCAAATGAGGACAAAACACACAAGCTATCAAAATAAAAAATATATACATCTAATATTTAACACAGCTTTGTTTTGCGTTTCCCTACTGTTAGGTCATATGGGTAGAAAAGGGAATTCACGAGAATCAAACAAATGTTCTGCTTCCTCTTATCTTACAGATGAGATGTAGTTGTCAGATAATAGAACATGTACATACTTTGTGGAATAAGTCAGTTTGACTGTGATGAATGAATGACTTGAACTAGTCTGGGTTAATGTGAAAACCCACCTGAACTTTTTACATCATGTAGAATCTAATCAGTAGCTGTACTTTCAGAAATGTACATCGACAGAAGATATGTTCATGTAGCAGGAAAAAGATTGTTTTAAAAGTGCAGCATGTCCATGTAACAGTAATTACTTAGTCTATCTTTCTTTCACTTTTCCTACAAAATACATATTTAGGCACATATACAGAACAACCTGTGCTGCATTAAAGCTGCATACAGCGATGTTTTTTTTGTTTTTTTTCATATCAACACTGAATCCAATAACTCTTAAATTTGTTAAAGGGTGATGACTGCTGATAAAGCCCATTCTGCAGGCTTTCCCCCGGTTGCTTTTATGTACCGATCCGGCTATCCCAGCTCTCTGAGCCAACAATGCCAACACAAACAGTATAAACCATGTGCAGCCACTTTTAGCACCTCTCCATTTCGAGTCGACTGTTTGTCACAAATCTCATGCAAAACTTCAGAGAGATGGAGTAAACATGTGGTTTACATTCATAACGTGGTCAAAATCACTTAACGCAGCTTTAAAATGACTTACACTGGGTACTGTTTAAGCAGCATAGAATGAAACAACAGTTACAATATCAAGGGGCTGGGTAAGGGTCAGTTGGATTCAAGCATGGACAAGTATACACATAACAAGCAAGGCCTAAATCACAGATGACCAACAGTCCTATGGGAGCAAAGAGAGAAATTATTGGCTATAGTACGTGGCTGTTCTCTTGCTAAATGAATTACAATTTGACACTGATCCAGTGATCCAAGGAATGTGTACAAGGTAAATTGACTGGAATGACTATAGTACTGTGCTGTAGCAAAAGGGCGAGAAACCAAAGGCAGTCTGAAAGGTTGTTTCAGCAGCGCACATCGTCTGCTTTTTGTCTATCAAAAGCCCCTATTCGGGAAACAGTCTCCAGGCTACAAAGACACTAGAGACTTTTTTTCTCCGACATGAGGTTGACAAAATAGTTCATTGAGAAATCGTGATACCCCGCACTTCCCAGCAAAGTCATCTGTCGCTTGGGCATTCATGTCTCGTAAAAAGAAAATGATTTATCATCGCGTTCAGCAACAAATTCAAAAGTAAGGTTTTACCAATTTTAAGTCTGACCCCAAGTTAGGTTTGATGTTCTGAAGAGTGTACATTGTGCACACTGTGTTCATTCACAAATACACTGAAAAGCTGGGAAGAGATTGCTGAGAGAAAGGGGGGGGGGGGGGGCAAACGTATAATTATGAACAGTGTTCACAATTGTTGAAAAATGTGGCTGTGGTTTAACAAAGCAACACGAGATAAGCTGCTGATAGCCTTCAACCTTTATCGCAACTAAGCATGTAATTTCAGATTGGTTAAGTTTTACCCTCAGAGCAACCTCCAGACAGATCGGGTCACATTGACCCAAGCCTCTGTCTGTCCACTGTTCTGAAATAAAATCCACTAACATCTCTAGTAAAAATGACAGTGTCTCTGATGCTGAGCACCTAAAGCTAGAATGCATCTTCAGGCCATTTCACTTTTTTTTTTAAATAAATAGTGTAATTTATAATTAGAGAATAACATATGATTCTGGCAGTTCCAGTTTTCACCATCTATTATACATGGCACTTCCATATACAGGAAAAGTGGGATGTAATATTAATTTACTGGTTGGAAATGGTTGTCATGAGCACTCAGGCATGAAACTGTTAGCAGAACACTGCCACATCAGGAATGCCAATGTCACCAATGGAGAGAACCCGTGGGGGGAAAAACAACATGCTGGGCAGTTATCTGCCAAGAGCATCAGATCGCAGCCCTCAACACCACAAAATGAACTGCCTTGATACAGAAGCATTAATGTCAAGCAGAGTAAGGACCAATGCAGCCCGAATTCTGGAAATAAGGTGCTAATTTTAGTAGGGGTACACTAATTAATTTGTGACCAATAATAATCAGCTTATCTTTATATTTGTAAAGAATGGAAACGGCATGCCGCAGATTTAGGTCACATCACTGCGGTTGGAAACGTGTTAAAAATGATACAAGTTTTGCTGTCTATTTGTAAATATGTCCAGGGATTTTGAGTTTATTTAAAGGTTCTAACACTCCTTTCAGAAGTTAAGAGGGTTTTACAGTCCCTGCTCTGACGGCGTGACGTGGTATGCTTTGCATAAGGTCTCAGTTAACAGCTTTTTTTCCTTGAAACCACCTGGAAATTGACTGTCCAATCACTCACGTCATGACAATTTTTTCTGGTAATGTATCTTTCTTCTGTTCACCAAGCATCGTCATGTGTTCAATCTCAACACAAAAATACAAAACGCAGAAAAGGACCATTCACTTTTCAATAGAAAACAGTCAAGGCAAAACACCACCTGTTATTAATGAGCAGCAGAATGGGTGTTATGATTGCAGCCTTGTAGTGGTAGTAGTTGTTGTTTCTAGAAATGTAAAGGTTCATGTTCTCACTAGGTCTAATGCTGTTAATGATACACAGTGAGATGCAAAGGCTACGGAAGCCAAGGGGACACAGACTTTCTTTGTGATTCATAGCTATGTCATAAAGCATGGAACAAAAACGCCTGCACAGGTTGCCAAACTGTCATTAAGTTTCTCCTCTTCCGTTTGGACACTGCACGAATCCCCTTGAAAAGCTTGTAATGCACTGAGCCACGGTTTATTGTGACCAAGGCAAAGTCACTGGTGTCAGCTTACAGGCTGTGATGACAGAAGGTGTTCTCTTTAAGACCTGCCAATTTTACTAACAGTTAACAAGCCGCGGCGCTTGTTACAATTCATGTCTCCCATTAACAGATTCCAGAAGTATCCTGGCTCCGTAGTTGTCGCCCTTCAGATGGAGCACGAGTTTGCCCTCTTCCTTGGTTTGGGCTCCGCAAAATCCCTGTCGTCAGCTGCACAGTGGCTGAAGGAACAAATTGTTTGAGAGAGTCTGCGCATGCCCAGGCGGAACACGCTGTTCGACAGGCTATAGATCACGCAGTTGCAAAAGCTGTTGCTAATGGCCAGCCAGGTGGTGATGAAGGAAAGGGCGGGACTATCCAGCACATGGGAGCTCTCCAGCAGGAAGTAGATTATGTAGGGCAGCCAAAGCATATAAAAAACACTAGTGATGCGGAAGAGCACCATGGCGTAGCGCCGATCCGGTCCATGGCCTCCTTGATGCCCACCACTGCCGCCCCCCTCCCCGGCCTCCATCTCCTGGCTGGGGAAACGCGCTCGACGTTCACTGATCTCCCGGTTGTGTTGCTGGCAAATGCGAAAGATGTGGTAATACGTAAAACACACCACAAGCGCAGCAGGTGCATAGAGCAGGCACACCACGAAGCCTGTGAACAGCGCAGAGGTCGGCCAGGAGTGGGCACACCACTCAAAGATGTCCCCGTGGTACCCCGGCTTCCCCCACCCGAAGAAGGAGGGCAAGAACACCAGGCTGGAGTAGACGCAGATGAGGGTGATGCAGCCTCTCAGCCTGCACGGCGTCACCAGCTGGTTGTAGGAGAGCGGTTTAGTTATGGCCAGGTAGCGGTCCACACTGATGCAGGCCAAGCAGGCCATTGAAACGCTCTTCAGCACAGAGATGACATAGCTGAAGACTTGGCATGTGATGGGCTCCTGGACACTGGCTGGGTAGTGGAGCAGAGACAGGGTGGGCACCAGGCAACTGAGGCCCACCAGCAGATCGGCGTAGGCCATGGTCTGGATGAAGTAGCTGGTGGTGTAGTGATGCAGCAGGGGTGCACAGTGGAACACGAAGATCACCGTCAGGTTCCCTGCAATGATGAGCACGGTGAGGAGCACAATGACGGCGGTCTCCAGCACACATGTCTCCAGGCCTGCGTTCAGGCCCCAGCCCAAGGGACAGGAGTGGTTGGAGGCCCTTCCAGGAACGAAGCCTCCGTGGCTGCTGTTGGCAGTGAGCACCGGGTCTGTTGTCATTTCAGACTGGTTCATTGTTCTGGGTGCTATCCAGGTGGGTCGGGTTTGTAGTGTGCCACAGCTGGCAGCCGGCCTGAAACTGGAGAACCGCCTGCCCCCTCCCGCACTTTACTGGGCATCTGCAACCAACTTCAGTTAACAGAGCACGATACTCTCTCTCTCGCACTCACACACTCTTTCACCCAACTCTTACATAGCTGGGTCTCAATCAAATGAACGCCGACTTGGGGGAAATCAATACAGGCTCTGGGAGAGTGGGACAACCAGTTCAGCTCGCCTTATCCAATCGCTCATGGTTGGTGAAAGCAGTGGGTGGGGAACAGTCAGGAGCAGACAGGCGAAACAAAATAAGCTATATTCCTTCAGTAAACCCAGGGCGGGGCAGCAATAGTGCTGTATCCAGCATCTATCCCAAAGGCGACTTTCCCTGCTGCCAGTCGGCGGCCTCATCTCCTGCTTTTAATGAGGGATGCCATCGGGAGAAGCTGTCCCCACAAGGCCAGAAAGCACAGAAGATCCGAGGGAGGAAACCATGAGATGAAATTCACCATGTGCAGATACTTTTCAAAAAGTCATTTCAGTCATTTGGAGGGAGAAAAAAAGATTCTTAAGAGTCTCTCCTGATGCGGCATGACATCCATCTGCGCAGGTCAACCCCTTCAATACCATCCAAAGTTTCAGCGTGCCACGGGCGTTATTGTGTTTACTATGTTACAGCCGGCTTCCCTTATTATGGTGGTCCTCCGGTCGGTGTCTGGAGCCCATGAATGCCCGGCTATTGTCTGAATCAAAACACAGACACGCTAGAACAACAAGGGGATCTCTGCAGGAGATAATGTCACAGCTCTCTCAACACACATGGCGCTGGGGGGGGGTGTTTACAAGGCATCCCCCGGGCGGAATGAGGTAACAACCAGAGTGCATCGAAATGTCTGGGTGAGTTGTGCCGTTAAAGTGATGTCACGTTTGAATCCAAATGTGCAAAACCTGCCTCTCAGTGTTCTGGACTGCAGTTTGCTGAAGACATATGTTGAAAGGCCGTGTGGCGGATGAAAGCGGTGAACGCCCGACTCCCGTGCAGGCAGGTGAGAGGACTCTCCAAGAGCAATGACGAGAGGCCAGCTGAACAACTCAGCGCTCCACTCACTTTGGCTCCTCAGCAATCCGGTGGTCGACACTTGCAGAAAAGGGGTGTGGGGATCATTCGGCAGTCCACTTATTTATCCCATGAGGTTATTTGCATTTACGTTGGGACATTCTGAAGCATCGGCAGGGCGAGTCCGAGCAACTTCTCCTGAAGTGCCTCACGCAACCGTACATTTTCCCAACTTAAATCTGTCCTTCCAAGTATGTTCGTTTTAGATGTATGGGATGGAGTAGTCCTGTTCCTCCTTCAACTCCTTTTCTCAGTACGTCTGGCGTCCCGAACAAACCGCCGGCAGTGCAACAAAAAATTGGAATTCACACTAGCAGCATAAAAGACAAGTCTCAGTCGGTGTCCCAGTCTTAGGCACTGTCCTCTGCATAGGTCTCAATTCCGTTAAACATGACAACCCAGTTTTTTCTCATGAATAAATCCCCAGATCCCAGAATACAAAAAGAGATGAATAAAATGTATCTTTCAAAAGCAGCAAGCAAAGAAAAGGATGACTGCGCTGATGGAAATGAGTAGAATCTGCAGCGAGGGAAGCAAAGGGACGAAGACTCCCTCAGCCCTGGTGCAGTGAGAAGGAGAGATGCTGTGACTGGCTTACACTTCCCTCCCTCCCTCCCTCCCTCCCTCCCTCCCTCACAATCGTTCTAGCTTGCACGCTCGGTCCCACTCTCTCTCTCTCTTTCCACACACACACACACACACACACACACACACACACACACAGCCTCCCTCTTTTCCACTCTCTCTCTCCCTCAGCCCATTGCACACTGCCCCGCCTCCTCTCCTTCGAGCTGCACCTGAGGCTCCCTGCCACACACATTATTCCCTCTCACACACTGGCTCCCTCCCAGAGGTAAATTTGGATACATTTCCTATTTACATATTACTTATCTCTCACAGTCTATTTTCTATTAACTAAATTCCCCCTCCCTCTACCTCCATCCTCCCCTTGCAATTCCAATCCCTTTCTCAAAACATCCACCTAGCCCTTGTGCTGGTGTAACTGCAAATAATAACAAACCATGTATTTCATTACAGTTTTGGGAGTAAGGAAACGTTCAGACAATTCCAGTTACTGCCAGTGGTAATTGAGCCTCAGCTTACCACTTTTTCAAATATATATGTGAGTGTACACTGCTCTAACTGCTACTTTAATATCCAATCATAAAAATTAACTACCCTCCCTTATTCAGCCTGTCTCCAGGTTCATGTAGATATGTAATTTATCATTTCTATAGTTTGACCTAAATTATTATCTGCCAGGCATTTTTGCTTGGTGGGAGAATCACCTCCATCCCCAGCATAAAATAAGTGATGGCCATCTGACTAAGCAGAGTGGTGGAGGGAGAAAAACTTGCAAGCAACCCGTCTGGGCAGGCCATTTTTGCAAAGCATAAATATAGTGCAACTATGTAAAAATACT
This sequence comes from Colistium nudipinnis, assembly GCA_016785305.1. NCBI lineage: Eukaryota > Metazoa > Chordata > Actinopteri > Pleuronectiformes > Rhombosoleidae > Colistium > Colistium nudipinnis. The sequence continues at coordinate 309,780 of JAFBJU010000175.1, forward strand.
AGTTTCATTTGATAACTTTCAGAGATTTTTGGAGCCAAATGGAAGTGGTTGCCTGCAGTGTAGATGGAAAATAGATCACTGTGCCTGCCCTTTTCCAGAAAGACTGGAGGGGTGTGATTATTTGGAAAAAGCAGTAGGGTTTTAGAATATGTAGATTCACCATGGGTTCAATGGGTTCAATACACTGTTTTAAACGACCTGATTATGAGGCAAGAGTATGCCGGCCATGCATAAGGCACTGGGAGGCTTTCAAATTGTCATGGAGACAATGACTATGTTAATTATTGTGGTCAGTCAGAGAAACGGTGGTATGGAAAAACAGCGGAGGGTTGACGAAGGGAGGAATTCTAAAAATAATAAGAGGCGCAGGAGAAGACTATGAAGTTCTGCCGTTACTGTGGAGGAGGCCAGTCAATGAAGGTCTCTCCGCACCCACACTTTGGAGGTGGACACTGATAAAAACAAGACCAGAAGGCCCCCATTAATAATTCATTCTGCTCTAAAACAAAGCCAACAGGGCCATTTGGAAACAAAGATGGAGACTGATTCACCTTTCCACGCTGCAACATCCAACCCTCATCCGCCCCTGGTCACCAACTGATTCCAGTCTCAACAACAACGGGTGTAAGTGGGACTTTACATCTACATTATAGGCGTTAAACTGCGGAATAGTAGTACCGGTATCATGTGGCATCTTTTCAAAAAAACAACATCACTCAAATCTAATTCCAAAAGTTAAAACAAGTCCGCATTGCTAACCCACAGTCCACTGATGGTTAAAGTTTACTACACAACCTTTTATTTTGTCATCAGACAGCCCACACATAACATACTACAGACGTAAACATAGTGGCTTTTGGTGCTGTAGCTCCGATAACAACGCTCTTGTTCGTGGGTCTGGGGGCAACACTGTGGAGTGGAGGGAGAGATGGTTGGTGCATCTTAGATTAGAACTGGTTCACTGCCTGCATACCAACAGTCAGCTGGCAACATCAACAAACCAACACTAAACCTGCTTAGCTGGCTGGAGCCAGTATTTATAATTATCAGCAGTGGACCAAGCTCTGTCAGTTCCCAGCGTGGAGGCACTTAAGAAGATGTGAAGCACTGACATCATTAGTATTCAGTGCCTTTAGAGCAGCTTATTGGCCCGTCATGAAGAGTAGATATGGACATGTCAGAGGTTGACACAATTTGACAAAATTAAATTTTGGTTTATATGTAAATAATGCGACAATTTTAGCATTAATTCCACTGAAAGTCAGACTGTCTGCCTGTCTGAGATCTTTGGAACCCTGAAGTATAAAGCACCACAGTCTAACAAAGGGCTTGGGAAAAGTATACTGTGTGCACTTCACTGGAAAATCCTTATTGGATTTTTCAGTACAAATTTTGCAGGCAACCCCCACTGTGAATTCAGACAGCCCATATGAAGTTGTAAATCTGTCACAAATAAACTATTAAGATGCAATGAGTTGTAATCATTGCTTCTTGAAGTAATATTATCACAGAATTGTGGACACATGCCATTAGTAGTCAATATAACTGCGATACTGGAAAGGAAATAGATATCAAATACAAAGATAGGAGCGATCCCTCAGCATGTAGAAAAAACACTAACCCTAACCCTAAAATTACATTTTATGACAACAATGTTTAACATACTTAAATAAATACTATCTCACCACTACCTCACCATTTTAACCTACAACACAACTATATCTTGTATACCATGAAAACTTGGATTGTTGCAGCTGAATGTTAAAGAGGGTAAAGAGGAGCTAAAGGTCAAAGACAGGCTGCCTGCTGAAATCATCATCCATCATCTTCATTTAATCTCACACCACATGGCGGTGAAGACCTTTCTGACCGCTCAGGTAGAAATATTTATATTCATCATTCTGTGGCTCCTATTGTCCTTGTGCCATATAGGTCAGGGTGTAACATAAATCTTTTTGTCATCTGTAAAGATGAAATAATAAATAAATAAAATGTAATTAGCCTTTTTACTTTCATTTGAAATTGACTTTTTGTCAATGAAAAACAAGCGCAACCAAAACACAAGTCAATAGTGGCATAATATGCAGTCCAACAACATGCAGATACTCTTCTGATGGAGATACAAAAAAATGCCAAATTTCTTAATTGCCATGAGTCCTGTGTTCTGTTTATGGCACTAATGCACCGTATCTTCACGCATTTGAAGTACTATATACTGATCATGCAAACAAAGAACAAAGTCATGTTATGCTTGTTGCTGCACTGCACACAATTCTAGACATGGATGTCCTGTCTACATAAATTGACCCATGGATGAAAATGACTGACTATAACCTGTATGGTTATAGTCAGAGGTGTCGCAATGGGGCAGGCAAACTAGGCAATTGCCTAGGGCCCCGAGCTAGAAGGGGGCCCCCAAAGACGGCTGTTTACATTAGACCATAGCGATAACAACTTGAAACCCCCTTAAATGTCTCGCCATGAAGAAGACAATGCATTGACACATTGGGAACCTCCTTATATTATACCCCATGGTATTTGCGGGCTGTCAAAAGCGTATTTTTTTTATAATTTTTATGCCTGGGGCCCCCAGAGTGTCTTGAAACGTCCCTAGTTATAGTATCAGGCGATACAAACGTGTGAAACTGAATTTAGGAAAGACAAAAAGCAGAGCACAACTCAGGCTGTGAGGCTACAATCGGCATGAAGATTGAGACGCCGAAGTTGTTGTGAGCAAAGAAGACGCTTTAGGGTGGATCATCTTAATCCGAGCTGTCATATCAGTGTCAGCATGGCTAAAAAGCTATGCTAATGCACACATTGTGAAAGTGGGCAGTACTAAATGGCAGCACAAATGCAGATATAACAAACACCCTTATTTTCTAATTTGTTTGGATTGCGAGGTTATTGCCATACACACAAAAACAATCTACAGTAGATTAAAAGTATTTAAAATAGGCAGCGCGTCATTTCATGGTTCCTACAGGGTTCTCGATGTGATATTTGAAAGGGAGCTTTTGGCTGCATTATGGGGATAGGCGCAGCCCCAGGACTGGAGAGGGGGGGGGGGGGGCGAGGAAG
>JAFBJU010000175.1:312873-436221 GCA_016785305.1 Colistium nudipinnis
GGGGGGGGGGGGGGGGGGGGGGGGGGGGGGGGGGGGGGGGGGGGGGGGGGGGGGGGCGATGAATACACGTTTATTGTAAGGAGGCAAGAATGGAGGTGGTGTTGCACCCATGCAGTGCAGCTGCTCCACACAGAGTCCATGAAGCAGGATGGAATAGTGGGGAGCGTCGATGTGTGAGTGTGCCTTTGTCTTTTAGACAGTGATTGACAAGACACGGAACCCCTTAAGGATTTTTGACACTTCAAACTACACACACTAAACCACAGGAGTTGTGCTTATATATGTGCATAATATGCATCCGTGTGTGCATGCACACTGTGTTTTCAGCAAGGAGTGAAAGTTTGAGAAACTGAAAAACCCGTTCGTTTTCAATTTCCCATGACTGCAATAAGGTTAGAAGGGGTTTTAAGATTTTTGCTTTGTATTGCTTATATATTTTTTGTATGTTAAAGAAACAGTGTAGTCTCTGAAATGTATTAATAATACAAATTGTAACGGTTTCTTTAACTTTTTCTTTGAATTAAGAACAAGCAGGGATCTGCTAAGTGCAGCAGTCAATTGAGAGTGTGTGCTTTGAATTGAGAGATATATGAACAAAACTCTGTCCATATAATGTTGCTTCAAGTTCATTTTTTTTTTTTTTTTGTTTACAGTCACTCAATGGATAGACTCACACAACTATCTGCACAAGTAGTGAACACAATTTGGGATGGATTGGAAAGAGGTTAGCCAGCTACCCAATTATCCAAATATCACGTAATTGATGAACTAAGGCAGAATGTTAAGCGACAAAGGCAAAAGGAGACAGAATCGTCATGGAGACAACTTCAAGCAGCGTGAAGCCCATGGACCCATGCAGTTACCATGGCAGCCTATCTTAAGTACATTGTACTCCATGTATCTGTATGTGGGTTATCAGGCGTGGGTGTAGTATTATCCCAACCTGGCTGCGCGGCTGAGGTCACCTTTGATTGCACACTGATGATTGCATGTTAAATGTCATCGCTAAGCTGATGCCTGCTCTCAATATGTCACCTCAAAGCACTAGTCTAATTTGACCTTAAACGTCATGCTTTGTAAAGAATTAAAAAAGAAACGGGCTTGTTTATGTCCTGGGTAGGTTTAGCGTTTCGGCTTAGTAAGAAAAGGAGTGAAAAGGGATAGCTACATGAAATAATTAAAAAGGGATTATCTTTTAAAACTTGGGGTTACAATTTACTCACTGAGTGTGGGTTAAATGTGGTAGGCTAGGTACTGCAAAGGCTTTCTGAAATTGGAACTGTTTTAGTTTCATAAGCACTGATATACAGTACTTGTACTTATATGAAAAACACTGTATCTATTTTTCTATTTGGCTTTGGAAGAATTAAAATCCATGTACATGCAATATAAAAGATAATATTTGGTACAAATCATCACATTTTCTAAGAGGAAGAAAGTTTTTCTTCAGGGAGAAAACTGAAAAATCCAAAAATAAAGGGTAAGCAGAAACATATAATAATGCTGTTTGTAAAACAATCTCCTTGGAAGACCTTCAGTTTCATACAGTACGAGGCTGTTTACGGACCGCTGCGGTGAAAGTGCTGTTCCAGCTTCTGATTACAGCCCTTGTACCTGTGGAGAGATCCTGACCTCCGTTAACACACTGGCTGTGCTGAGGGAGATTGGTCTTTGGAGAGGCGGGCCTGGAAATAGCTGGCTGAGCTTTTTTAAGCTGTAGGTTCAAGCGTGGCAGTACACCTTGGGCTTGTTCAGCTCCAGGGAGACGAAAAGGTTGTTCAAATGTCACTGCCACCCCACTGCCCAATCCCCAACCCAGTGCCACGGCAGCTGAGAAAGGAGTTATTTGTGAATGTCTCGGGTGCCCTCGGGCCATGGTGTGTGTGACACAGTGTTGTGACTGTGTGTGATGACTGTAAATGTGAGCAGCGCTGCACTAAATGTGACACGTGCAATCTATGATATCAAGCCAGACAACCAAGGGGCCACATGCTGCTAAATGCTCAGTAAGGTAAGACCGACATAGTTGTTCGATTGGCAAGAAAACGCACAGAGACAGAGATGTGTTGCCCTATTTTGAGTCACAAACGGAATACATTTACATTTAGTCAGAAAGGTTTCACACACATACCCTGCAACATCTGTGTTCGATCTAAACCTCTTCTCTCTTTAACATGGGACAGTGAGTGCAATTTATATTTAAGAGGAAGTGCAGAGGATTTAATGCTGAGGGTTAAAAATACCAGTAGTAGGACTTTAGTTTAGACTTATAGCGTCATTAATAGAAAGGATAGAATAGGAGCACTTTACAGAAAAAGCTAAAGAAACACATTTCATCACACTATTTTTCGCCTTCCAGGCAAAGAACCTGCATCAACGTAACGTTTCTTTGATCTACAAGTCAACATTACAAAGAAAAGCTGCTCACTCAGTACAATAAAAAAAATCAGCACTCTGCCTAGGTGATGCATTGGAGGTTGAGGACTTGAAACCGCACATGGTTTAATACCCATCAGCTGTGTATCACTAACACAATGCCTGCCCAGGACTCTGGTGGAGACGCAGTGCTGATATACGACACTTAAACACCTTCCGTAAGGGGCGACAGTCCGGTTACTTCGAATTCAATCAGCATTAATATCCTCACTGAGCCCAGAAAGCAGCCACTAAGCTCCACATTGGCCTCGCCATTGCTGTCATTTGCTTCCCTTTCCTCCTCCCCACCCTCCTCCTTCTTCCCTCTATTCCATTCATTCGGTGCAGCTATTTATAGCCCCGCCACCCGCCTATCAATACCATCACTACTCCCGGTAAGACAGAGGACGCGGGGGTGTGGCCAAGTCAGTGGAACGAGAATAAACGAGCGCAAACCACAGAATCTCGGTCTTACGTAATGAAAAAAAGAGACACGTATAGTAAAAGAATGTAGAAAAGAGAAAGATGGATCAGTATTTACCAGAAAGGAAGATGGCACACGAGACAAATCCAGTGATGGAATGTGAGTGGGGGAAAAAAAGGGAGGGGGGGGAAAGGGCAGAGAAGGCAGGGCAGTGATACGGGGCCATGAATTAAAATAGAAAAAAAATGCCCCAATTTAACAGATTATGGGGGAGGAAGATAGAACGATTTAGAATATTTTACACAGCAGGTGAAAGGACGGAGAAATATGCCAGCTCGCTGGAAGTTTACACACATTGCTTTTCTCCAATTCTCTCCTCACTGACTACAACCTCTTATTTATGGGTCCACTTTTTTGCCTCACTCCATTTTTCCTCTTTCCATCAATCCCTTTTGTCTGCCTATTGATTGAGACAGGAAGTTTCACCCATCTGTGTGCAGCAAAGAGAAAGACCAGTGTATTTTCCAGAAAAGCAAGCATCTATGCTTTGAGTGCATACCTCCAGTGTGGCCTGGTCACTCTATAAATGTTTTTTGAAATATGGCCGAAGGATTCACAGACCCTCCTTACACAACTGCTGGATCAGATTTGGAGATTTGCTACCGTGAACTGGCATACCATTACTAGCTGTTGTTGTAAAAAAGATAAGAAATACATTCCTCAAGAGATTAAAAACAAAATACTTCGGCCATACCAACATTGATGCAATCACTGTAATCATTTATAAAGCAGAGTACAACATACTTTCATCATAATCGTGGAACTAACTCAAAGCTGGCACCACATGGCAGATGTAATTAAAGCTCTATTTTCATGCAGTGCAGCACATTTGAGCTGGTGAGGCAGAGAGGCAGTCTTGACGAATAATAATCTTAATAAGGGATTTCTTTGTGACAACAGAGAACATCAATGAACATAATATGGTTCAAGTGAAGTACTAAAGTGACTTTCTGTCAGTAACGTGAGCCCATATAGCGCTGATGCTGTCGGCCGAAACTGACTAATGAGTGGGTTACCGGTCAGATCATGCCTGCTTGCAGTTCTTGGTTAATTTGTAAAAAGCTAAACTAAACATGATCGGTACAAACTTCTTTCAGACCAAATCAGGGAGAAATCAAAACACAAAACGGTAACATTCCCATTCAATTCAAATACACATTCTTCCAATCTCCCTGGTAGGCCAAAGGGACCACATATAACGGTCCAGTAACCACAGTGCATGCGTTTTTGTGTCACAGCTAAATAATAGTGTTCTCTAACATGAAGGACAGTCCAGGTAGACAGCTCTAATGACAGCGGTCAGAATCAGTGGTGTTTGCCCTCTCTTCAAGAGTAGACATAACAACCTACCCAGGAGAACTACTGTATGGCGTAAAAAGCCTTCACCAACTACTATACCAGCAGCTAGGCCAATTAAACAAAGCAAGTACATTTGAACCTATGAGACCTCATTTTCTACATGTGCAAAAAGAAATTATGAAAATGGTGTACATGCAACTTGGTGACGCAGGGGTCCCCCTCCCTGATGTGTATGTGCTCTTACCTTGGTGATGAGTATGCGGTACTGCTCAAGTAGGTCGTGGTTGTCGTGGCAACCGGACAGCAGCTGCCAGACTTCAGCTCTGAGCGGCTCGGGAATGCCGCTCCGAACCAGCGAGGACAAACCCTTGGGCCGAGTGGACAGATTTCCATGCCTGATACACAAACACACAAATGCAGAAGTAATCCATTATTTTTAAAATATCATTTTATCCGCCTAAATCAGATTGTTTGCCCTAAAGGTGGACAGATTTCATTATTTTGTTATGTTGTTTGGGTGACTGACCAAAGTGTCTCGCAAAGTCGAACTGAAGTAATCATGTTAACAATATTTATGTCTTGAGAACAACATAGTTATTAATTGAGGTACTATCAGATTGGAGTTTAATTTTTTTTTCCTCATTATTCCAGCCAGGTCGGGAGGGCTGATTGATGACAATGGGTGCTGCCAAGCGCAAACACAGACTACCTCATCTATGAACAGCACTTCGAGTTTTAATGCCTTGCTAAAATTACACATGAACTGCATTAGTGAGAACCACACAAATACAGACACAAGTACTACTGAGCGATCGCGTTACCTCCACCATTAAGTAGATTGTTGAGTATGGTACCAAATATAGCACAAAATAAAATACTTCACCCTAGACTATTAGCGGCAGCACTGCCATGCTGTTTGCATTCACCCACATGTGGAAAATTCGGCTTTGGAAAAAACACTGTCAGCTCTTTTTAATGATGCTTGAAATCTCATCATAATGCATTTGTTGAGGCCATATGTAAGCAATTTCCCAATGAACTAATTCACTCATTGTGCTGATGCAACAACAAGAAGAGAACAGGCTGCGGAGTCAAATAGAGAAACCAGAAACATCTCTTATTTGATTAATTATGCCAATGTCTGTACCTATAGCCATATGTGTCAGTGCCGGTTGCTTTAAATGCATTGAGTATTAAAATGACGACAGCATGCATTATAGAAGATACATGTATGACCATATTGGAATGCATAACTGAAATGTTATCTATACAAATTGGGGTGAGAAAACAGCTGCAATAATGGAGCAGACCCCAGTCCAGTGCAATAAATCACAGTCCACATGTGACATAATGGGACCGATTTTCTTCTCAGCACCAATTTGTCTTGTCATTGTGCTGTTGCACAAGAGACGAAATGACTAAAAAGTAATGTTTGGCGCGATAGCATTTAACACTCCATTGATGTATTCATACTAGATTCAGTTTTTTGTTTTAACTGTATGCTGTTAACAGCAAATAATGCTGTAATGTAATGGAAAGATGCTTTTAGTGACTGGTCACTTGTGGCAATGTTAATTTAAAATAGCCTTCACTGTTTATTTAAATAAAACACATTCTGGTTGAATTGTATTAAATCTACAATTAATATATGTTGCGCTTTCACCTTAACATATTTCACAAAATTATATTATTGATGGAAACACTTAGCTGTCTACCATAATTCAAAATCCTGTTCTTTCAAATGAAATTTGGAGCTCTACTGTGCGTCTGTTTTATTTTTCATTTATCTATGTTTCTCTTTGTCATTTCTTGTACAACTTTTATCACATTTTACTCCAATCTGCTGGTAACTCTCTATCCAGATTTCCGACGTCTGCCTACATTTAATTGAACTATTTTTGTCATGGGCAATGTCCACAGTTCTCAGTCTATATCTTTTGAAGCCTCACCATCTGTTGAGCATTCCGCCCCAGGACTCCAGGATTTTCTCAGGACAGTCTTTGGAAACATCCCCTGTCCCACTAGAGATTTCACTGTCGCTTTCTGCAGGAAACACAAACAAAGCCACATCATAACAGACAAAAATGGATCAGTCGTAACAATTAAGACCTTTTGTCTACATGGTAAAAAAAATAAATTAATCAGACTAGCACTTTGATGAAGTTAACATTGTCTAAAACTGTATATATTTTTCCTTCATATGATAGTGTTGCACAGCTTTCGAGTACACATTCAGCGACAACAGGACAGTTGTCTGGTCGGAAAAAAAACCTTGCAGATAAACAAGTTTCAAAAAGTCCCCTATAGTTTCTTGGTTGGCTCTTTTAAAATGTGATAATATCGATGCCACAGAGTCAAATGGAGGCTTAGCCCAAACCTTCCATTATAACCGTTATTCTGGCTGGCAGTTCATGAGACAGACAAGAAGCAATCAGCGCAGCGAACCACTTGTGTTCCGATGCAGAGGCACTAATTGACTGTCTGCTCTGCTGCCAGAGAGAAGACCGATATCCACAGTACGCCCACTGGAGCAAACACACATACCTGGTTACACGCAGTTTGCCCTGCACATATACCGATCATTTTTGTAGTTTATCCCACTTCTATAGGAGCTCACATATGAACGTACACTTATGTTTGCACTATACACAGAACTAGAGACACAGAAAACGAAGGCTTGCCCCTTAAAAGTGACATTTTTAAGCTGAAATTGATGATTGGCATTTTCAACAATGAATCTGCTCTTGAAAAACGAAATGATTAGGTATTGTTGTCATAAACTACATAAACATGGACATTTGTCAAAAAAAATCTGTCCATTACAATATACATGTATAATAGAGGGACTGAAACAATTTCAGTCTTATACCAGATATGTATTTGTCCTGTTATTGCCAAGATCTTGCCATGAAATATTGATGTACAAATATGGTGGACATTTCCACAGTGTTAAAAAGCTTTTACGGGTACAGTAGTCTTCCTTTTAGGGTGCCTGCACATCTCATCGAGTAAGCTTATATGTTTTTAAAGCTTCTGCGGCAACTGTCACAAGCACGAAAGAGTAAAGTGGCGCCAATGAACTTCTTCGGGCATGGCATCAGGCTCCACTGTGATCCCAACAACAAAAACAATAGGCAACAGCTCTTAAAGGCAAAATGTGTCAAAAGGCATAACACCACTCCCAGTGAAGCCTCCTCCAAGACCCTAACATTAAACAAGGACATGAGACATTTTGTTCTAGAACATGCAGTCACGATCGCTCAATGCACTTGTGCTCCTATACATCCTCACAGCCGCAGCAGGGGCTTTTCAGGTCTTTATAAATGTTTGATGAGCCCTTTCAGGGTTTCAGACCCAACACAAAGCTGCTGCCTCTGCTCTCAGATTGGCTAAAGTCACGTGGGGAGGAAGCGTGAGTCCAGAGCCATTGCCAACTTACCGGGTGATGAAAGAAACTGGGAAGAAAAGGACCATTACCGTTACCTTTTAATCTAGAGAGAGGCTATGCAGTCACTGTAGGATTACTTTCAAAAAGGAATCGCTCTGACGTCAAAACTGCTAATGGGGGATTGGTTTTATTTAAGTTCAGCAACATAAAGGTGTCTCTTCTTCTTGTCTTCTTTTATTTGAATGTTTGTTTTTTTTATCGTTACTATTTTTATATATATATTTTTCTGTCTTCTGTCTTTTAGCCTTCTGGTCTTAGCTGAGAGCAGTGACATAGTTCTCGGGGGAATGTATGTAATGTAGGAACAGCTTTTGTCTGTGTTCATGCACATGTGTGTATAAGAAAGGCTAACAAAAACACAATACGAAAGCCATTACAAAGCATTCTGTGAAAGGAAAAGCAAAGAGACAAAAAAGAGAATTTCAGCTTCAGGCCTATTTTCCACATTCACAGCTTCCAAGAGAAAAACTATTCACATGTATTGAGTGTGTGTGTGTTTGTGTGTGTGTGTATACAGCAGTGGCATCTATAATAGGAGTGTATTCATTTCTGTACACAATGAGGCCGACCTCCAGCTCCTCAGCCCTGACCGCCTTCAATTTCCAGCTCTCAGGGAGGTTATAGAAAAAAGCCCTGTGAATGGCTTCCACAGTGAAGCCAGTTGAAAGCCCTCAGCTCCAGCCTTGACGGCTGACTTGTGAGTTTGAGCAGCTAGAGAGGAGAGGTACAATTCCATTTCAAAGGCAAATATTGGATAATTTTTCATTATGAAACTCAAAATTACAAAAAAAAAAATATATATATATATATGTGTGTCTGCCCTTTTTTTTTTATAATTTTGAGTTTCATAATGAACAATTATTTCCTTTCTAGGTTTATATTTTGTACTCCAACAATTATGATGTCCTAGGACAATATTCCGCTGCGGTGCTTTGACTCTCACACAAGAAACCTGAGGGCTTTGCTGTGAAATTTGGATAGAGATTGGTACCCATTCGCACAACAAACACACAACAGCTATAGGAACACAGAAATGCGCCTTTATCTAAAACAAGCTTGCAGTCTGAATTATTTTTTTGGCCAGGTCTAATCTGCTACACCTGCACCAATGAGCCATGCGCTGCAATGTAATAAGCCATCAACACAAAAACCTCTACACAAAAACCTCCACATTTGATGGACACATACATGCGTGCGCATCGTCACACAAATTCTAAATCTCCAAGATTCTGCCTGCAGTGCATTGATTTACACGGTGTTCCACACACACGGAATAAGTCCCAATTATTTATCTACATTCGGATTACTACATTTCTTGCCAAATTGACTTACAAACAAAGCAAAGGAACAGATGTTCAATCACGCACATAGCCTGCATTTACCTGTCGTCATATTTTGTTAATATTGCAACCTCATGCTAGCAATAAACATCATGCCTTGTGGTAATCGGACATGACAAATGGACAATTGACAATTGAGGCCAAACCGCTCCGTCTTGGTTTCATCAGACTAAAGAATCTTGTTTCTCACAGTCTCATAGTTTCAGTCCGGCCTCTCTGCCGTTGGCTCAATTTTGAATGTCACAGTAAGGAGAGGTGTAAATGAGGAAATTATTACTGGTACCTATCGTGAACGTTACCAGGAATCCCTTGCGGTCCCTCTGAAAGCTTCTCCTGACTATAAACAGGCTCTCTGGGGCTCAGTTTTATTCACCGTCAGGATCACGCTCACCATTCGAACCAATGACCTTCTCTCACGACTGCCCAGTTTGAGAGCTTTGGAAAGAGTCCTGGCTGATCTATACTTCCTCCATTTAAGAATGAAGGGCCACAGTGGCTCTTGGGAACCCTAAAAGAAGCAGAATGTTTCAAAGCCTACTTCAGATCTATGATGAGCCACCATTCTGTCTCTGAGCTCTGCAGGTGGCTCCTCGAACACACTTAAAGTAATTAGTAATTATGATGAACTGAGTAAAGAGTGATGAGAGGGAAATTCATTTAAAGATATTCAGCATAAGGCTGGGGAGAAAAAAGGTGAAAACACTGTAAGGGTCTGAATACTATTGAATGCACTGAACAAAAATCCCTGCCAATGTTTATAAGCCTAAACAAAATGAAACTTCAGTGTTCATTTTAGCCCATAAACTGCACAGGCGTTTGCTTGCAAGTCCTTGCAAAAAAAAACACACTGAGATTATGTGCATTTGTAAAACACTATTTGAGGCCTCTGATTCCATATGATTCCATTTAAATAAGAAGTTCATGCCAGCCAGAAAATAAACAACCACAAGGATACACGGAATGTAAAGCCAGTTCTCCATCTGACAAGCAATATGTGGTAAATCAAAGATTTTCTTCATGTTGCAATTGAAGGTTCACAGAAGCGTCCCATTTTTCTCCAATATCTAGACAAAGTGGAATATGTATAGTGCTAAAAAAAGGTTCGAAAGACCATTTATGTTCTGTAGTGTGTGAGTGTGTGTCTGTGAGTGTACCTGTGTGTGTGTGTGCGTGCGTGTGTGTGGGGCTGGGGGGGTAAGTGATTATGTGTGGTACTTTTAAGGCAGGTTATTTATCATTGATATAAACTAAGCAAATCAGGAGACAGGAGGAAGGAGATACGTCCATACCTTCATCAGCCTCCTCTTCCTCAGTGGGTGAAGTTAATCTTCCGCTTTCTTCATTGCTTCTCTCTGCTTCCCTCTGAAGACTCACCACCTCATACATGGCATCACTTTGACCCATCCTCTCTGCTGCTTGCTGTTCACACACACACACACACACACACACACACACACACACACACACACACACACACACACACACACACACACACACACACACACACACACACACGCGCGCGCGCACACGTTTGTTCAAATATGTTATGTTAAAAACAAACATCAATCTTAAAGAAAATAAATAACCCTGTATCTAAGTAGATAGATCTAGGTCTAGGTTAGATGGGATGCCCAGGTACTGTTACAAAGTACTAGGTAACTTGTGTAACTACAAGCGTATATCAACGATCACTGCAACAAGTTTATTTTGAATTCAAGGGTGTGATCATTCCTAAATACAGCTTTTATCCATTAATTAAAGCTTTTATAACGCACTAATAAATGGCACAATAGAACAAAGACACCAACAGACTTGACCTTGGGTGTTATAAGCTACTGATGTTTATTTCTGGTCTATTCAATTACTGTAGTGCTGTTGCCTCTCTCCTCCACCTGGTAGAATGGGTCGATGAGCTGCATTGATCTGACCACTCGCATGGCGTCTAATGACCAACTCAACTCAGTGATGAGAGCACAAATTGAGAGAGAATATCAAGCCCAGCCCATTTATAGAGAAAATCTGAGGAGGCTTAGGTAACAAATTTGATTTGCTATGGCCCCTGACAGTGAACGGTTAACTCGTGTGATGAATTATAACACTGATAAAACTGACTGAGACATTTTTATCATATACAATGCTAAAATAGGAATTTGCCACAGAAAACAGGGATCTATTAGCAGTTACTATGTCTTTGCAACATTGCCAGGTGTTGTTTTTTCCCCGCACAGGGCTATTTTCAGCTGCCATCTTTAACAAATGTGGCATTTCACAAGAAACACCTCTGGTTTTACTCTCCACACATTCTGTTAATCTTTAAATTCCCAAAGCCCCTTTATTGCGATTGACTGGAGTATCTAGATATCAATCATGATTTGACAAATATAACCTAGAAGCACCAGATGATACAGCTGTAGTACGCTTGTTTCCTTAAAAAAGCAGATACCAAATATATTTACCAGAACGTTCCGAGAGCTTGGCACAGTTACTGGCTTCTCGGTACTTCAGCTGGCTCATAACAGTTATTGGCCAAAAATAAGACCACGGGATTGCATATTTTATATCTGTTTGGATCACCATTTGTTACGCAAACATCACCACAATATTTTTTTAATTAGCTCTTAACGACAGCGCCAGTCAAACACTCTTCCATTTACTGAGGAGATAACTACAGAGGAAATCAGGCGGATGAGTCAGAGCGCTGCTGTTAATTACCCAAATGCCAATAATGCGACAGAGCCTCTTATTAGCTCCCTACAATCCAAAGCTTCCCCACACTCCACTGATTTGCCAGCTCCCCATGGCCTACTAAAGGAGATGTGCTTTTTAACAGGGGAGAAGAGGCTTACGGCTTAACTCTATTTTCTAAGCACCTGCACCAACTGTTCAGAATGGGCGTCTGTGTTGGTGGGAGCCAAGTGAGTGTGCAGGCTTCACTCTCCCGCTGCAATTTTTAATCAGGCAAGTTGTGAGGAGACCCAAACATCGCAGGGTGTGCGATGTTTGCCAATGCATATCAAATGGTATGACACAAAAAGGATGCCACCACAAAAGAGAAATGTGCTTTCTATTATTAGGCTTCTAGACATCAGCTCAAATGAGCTGTAGTTTTGAAAAGGTTGACGTTAGTTTTCAGAACCAAATGAAAGGTTGACCTTTTACAAAGGAGAGAGAGATCTTTGGCAATATACATCTTTCCATTCTGAATTTTACAATACAACAAGACCTCACAGAAAGGGGGGGGGGGCAGTATCCCTGCAACATCATTGCATCTTATCACTTTGACTAAAAGTGAAGTGGGAGATGAACAGATGGAAAGAGAGAAATAGAAGTCAGCTGATGATATTGTTTGCATCTTTTAGCACTTATCTTAAGATCATTAGAAAATACAAGCGATACGGTTCTCATGGGGAGAGCTTTTGACTGGTCACTGACACACCAACCACCGCAGTGTCCAAACTGCCCACTTTGACCTATTCCTCCTGCACTCAAAATATCCTCCTAGCTGCCCATCCACACGCACTTGATTTCTCTCAGTTTTCTGACAAGCTTGCACTGGGCTGGGAACTAATGCTGTTGTTATCAATAAACGCCTTAGGAAAAATATGTGACAATGGCACGTTTGAATGAGCCTGATATGAATAACCTTGTAAAATCGAACTTATGGGAGCAACAAGGCTGACAGCTGCTGTGCATGATGACTCTGCCGTTAGTCTCAGGCATTTGGGCTGTGGTTTCATGCTTCGACTGTTTCAATACTTTGAGAAAAGGACTCATAAAACCTACCGACTAATGACTAAAAAGTTTTATATACCACTGTCTTGCTTGAGCAATTGACAGTGACTAACCAAACAATAAGGAAATAAACAAAAGTCCACCAGGTTAAATACCAGAAAATGTCTGGTCAGTCAACAAGACTGTGGTTTAGGAATATATGTGTTCAAACATGAAGGTATATGCTGAGTTTGAAAATGTGCTTGGGTATGATAAGAATAGAGTCGGAGTGGAAATACCTGTCTGAGTTTGAGGTAAAAGGTCTCACTGAAGGTCTTGCGGCTGAAGTACCAGAAGCGTTCATTTGATGGATAGACCCTGACCAGAGTTTCCAGCAGGAAACGAACGGGCTCCACGACTTCGGTCACAACCAGGTCCACTGCCACTGTCATGTAGACTTGCTTATCTAGACCACACCAGGGAGAAAGACACAAACAAGAAATATAAACATAGTTACACTGGAAGTATAATGTGAGACTCCTGTGTTACTCTGTTCACTTAATGTGAACCATTAATCTGTGTAAACAGCTCTAAGTGTAGGGCACCATAAAGGTACATAAGTCTGAACCTCTGTGGCAGAAAACTAATAAATTCAAACAATTACGCATGTTTTCTACTTTATCAAATGCACAGAGCTGATCAAAAAGAAATCACAATAAAATTAACGTAACATTTCATCAATTTTAATGTAGACTGAAAGGTTGCACATTTCTTATGCTAGTGGCTTCTGCTGCGACATAAGAAATGCACAATATCTTTATTGTGGGGACACCCTCTAGTGGCTAAGGACAAAACACAAATGTAAAATATTAATTAATTAATTAAATTAATATAAATGTAACTGTTGCAGTTAAAGTTTTAAGTTTATTGGTTAGTTACCATAAAAGATAACTTAACCTTTTATAAACAATAACATACAGAACAAATTCTATATAATCAAATGCACAGCAAAGGTTTGGTATTTATAGCTTCAAACGTAAACAGATGTGAACCTTAAACTAACACAACACTAAAGGTTTTCATTACTTGGCCATTTTAAACAATTGAGGGATTAACAAATAGGAAAAATGGGTGAGAATTTAGTAAGAATTTATTTTAAAAATTCTTGAGGAATTATTTAAAATCAATTCATGGGAGGTATGTGAGGGGTGATGCATGCTTGACGTACCCCAAAGAGGCAAAGCTAACCTTTTTATAGTATATGAGGAATCAATAATGCCACTTTGTAATTAAGTAATGTATACCATATGGTGTCAAATGATAGGTAAATCTAAATAAACGGTAAATTGAATTGAGTATTGTTGCCAAAGTTAATGCATTACTATCAACTAGAGGCCCATGGGCCGGGTAAGGCCTTTTGGAAATTATGTCTGGCCCGCAAGACGTTGCCTGAAAATCAGCCTGGCATGTATTTTATAGCCAGGAGTGCATATAAGCAGTACGCAGAAGATCATGGGTGGCAAAAGTCCAGAATCCGTAACGTCACTTATGTCACTACAGACCACCTGAGCATCTCCCCTGTTATTTGCAGTGATTTATTGAAAAGGTATTGTGTGGCCCACGAACCCACATTGATATTCATATTTGGCCCACTTGCTAATGAAGTTGAATTGCCCTGGTTATAGGGGTTATAAGAATGGAATCAGGGTTTGGGGTTTGGTGAAGGGTCGCTGCTAGATAGATGAGAGTTGGTACTGGGGGGAGTGGGTGAACGGTCAAGATACACACAACTATCTCGCAATGTCTAAGTGACACGGGACCAAGACGCTCTGTATCCCTGAAACCCCCCCCCCGCCCAACTTTCATCTTTCTAGCAGCAACCCTTCACTAAAGCCCTAACCCAAATTCCACAGTTATGGGGAATATAAGAGTGGATTCAGGGTTAGGGATTTGGTGAAGAGGGGGATTCAGGGATGCCAAACGGACTGGTCTTGGTCCTGTGTCGCTCAGACAGCGGGAAGTGGGTGAACGGTGAAGACGCACAAAAATAGCTTGCACTTTCGCCTACTTCCCCATGTTGGAGAGACAC
The DNA here is from genome assembly GCA_016785305.1 of Colistium nudipinnis. Taxonomy (NCBI): domain Eukaryota; kingdom Metazoa; phylum Chordata; class Actinopteri; order Pleuronectiformes; family Rhombosoleidae; genus Colistium; species Colistium nudipinnis. The sequence continues at coordinate 327,660 of JAFBJU010000175.1, forward strand.
GGGGCCAAGACCAGTGCGTTCTGGGTCCCTGAAAACCCCCCAGTGCCAACTTTCATCAATTTAGCAGCAACCCTTCACTAAAGCCCTAACCCAAATTCCACAGTTATAGGGGTTTTAAGAATGGAATCAGGGTTAGGGTTTTGGTGAAGGGTCGCTTCTAGAAAGATGAGAGTTGGTACTACTGGGGGGTTTTCAGGGATGCCGAATGCACTGGTCTTGGCCCTGTGTCTCTCCAACATGGCATCCCACGGCATCCCTGAAAACCCCAAGGTACCAACTTTCATCTTTCTAGAAGCGACCCCTCACCAAAACCCTAACCCAAATGTCCCAGTTATAGGGGTTATAAGAGTGGAATCAGGGTTAGGGTGTTGGTGAAGGGTCGCTTCTAGAAAGATGAAAGTTGGTACCTTGGGGTTTTCAGGGATGCCGAACGCACTGGTCTTGGTCTTGTGTCGCTCAGACATCTGGAAGTGGGTCAAAGGTCAAGACACACAAAAATATCTTGCACTTTCGCCCACTTCCCAATGTTGGAGAGACACGGGACCAAGACCAGTGCGTTCGGGGTCCCTGAAAACCCCAAGGTACCAACTTCATCTTTTTAGCAGCAACCCTTCACTAAAACCCTAACCCAAATGTCGCAGTTATAGGGGTTATGAGCCTGGAATTAGGGTTTTGGTAACCCTAACCCTAATTAGGGGATTTGGTTAACCGTAACCCTAATTCCACAGTTATAGGGGTTATAAGAGTGGAGGCTCGCTGCTAGAAAGATGAGAGTTGGTCCTTAGAGGTTTTCAGGGATGTCAAAAGGGCCGGTCTGTGTCCTGTCTCCCTTGGACATCAAGTATTTATGAGATATATGCAGTGATCTATTGAAAAAGTATTAAGTTCATAGTTAATTCAATTACATTTGGCTGAATAGATTTGACATTTTGCAACAGTTAATTATATTATCATTGTATAATAAATAGAACAATAGAGCAATCCCTCCATAACAATATTTAAAGTTTTGGATCCACTCTCAGATATAGTTTATACATCTTAGAATAATGGTGGATGATGAATAAGTGCAGTTTTCATTTATATTATGGATGATGAACTTTTGTAAATAGTACCCTTATCAAGAAAAAGTGTAAATAATCGTAATATTAATACTAGCACAACTTAACAACCCAACACCTGACTACCAAGTGAATTGGAAAAGGCTATTGCCCTCATAATGCTGCAGTTAATTATATTTGACACATTGTATGTCCACAGCTCTGTTTGCTCTGAGCCCTGACATGTGTGCACAGCAGTTTTTTTTTAACTAATAGCTTTCCTGCAGTAATAAAAAGAAATAATGAAGTCTTGCCTCTCTTCCTATATGTGCCCCAACTTTTGTTGATAGCTTACAAAGCCAGTGTGACCATAGACAGGGTGGGAACACTATGTAACTATTGTCTCTACTGCATTATTAGATAAATGCTACACCTCACAGCAAGATACAGATACACAACATAAAAGCAGAAAAAGGTGGTGGTTTCACATGAAAACGGAAAAGGACTTTAAGCCCATGGATTCAAAGTGAGAGCAAAGCAAACTGAAGTGCACAATTGTGGAAAGCTTTGGGATGGACTCTTTGAACAATACAATAAATAAATTGACTCAATGTTTTAAAATATTCAACTGCTTAAATGCCCTGATTTCAGGAAGAAAGAGGCATTGAATTATCAAAGAAGCTTGCTCGCTTTGCAAAATTTATATTATTTGTCCTCACCTTTGGGTGTGTCTTCGTTCAGCGGTAGGAAAACTGCCATGTTAGGGTTCCACGTTCCAGTGATAAGGTAGGCCTTCCCATCAGAGCTCTTCCCCATTGACTCCTGTGTAAGTATTTATCAAATTACTTATAGTGGAAATTGTAAGACATTCCAACATGACAAAGTTTATGCATAGAGGTTCAATTTCAAATACACTTATTAGTGCTTATTCAAAATAAAAGGGTTGCAATATTTTAAGAATATTTAGCAATAGCCAGTGTGGTGCCTGTTATCCAGGGCTGAACAATACAATAACACATGTGCATTACTGTATCTCAAAAATACAAACAAGTTCAAGGTCCATATCTGCTCACCATCTCTAGTAGATGCATGTCGCTGTTGCAGACTTTCTGTCCTGGACTGAGCAGCATCCCAAAACACCTAGAGGAAAGACACAGGAGGGTCAATTCCAAATCTCGCATTCTGGTTTCACCAGCATTATGCTCAGAGGAAACTTAAATATGCTTGTTTTTTTAAACTCCACTTCACTGATGTTCACTATACAATATCGTATTTAAATTCATTAAATCCTCCAGGCATCTCAGACATTAAGAACACATTACATTAAGAGACCCAATTAAGGAATAACCAACTAATGAATTACTCATTTTTGGATTAATTGAAATTATCTTCATAGCCTATGGAAAACAACAACAAAACAAGTGTATGTATAATCCAATTTTGTTCTTGTTTCCACTGACATTTCTGGATGTGAATGACTAGTAAGAATAATGGTCTGTTCTCAAGTTCTCGATCCAATCTTTACAGGAGCAGAAAAGTTTACAATTTTATCTGTTCATTATAGCAACTCAACATTATTCCCTTGGTTTAGTTAAATCTACTCAGCTTTAGGTTGAAGCTGCCATCAAGTGGCCAACATTGAGATTCCTCAGTTTTACAGCTTCATTACATAGGAATGGGTCTACAGTTAAACTTAAACTAATTCATGATGGCTTTTACCTAGTTTACAAAGAAGGGGTCAAATGTATTGTAGCATTTTAACATGTTTAATAAAAATGAACAGACGAAACTCTTTCTAGCCTGGGGATCATTCAGCTTTTCATTGAAAAATACAGAAAATAATGTAGGGCGTTCACAGAGCTTATCATGCACACCATACAACATTTCAACCGAACCAAGCATCAAAACTGAGGCCATTACATAGTGAAAATAAGCAAGTAACAGATCAGTTCTGAGCTCAGATGAGAGGTGAAGTGTTGGTTTCCCTCTTTTAGTATTAGGACGTATAGGGGTTAGGAGGAAAAGGGGGAGTGATGTAGATGACCTACATTAATTAAATGAATTTACAATTCAATACTTCTATGCTTTGTCTATATTGGTTTTGGAGTATTGTGATCAAAGGCTGTGAACTGTGGTTCATAAAGAAGACATCACAATATGTATAAATATTAAATTGTATAGTTTTGGAGGTGAATGCAGTGCGACACCTGTAAACTTACACTCCAGTGGATGGTGCCTGGGGCCTCATTGTGTAGCCTCTCTTTCACAGAGATTCTTACCTCTCGATGCCAAGCTCCTTGTTGCACATTTGCTGAACTGAAACCACAATCTTCTTCTGTATCCCCTGTCGCAACTTGAAATAGAATTTATCTCTGTCCTTTGGCACTGGACTGTGGAGAGGAAGAAGGGGTATAAAACTTTAGGGACGTTCTTAAATTAAATTTTGACTTTTTTGTTTTATACTGCGATATGTTTTGATGTAACTGTAAATGCATTTTGAATGCATTTTCTTTTATATCAATGTTCTTTCTATTTTAACACCACTTGCTGAGAATAAAATATCACTTAACTAGTTAAATAACTACTACTTCCATTAAGTCCACCCTTGAGACCAGTGACAAAATCTAAATCCTTTAATCTATATATTTATATTTTTATTGGTTTTAAAACATGAAAAATCTATTTAACTGTGCCGATAACTTTTATATTATTTGAGGATGAACAATAAAAGACAGCTAAAATATAAGATGCAAAATTATAAAATATAATGCTGCAGCATATTAACATCTCACGTGTCTGTGATATCCAGAGTCCTGGGCTGACAACAAAAATAACAATAACACTCAACCATAAATATTGCAATTTAACAGCATAATACATTTGACTTGTATGAAGACAGTATGCCTTAATGAAAATTTAAATCTCATCACATAGTCAAATTTTGTGGAACACTGGTAACATTTTAAGCAAGGTAATACACATTGGCTTGTGTGTGTGTAGTTGTGGACCAAGTACCTGTAGTTACCCTTGCCATCGTCTTCTTTAACCTCAAGAGAGACAGTGAAGGTGTATAGGTCACCGTCGGGTGGACTGGACAGATTTGCGTCCCTGATGTCTGCCGGCCGTGACAAACGGCGAAAGGCTGTAGAGAAACTGTAGAGGATCCGACTGACCTGGATGGAAAAGGTCAAGAGAAGATGGTTCATTTGAGAAAGAAGGGGAAAGATTAGAGGGTGAGCAAGGCAACACAAGTAAAAACAATACATTCGTAATGGCACAGAACAAAAAAGTAATAAAACAATTATATTTAAGTATATAAAATATAGACTGGAGAATATTGAGAAAATACAAAAGGAAGAACAGTGCCCTCAGGTGGTTTAATAGAATCATTACATCCAGGTCTGGAGCAGAATTCAACCCTTTATACATCACTACATAGCCCAAATACTGTATGTTAGAAAAGCTAATCCTTTATTTAGTATCTGCAATTTTCTTGTAACTATTACAATTAATAAAAACTGACCCGGGTCATGGGATTACGTAGAGCACAGAGGACTGCAATCCATGTTAAAATGCAATTTGTAATAAGGACAACATGCATGTTACTCACAGCTTCTTTTATTTGGCAGGAGAAGACGTGGATCTGGAAGTCCTCAGAACTTCGATAACTCTCGGTGAAAGAGAAACAGTCACCTTCCATCGATTCCTCTCGGCCACGAGCACAGAACAACACCTTGTAAATAGGGAAGCAGGCGATCTCTGTTCCTGAAGCCTGCTCCACAATCCTGGGGAGTCATATATTTGTTTTAATTTAATTTACATGTGAAACGGTGCATATGTCCAAGTCTGTGATCAGTTTAGCAGTAGACCGAAGATGATTAACTTAAATTTGATAATGGCTTTAAAATTAGCGTATCTGTTTTATATCAGATATTTCAGGGTAAATGTAGTTATGTACAGCCACAGACTACTCCAATGAATGCCATTATATTCTATATCCAACAGAGCTTCTATTCATTCATGAAGTATGGAATCCATGTCACTGCATTTTTAACATATATAACAAAAAAAAGTTTCATTTCATAGAGGTGGAAACGTTTCAACTTAAGTCATGTCCACTATATCTCTAAGTGTGCCTCTTCTGCTGATTAACATGTGTCAGATGTTCATTGTCCATTTGCTTGGCCTATCTGTTGATGTATAATAATAATAAATCTTAAATCAGGCTCAGAGTCTTCACACTTGAGATTATTTGCGGCCTTTCCGCCGTTCAATTTTGTTAAACCACCATTCTCAACAAACAGATCCAACTTTCTTGCATCTTAGGCCATTTTAATTGACCCCAGCCTCATCACGCATATTTCCGAACATTTGATTGACCTGACAGAGCCATCTGGTCCGCAGGGGACGTGTAGGGTGATGGGGATTGGAATGACGCTCTCCGCTCGCAGGGTGGCCATGGCGCTCTGTGCCTCGGCCTCATTGCGGGGGGCTTTGACCCAGGTGCAGCCCAGGTAGGACAGCTTGTTAAACTGGACACTGTCCTCCTCTGGGGCCGTGGGGTTGGATACTGATGGAGATACTTCTGTGGACAGAAAGGAAGGTTGTGATAATGTGAATTTTTCTATAAGTTGAAAGGTCATATTTTGGTTTGCTGCGTATATGCAAAGATAACTGGCTGCCTCTCTTTAAGTAAAGCAAACACTGTGAAATAACACATTTTCTTTTTGTCATTTTACAACAAAATATTGCACAGCATAGAGAGACATCCTCTGGATTTCATCTTCCTGAAGTGTGACACCTCAACAACAGGAAAACCATTCTCCAAACAAAGAAATATTACTTTTTTTGGTGGTGTGACCTGTAATGCCCTTTGACCTGGAACTTTTACTCTTCACAAACAGGAAGTAAAACAATGAGCAACTGCTGGACTTCCACTGCTGACTGGCTCTAATCTACCCCCACAGACCATTTCCTCAGCTCATTCGCTGCAGTTGAGCGTTACACAGCATCAAACACTGGTCACACTGAAGAAGTGTGAGTGCAAGTCAACAAAGAAAGACATGTAGTCCTTAACAAACATCACAGTTGTAAGTTGCTTGGAAAAGAGAATCTACCACATGAGTAAATGTCATGGAAACATTTGTCTTGACGTAATTCATTATGCTTGAGCCATCTAAGAAAATAACGTCATTATTCTCATCAACAGACAAACTTCAAAAGTTGTATCTGCTTACTTTCAGTCCATTCTCCAGAAACCAGTCATTCAACCTGAAACCTGCTGCACAGTAACAATGTGAATTTGGCCATTTGTCAGTCGAGATATAAATGTACCGTGTGCATGTGCTTCCTTCCTCTTTGACACAAGGTGTTACTTTTTCTTGTCCATTTCACCTGAAAGTGTGCAGCTTCAGTAGAAGTGTTGAACATATGACATCACCATACATAAATGCAGAGGTACTTTTAACTTTAGTTCTTGTCTGATCTGTACCGTTTGAAGGGCCACCTCTTACTTATCTCTCATGTGAAAGAGTGGATTTCAATCCAACTTCAGAAAAGGGTATCTGTTTTTTTTTTATTTTGTGCACAGTAGTTTGGTGTTACTTCCCCAGGAAAGAATCTTATCACAGAATCTTAAATTCTTAAACATAGTTAAATGCGTTTGAGCAGGTGTCTGCCAATCATTCCCAGATAATGAAACACAATTGCAGCAATAGTGCAGAATTTGTAGAATAGTAGGCCCCAGAAAGGAAGGAGTCTGTAAGTTGCTTGCCACTGAGAAAAACGGGGCAATATATCAACCACAGTTAAGAGCGCTGTTCTTGCATGTATGTTTGGGCCAACCTGTCCTTGCCGATATACAGAGCAGTTGAGCCAGAGTCAGCAAGTTCAGATAGCGGCCTTGCCTGATAATGCAAAAGTAGATTTTGGAATGTCAATGGCATGCACACTGTTGCCATTTTCAAGGTTTACAGATCACATTCTAGCAGTTTTCATCCAAGAATGTTTAACATGTTGTTATTCCCACTCAGATATTAAATTCCATTGAAAGCCAAACGTAAGCATATCATAAATTATTGCTTATGCCTGAGTTTTTGCTCAATTTTTGACATTCAATTCGGAATCCAACTGAAGCCCTTCTGCAGAGAAACAACATTATGAGAAATCAAATCAAATCAATTTTAGTTTATGACATTTTTCCACCATGGCATAGGCCTCTCAGGTTTGCCCAAACAGCGCAATTTACCCGGTATTTATGGTGGATTGTTCCAAACACAACAGCAATATTAATTAACTAAAAAACTAAAACAGATAGTAATTGTAAATGGACCTGAAAGGTCCAGAGAATATACCTGGAGGCTGGGGTTCCAGGACTTGGCTCTCTGGGTCTTTGTGCTTCTCCATCTTTTCCACGCTGCTCTTCTCCACCTTCACCTGATCATCGTCATCATCCAAAACCTCCTCCATAGCTTTTTCCAGCTGCTCATTTCCATTCAAAGACATCTATGGGAGGGAGGAAAGGAGAAAAAGACATTGGAAATAGGGCAAAGAGATACACGGGAAGAAAATATATGATGAAGAACAGAAAACATGGTCATTAAAATAAAATAAAGAAAGAGAGACACATTTGGCGGGATCTTCAAAATATATCTATCAAATATAAAGTAGATTACTAAATCAAGGAGGTACATGGTTATGATGATGAGGAAGTGTGTCGTCACAGCCGCGTTTGACTTTTTGCAACTCAACTGACAAGCAGCATTCAATGGACATAATTTGCTATACTTTTGTGCTGAGGAAAAATGAAAATGACACGGCAGGGTGTAGGACGCCAAGTGTGGTTCTGACCTTGAGTCTCGGTTTGCCCTCAGAGCTCTGCGGTGACCCGGCTGCACCGGGCTGTACCAGGACAAACTCCTCACTGGTGACGGTGGCCACGGACTCAGTAGAGCTGCTGACTTTTCCCAGCGAGGAGCGGTCATCCATGGCGGGCTGGTTCACTCAGGGTCAGCTGGGGAGACCAGGGTTACAGTGCTCCCCTTCGCACTGCTGTGCACCCGGCTCTGTGAGCAGCCTACACACACACAACGGAACAGCTGTAGATTGTTCAGGCATTTTTTGCTGCTATTCTAGTTAACAGTTCAAGCATTGAAACACATTCTTAAAGATACAATCATCATAAGACATAGACGATGCTTTACAGTGAGTAGGTACTGTATGTCTGCATAGACGGATGCATTTCTTTTCTATTCAATAAATCAAGGTTTAAGAAGTCACAAATATAGTTTTTTTTTGTAGAGCTGTCACTGTTATGTAAAAGGTTAACTTAATATCGAGACACACCCATCCAGCACTTGGACACACCAAAGAATTGTCAGGCAATAATAACTTCCTTGTTTTTTAGGCTGCAAGTCTGTGCAGAAGTTAATCCAAGCACCCTGTCGTCTTTGAATAACTAATTCCTTCACAAGCAAGGACAATTTGTAAACCTTACACCAGACCTGTTGTACAGCTCTCAACCGGTTTAGGTGAGATTTAGTATCTTACGGATCACTCAATATGTTTTGCTCGTTCTCATGATTCATTAGTCTGTTGTCATAATAAGCCCCTACAATATCACCTAAAAACACACATTGGCAGGCATTGTCCCCATCCATTTTCCGAATTTGTCGCTTTGTTTGTAGTTCTTTTAAGATCAATAAACAAAGTATTTTCTTTAATTACATTTGACAGACTGGGCACCAGAAATTCACCACTGACAAGTTCTGTCAGCAAATCCGCATCAACCCATTGTCTTTACATGTTACATCCTGCTGACTCATTAGTTTTGCTGTGAGTTGGACGCACAGCAGAAAAACAAGCTAGACTACACATTACCATAATCACGAGTAAACAGTAAAGTAAAAATTCACTGCTAAAACTTGAATTGTTTTTAAAATAAAATAAATTACGAAAGTTATTTAAACAAGAAGCGGATTTTAGCAAGCAATTATTAAGAGTTCAATGAAACCTGTCAGGCCTACCTCATCCAGTTTGCAAAAACTACAACTGGAAATATCTCTTTTATATCACTCTTATGTAAAATCTTTAGGTTTTGAACTCGAAGACAGAAAAAAAAACATATCTTTGGATTTTAACAACTTTTTAGACGTTTTTTTCTATGCAAACAATTGAAATATATAGTCAGCCTAATCTATAATAAAAATGCGTAGGAACTACAACTCAAATATAGAGAGAAAAAATGATTCAACAAATCACATGCTACTTTCTTCAAACTAAGATGTAGCGTTTGTTTCCATCAAATTCCCAATTACTTAAATAGATACATTTTTGACCACACACATAAGCAAACAAATATACATAGCTGAGAACAAAAGAATAAAGGGGCAATTCATACACACAGGGAGATGATTACATCTGCACAAAAGGCTTTCATAGACACAGCACCAGCAAATTCAATGTATGCACGCTTGTGCATGCTCACAGTTGTTCATATGAGAGGCAGCAGGATCATGTGCTCCAATCATACTCATTCAATTACACAGAGGACAGCACAAAACAGAAAAACGACACTGCCACTTATTTGCTTTGCTGGAAAGAGCAGCAATGAGACAGACGGATGAACAGACGCACGCACACACCAAGGTACAGGAAGGAAATACAGTTTATGTAGAAAGAAAAGAAAAAGTCAACAACAGTTGCATGAGATAAAAAACATGGCTGGAGAGCTGGTTCCTCTCTGATTTGCACCCAGTCATTACCAGTCTTCTCCTGCAATACAGCCCCATTTGGCAGGCCTGTTCGCCAACCACCGCCTGCATGGAAACTGTGAGTGTCCACTGATGTAGACAGACTGCACAGCACCCACAGGAGCAGGGCTAACACCAATTACATCTACGGGTGCAAATCTTTCTCAGTGGTGACTAGCCCTGCGGACAATGGCATTAATAAACATGGGAATGAATAGTGTAATCCTTGTTTAAAGAGTCAGAGTTTACAGCAGGGGTTAAACAATCAATTTAAAAAAACACTGTTAAGGATAGGCTGGGTCGGATAGTACAAAACGTTTAACACACCATACTATCTCCCTCTGAGCCAATAAAATCCTGGTTCATTAAACAGGCCAATTAAAGGTACTCTGTTGGTAATGGTATCTTCGGATGGGTAACTCCATACAAGTATTAACTACAGTGTCATTTTTTAAGTGCCAGGTTCAGCAGTTCCTTTCCTTGTAGCCATAGATGCTCCTGGAAATAATTTTGTGTACAAGCATCACTCACACATCGTGTTATAAACTAACTCCACTAAGTCCAATCATATGAATAAAATCGAGCCAGGTGCCTTAACACAGGCAAGGGTTCAGCCTTCAGCCTTTCCGTGACACCCAACATCGTAAGTGAATCACTTTCTGATTTGAACATCCAGCCAAGCAAGTTATTTTCAAGGGTGCTATTTAATGTATAACTATTATACATGTAGGCCAATAATACATGAAACATTTGTACCTTAAAGTAAATCATTCCCTTCATTGAGACACACGGTGACAAGATATGCAGAGATGTTACTGAGAAGTTCATAGATAACTTTCCAACTGCACAGCTGCTAGTCCTCTTGTAACCTCAGAATCAGCGGGATGGAATATTTCAGAAATATGTATGGACACACGACAGTGTGAAAAGTTCATTAAATTGTCACCTGATGGCACTAATACAATCAGGTGAGTATGAATTGGCTGCTTTCCAGCAGTGAACCTCACCTGTCTCAAACTGGATTGAGATGGGAGGAAAATGAATGATCTATTACTGGCTGTAGTAAGGGAGTTAGAGTTCGTGTTGTTGCTTCTATCACTGGTGTCTGAAGGCCAGGATGGAGCACATCTTACAGCAGTAGGCTAACCCTAGTGGTAGCTTTGGTATTAGCACAGTTTAAAGTGCACTCTAGTGTGTTTAATTAAACTGGCATGTTATTGTTTGGTTAAGCACGCGCGTACACATGCGTGTGCGCACTCACAGAGAGAGAGAGAGAGAGAGAGAGAGAGAGAGAGAGAGAGAGAGAGAGAGAGAGACGGAGAGACAGTATCTCAAAGCAAGGCAGGGCTCAGACAAACATGTGCTAGCGACAGGCTAACTTACCCGTGCAGACACCGCAGTATATCCCCTTCACTGTGGTAATTATATTAATAAAGGACAGTCGTTAGCTAGCTAACAGGTGACCATAGGCTAAACCGGAAGTACCTGCGAGCTAAGGCTAAGTTTGGCTAACGCTAAGTAGCTCGAGGGTCCAAAACAGTTGGGGCAGAAAGCGGAGGAGCGACACTCCGCCCGGCTCCACGGGAGAAGGAGGAAACACGAAGCTGCTCCTCCCGCAGGAGCTACTGCGCCGTGACACGGGGAGGGGGAATCAGGACACAGGTGTAAACAACTCACAGGCTCGGAGCTCGGCGGAGTTCCAGTCACAGGAGTTCCAACGAAGATCGTGTGTGTCCGGCGAGATGAATCACTCGGGGTTTCACTGACACGCCTTCCGGGTTTGGAATGTTTCGACGCCTTTCACGCATGCTCAGTTCGCCCGGTGGCGACAGTGCTCAGGCATCCTCGCTCTTCCACCACTGGAGAACATCTCAGTTCAAGGTTTTCTCAGTTAGTTATTTTTTCCACATATTAAAATAATGCCTTTAGGCAGTACACATAGGGTGTATATACAGATTTACCAGACCCAATAAACAGAAAAAGGTCCAACGAATAAGAATGTTGGGTGACCATCTTCTGCCTTTAAAGCTCCTGCTTTTAACATCACTTTCTTTCTGACTGGACGATTAATTTGAAAACAAAATCTTTGGGAACGTTTTTCTAGCATCCTTGTCGAGAAACCTGCTAAATGAGCCCACTGTTCAGAAATTTCAATTCAGCATCTGGTAGCCGTTGTTTATCTCATGACACTCATTAGCTGGAGGTCACCATTATAGTTGCCCTCTGATGAACGAAGCATTATAAAACCTAATTTGTTCTTTCTTCTTTTGTATCTTGATTACATTTGAGTGGCCATGGACAACTAGAAAATAAGCTCTTAAACAAGATAGGCAATATTGTGCCTGTGTATGCATGTGCTGTCTTGTCAGTAATGGCACAAAAAGAACATTCAAGCAGTTACAAATCTTTATTTGTCAAAAGTTAACACTTCAAATATTACTGGATCTGTATTTATCATGTATGATTCCCCTTTTAACCACATTTCTAAAAAATGTCTATGTTCAAATATAACTAGATACAGAAGTAGTAAAATAGATAGATGAATGAATGGCGACAATGGATCCTTTACTGTAGAAGTGAACAACAACATGGAGAAACAGGTTTTATTCCACTGATTCCTCTTTAAATATTTAACCAGATTCTGTCTTGTATTTAATCCTTTGTACATTTTGCACATATTTCCCCTTTTAGTTCAGAGAAAACCAACATATATTTTGCTATAAAATAAAACAATTTTGCAACGTTTCAGGATGTACAGTAACAACTCTGCAGCGTCTTCTATATAACCTTATTAAATGGGTAATTTAGAAAGAAATGAAATAGCTGCTGATCAATTAATGTTATAGGCATAAGTGAAAAGAGGCTGGGAAGTGCATGTTGTGTAATGCTTTAATAATTACACTAGGTCTGTCCAAAAATCTTTCACAATAATCCAACATTATCATACCATGCAGAAACATTTTCATAGACTACCTCACTGGGTCTTGTACACAGAAATACAAAGACAAATATCACATGAGGCATTATCGTGAATGGCAAGCAATGCCAAATGTGTGTCGTGGAGAAAAGGAGCACAATGAAATTGTATTCAACCACATTAATGTGTATTCTGACGTTCTCACAATGTGAAGAAAAAAACATTAAAGGGAATGACAGGGTTAATTGCATTTCAAAGATTAAACATGAGAGTAGTACTTGAGTATAGGAGGAGTGTGTAGACAAAATAGCACAAACTAAATCACACCCCTTCATTCAAAATACATCCTGTTGAAGCTGCATCTCTTCCTGTCAAGAAGACAAAAATATGTTTGCAGTTTAATATTTACATTTCAATCTTTTTGCACCACTATCAGCAAAGAGAAATTCAATCAGTCGATTTCAAGCTTACCACTGCTGCGTTCTTGGGATCAGACATCCTTGATTATTCAGTGGTTCAACTCAAGAAATGCAGAGCTACTGTATCCACGATCCGGTGTAGGTCTACCTCTATGTACACCATTGTGATATCTCACTGGGGGCACACTGCTCGTGTTATTCCTTCTAAAAAGGTTGATGAGATGAAAGCTGCTGAACGGAGAGCAGATGAAGAGCTGCAGTAGTTGGCCAGAAAGCTTGCATAGACAAAGCTCCAGTCATCTGCACTCTTCCACCTTCCCTGCAACTCCTAACGTGCTTCCAGAGAACCCGGAGGAAATGCAAAGGGGATGCTGACCTTTCCATTTGTTTTGCCCTTGGAACGTTTTCTCCCGTTTTTCAGGCTCCATTCTGTTCGTGGGGACTAAGTTGCCTCGTCGCCTCAACACACTACGCGATACGTTTTTTTGTCCTTGTGGCATTCATTGGGAAGCTATGCAGCAAGAGAACCCCATACATTATCTCTCATTCAGTAAAGAAGTTAGCCCTCAGTCAGTAAATATACATTAACAGTCAACACACGGTGCACAAACCCTTCATGTGGGAGCATGAAAGGACATTTTTCTTACGGGACTTTTTACAGCTACGGTTGCATCTACCATCAAATAAATGATTACTGTATCTATGAACAAGAACATTTAAAAATGCAAGGGTATAAAGTGAGGAACTAGGTTTGAAAGTCAAGTTGCACTTAAGTCTTCAACAAGCAGATTTAAACAATCCGCACTTACACCCCTCGTGACCCTAATTAAATGTGATATTGTAACCTACGTAATAGTGGGCTTCAATCCAGTAGATCCTCACCGGTAGGGGGAAAAAAACACTTTTGTGGTCTTGTGAGTGGTGGTGCTGGTGTGTGTAAGTGCAAAGAGGAGCGTGTGTCTGAGTGTGTCGTGTGATGGGGTTTTGGGCTGGTCACACCTCAGTGCTAATGGCTCGGGTATTGGTGTAGATATCAGGAGGCCGCCCTCGCTGGGGGTCCCTCAGCAGGGAGCCTCGGACGGCGGGCAGCGGCATGGCCAGTGCCTGGTTCTCGTAGTGTGTGGGCATGTAGGTGATGCGCTCACCGCCGTTGCGCATCTCGTCAGTGGTGCGGACGTAGAAGGGCGAGTCGTACGGCGAGCAGGTGGGACAGTAGCTGTGTGGGCCTCCCCCGGGTTTGGCGGGGTTGGAGGACCTGGCCGGCTCCGGCGGGGACAGGGACAGCGGGGTGATGAGGGTTCCGTCCAGGCCGGTGACACTGCAGGCGTTGCAGGCAAAGTGCTGCTGGGAGATGGAGCCACAGTCCGACCCATTCTTTTTACAGCAGTAGTACTACAGGGACAGAAATCACTCTGTTCAAGGGCCCGGTCAGAACAAAAAAGCGGCGTTCAACACAGATTTATGACATGACGTATACCATAAATCGGCCGTAGTTTCGGTATGCAGATCTCCGAAACTGAATTCATGATTGAGTTTTATCATACAGTTTTTTTCTTGAAACAAATGAATACAAGTTTAGTGTCAAGTTACAAGATGGACCGGTAAAACATTTACCTGTGCATCTGTTCTTAACTAAAGACTATTTCTACAACAATATCATTTTATGCTGTTTGCACTGGGAGAGCTCTCTCTAACCACAAGCAAGGCCATTTTAATGTTAAAAAGAAAAAAATCTGTAGAGCTGTTTTTTGTTGTGCTCCCACACTATGAAGGTTCTCAATATTTTTTTACAGCAAAGCTAAAATATCTGTAAGTATTCATTTCTTCCACAATATGAGCGAGAAATATATTCAACAACACAAGGTGATAATGATTTCATATAGAAACTATCACTTTGTGTAAAGCCGTTGTGCACAGACACACAGATATGTAAACAGAGAATTACCTGGAGTCTACAGTAACAGAGCACAGCTATGATACACAGAAGTATCACTGTGGCCAGTATTCCTCCGGTTATGACAACAGTTCCAGCTGTCATCCGACCAGCTCTCCATCAAACTCTGACACAGGCACACAGGGAGTCACATCATCAACAACACGCTCCTCAGAGGATTTGAAGTTTAATTAAATCACGCAAATGTCAGTATTACAGTAAACAGAGATGCAATCTGCCGGAATATATTTCCTATGTAAATATGGCCGTCGGGCAAATTCTAAAGGTCATTCTATAATGATGTGCTGAAACAAGGGAGCATGCAGGAAAGGGCCTAAAGACGAGGATAAATTCATTAGTTTGCGCAGCTCCAACACTGAGCCCATTTTTCATAGACAGACATTAACTGCCGTCGTTAAACAAGCCTTAACTTTTTTTCTTCAACTTATTTTTTTTAGCACCCTGCTCATCAAAAAGCAACTAGAAATGTTGTATCTTCTCGGAATATAAACGCACAGGCAGCTCTATGAGTACCCGTTTTAAATGAAATATCTATTTTGGTGCCACTATTTTTGAAAACAAAAAAATGCAGGTAAATTGCTAATTGATTGGTTGTTCTAAGTAAACACATTTTGAATTGACAAAACAGTGTGAACCTTGTTGAGTTATACTCACGTTCAGCAAAGTTGCTTAACACCTGGAAGCAGAAGGAGGACAGAGGAATTTCCTGTAATTTGTCATCTGTCTCATGACACATACATTAGATAAAGATCAGATTAGAGACAGATAGGGGAGATGTAGATTAGGGACACACTTACATCAGAGGAGTGTTTGAAGGTCGCAAAAGAGGAGAGAGGTCAAATCCCAGGTCAAAGATAAGAGGTCACTCAGCAGGAGAGCCACACTGTATGAACATGTCTGTGGAGAGATGGTGAAAGGATTGAGAGGCGAAAAGATGCATGAAATAAGAGGAAATAAATAGTCCCAACAGTTTCACTGCGGAAGCTGTATAAATGTTCTCCACAAGGTGGCACTGAGAGAACAGAAAAATATAATGTGGTGGAACACAACTCCATTTCCTGTGATCTGTCCCATTGAAAATACCACAAACAATCTAATGAACGACCACAACATCTACATTCACCTGCAGCATTGTGGGAGGGCAGCTGTAAAAGTGATTAAGCATCACGGGACTCAGTTGTTTTGGGTTTTCATCTGCAGGCTGAGGCTGAGTTGGATGGCAGAAGCATTCTTTTCTGGTAGACTGTATACGAAGGAATGGTTCCACGAACAAAAAAAAAGAGGTAAGAATATATGAACGAAGCAATATCTACAGCTTTTGGGAGCCCTGACGTGGGGAGTCTGAGCGAACTGTAGAGATGATGCGAAGTTTGAGTCTGCCAGTCTCTCATTCTTCAAATTATAGAGCAGAATAAGGAGGTCCTGAGTCTGCTGTCGGCATAATGCAGCTTGACGGCTGACTGATGAAACATTTTGGCCACTAATCCAGCCTCAGGCCCCGAGCTTATAAAGAACAAACTTCTGAGGTGAGATAACAGGACTTCTTTCTAAATCCACACCTTCAGATTATTTTCAGGGGTCAAACTCCTAGTTGTCCATCCCAGATTCCTGGACAGAGAAAAGCCTTTATACAGCTTTGTTAATGCAGAACTGCTATTAATGTGGTTAAAAAAAAAATCTCTGTTGATCCATTTTAGTCAGCATCTTTAAAAAAGAACACACAAATCTTCTTAAAATGTTGATTGGATATAATTGGATCGTGTTTCTTTAAAAGACAATAAAATAAACAATGAAAATACATTGAGCCGAGGAGGCCGTGCTGCTCCCCGCTGCATGGGCACCCAGCTTATAAAGCATGTTTCTGTCAGAAAGTACACTAGCTTTCAATTATTTGTGAAGACCAAACGGGATGGCAGCTGACAGATGCGTCTTACCATCATTCATGGTTACGGCGGGGCGTGCAATCTCAGAGTAAGTACACCACACTATTTTTCATAATTAATGCCAGCACGGTGACTTGTACTGCAAGGAGGAAATGGAAATAGAGTCACTGCTGCCACCACGTCATCTTTTACTGAGAAACGCAAACATAAACACGCACGCACACACACAAACACACACACACAGATTTGTTTTCTCACAGTTTACGTGTCGCTCTGCAAGCACTTTGTAGCAAACTTGTCGGAGAGATTGATTTAAGTTTACTTCTTCCATAGTTTACTGCAAACTATATCGAAAATGAAATGTCTCCACACACAGCAAACACAATATTACACACACACATACACCCTTGCTGAGGATAGACGGAAAGAAAGCTGGATCAGGCACCATTGGGTCCAGATTAGAGTGGCCCTCAATCCCCCATACAGCGTGAAGAGCCCTGTATGCTGATAAGACTCTTACACACACACTTACACACACGCACGCACGCGCACACACACACACACACACACACACACATGCATGGAGTAGTGCACACTTCAAATAAGCTAACAT
Organism: Colistium nudipinnis; assembly: GCA_016785305.1. NCBI lineage: Eukaryota > Metazoa > Chordata > Actinopteri > Pleuronectiformes > Rhombosoleidae > Colistium > Colistium nudipinnis. The sequence continues at coordinate 345,233 of JAFBJU010000175.1, forward strand.
AAATGAATATAAAAATTACCAATAAATTACCAATAAAACATCATTTAGAAAACAACAGGAGAGTCTTCATAGTACTTTGCAGCAGCAAATCATGGGTTATTTTCCAAAATGAAAAATGAACCTGAAACCCACCACAAATGTGTTGGACACTGCAGTGTAATATACAGTAAATGAAGTGTGATTACTTCCAGTTCCTCAGAGTCAGCGGCACTAATGTTGTTTGAGGCAGGGTACAGTACAGTACATGCATATCGCATTAAGAAAGGAACCTGTCTTCAAGGATCCAGAGATTGTAGATATGTCTGAGCTCACGTGACAAATCACGCACGCACGCACGCACGCCACAGATGCCCAAAGAACAAAGAAACAAGCCACAGCAATTCACAGCCCATCAAAGTGGAAAACAGCTGTGTCTCAGGTGGATCACGGTCCAAGAGTGAAGACGAGTCTGTACATCAACCCTGTCGAAGGGTTGAAGCTGCACTATATATTTGGCCTCAGCATATTTCATCCTTTTTGGATTCACATTTATCTTTTTTTTTTAATCTTTAAAGCTTGTATCTGCAACATTTTGGCTTGAGGGAAAAAACTATTTTTTTCACCTCCCCCCATCTCATGTTGCATCTTGTTGCGGTGCGTTATATTCACACAATGCGCTTATGGAACATTGTGTCATATCCTGACACGAACCCGTGTTGGGCCAATTTACCGTATTTATAAAATCATTCGTTTGGTAGCTTGTTTGCAAACATTCGAACCACCAAATGCGAGAATTCAATTGAATTAATTTCAGACTAATAAATCAAGTCATGTAAGCATTGCATTGGTTATAGATCCAATCACAACAGTGTGTGCAGTTCACGCTGTTACGCTCCGTTACGTCAGATCATGTCACGCTACAAAAGAAAATGTTCATGTTTAAATTTGTTTCATCTCTGTCTCATGAGTTAATTTTGTCTGTAGAATAAAAGGCCTTTCAGGTTCTTGAGATGCTGTTTTTTGGCAAATCAGAGTAATGATCATATCTCATGTGCCACCCCCATCTCTCCCGCTCCCTGATGGAGTGGCCCCTGTGGAGTCTCCGCCATCACTCTTCAGGAGCATCTGCAGGACCTTGACTACCCTGGAAGATTTTAACAAGATTGATTCTGTGGATGTGAAATTGCTCAGGCCAGCAGTCAGCTCGTGTCAGTCTCTGCCCCCCCTCCCCACGCGCGCACACGCACACACGTGTGCGCGCGCACACACACCGCATCACCTGTCCTAAGTGTACTGGAAAATAAAGGCCACAGGTTGGATTCTAACAATGACTTTCCTGTCTGTATTAAAGCAAGATGCCAACCCACTACCCCATGAGTCAAAACTGCCTCTCTTTTTATTTTCACATAATGTTTTTTTCCACCTTTGTTGAGTCATAGGCAATATAGATCAAATCACAGTGTGTGGGTCCAAACGTTACCATCACCAATCCATTCCTATGTATTCCTGGTTTTTCGTTTTTTTTAAAACGGTTATAGATCAGAAGGGGCTCTCAACATCCAGCCCTCATTTGAAGAACACATGGAGTAGGGCAACTGCTTTCAGGTAGAATTCATGCATCATTTCAGCACATAACATTTTGGGAAAACTAAACTAAACTGCTTTTGTAAGTGGAAAAAAACAACTAGTTGTGCATCCAAATGGGATTCATGGTCACAGCTGAAATGTAATTTGTCTAATCCAGTTATCTGGCATTCCAAAGACTTTACCCTATCTTTAGCTCTTTAGCAGCCCAGCGTGGACGTCTGTGTGTGTTTGCATGCTTGTAGAACTGCGTCACACAGTTTGGGGGTCTGTTTAGAAAATTGGGGTATTTCTCTTTTATGAAGAATATTCACCGTAAAAATAATGGGGTGGTGGGGGGGACTTCACACAGTGGGACCTCAATGTGAAATCACAGGATACATGATCAGATTATTTTGACTTCCGGTCTTCTGTTTTTACCTTCTAGTTTTACCCCTCTAATATTTACTAGTTGTGAAGTAGCAAGTTGTCAACAGCAGATCGCACGCAGCTCATCCATGTTGTGGTTGTTGCATTTCAGATCACGTGTAACATCTGGCACCTGGTTTGGATGGTTTGTTTTTGTCATGAATCAAAGAGGCCGTCCAATTAAGTAAACTATCACGGTGGCACAGGTGGGAACTACTGTTTTCATGGCAGTACGGCCAGTTATTTTGCTCAAAATGTACAAAGGTCAACTTCATGGTACTGCTTTACAGACTAATCAAAGCATCACTTCCTAATCCTAATCAATTCTAAATGTCTGTTGATGATTTCATGCAATCAATTTTAAGGATTAGTTATTGAGCTAGGTCAGGGGATAATCACAGTGATACCTGCGAATGTCTGAAAACTTTTAACAGGGGAAACATTTGACATAAAGTCAATTAGAAGTTAGGGCTTCACCAAAAAGGACTGGAATCGTCCTCTTGGTTTGCACAATTTCATATTTTGTATCTTCAGCGCTTGTCACACACTTTACAATTAAGCTAAAAAAAGATATTGAATCACACACACACACACACACACACATCCAAGGAAAGACCCCGACCTCTGATCTTGTTCTACCTATTTTTGATCACAGAGTGGTGCCTGCGGCTTTCCGATAGAATGCGGCTCCGAGTGATAACTTTGTGGACACAAGCGCTTGACACGGGACCTTGGAAAACCTCCTTCATGGGCCAAGGGACCCGCAGGAGCTCAACCGACCATTATCCCATCTTCCCCCCTTTAAGCTGTCGCAGCAGTAACGGCCCAGTGGGCAGAGATTGATGACAGCCAACATTTTAGTTCAATTACTTGATTTTGCTCGAGGTCATTTGGGGCAAAGAATGTGAAGAACCACTCCCAGGAATGATCCTGCCGGCCCTATAAAAGCACATGATCAATACGCGCAGTAAAGCCGCGAAGATGCAGGGCAGAGAGTCGGAGTCTTTTCTCTCTGTCCGAGCCGGCCCGCGTCGGGCACGGTACACACCGCTGGCAGATTTATAACTGGTGTACGTTGTGCTGTTGTGGCACTCTGCGGGCCGTTCCGTACTCCGCCCCTGCCAGCTCCTGATTCAGCCTTTCTGCACGCTCGCGGTGACTCAAGATGTGGTGAACACCTTTAGACACATGGAAGAGTCTCCTCCTCCGCTCTGTGTATGGTTGAAGGGCAACGTCACTGCGGTGACACTTTTCTGTACTTTTGCTATTGCTGACACAACAGCGGTAGAGCTTCTACAACTTCTACCACCACAGTCTCTCTCCATCCTCTCCCGGCGTCTGTCAAAATTAAAGCACTTTTCAGTCAAATTTTTATTTAAAGCACTCCTTTTTTTTAAACACATCACTTAGACAAACTTGAAGAAATACATCCGTTTAACCATCAGAAAAGACATTAACTTAATGTACTATTCAACAAGAGCCAATGGTCTCATCTCAACGACTGGCTGCGTGGTCAATGACTAATTCATGATATAAAATACACAACGACTCTTCATGATTATGAAGCTTTTTCTCAAGATCTATCAGCGCAGATTACGTCGGCTGAAGCACCGCTGCAGTCTGGGTGGGCTTTCTGGAGCAACCAAGGCCTATAGCTGCCTGACTGAATTATGTAATGACGCGTGTGCTGGTTTGGATTTACAGGGACATTCAATGCCATCGTTCCTTGCATCCCACCTGAGTAAGGTTAAATAACCCACCAGCATCAATACCTTTGACCTTTGAAGCAGGAAGTAAAGGACACTGTGTCATAGTGACTCTTTCAACTGACAAAATGTGGCAGGATGCTTCTATCCAATGCTGCCACAGTTGAATCATAAGGATTTCTCTGAGAAAAACCAACACAGGTTGAGGCCAAAGGTCAAACCCTACAGAGTCGGTCATACCATAATAACATTTTCATCAAAATTAAATAAAAAAAAAATCCTTCCAAATGTGAATACCGGTATCTGCTGGCATGCAGAGCAGCGTGTTACTGAGTGTCATGGATTAGATACGGGGAGTAAGATGCAATCTGGACAGCGTGTGGGTCACTTGCGGGCAGTTAAAATTCAAACACAACCGCAGCTTGTTTCGACGAGGAAGCGGTTCGGACCGCAGAGGCACCGACTCGCTCACATTTCAAACTGGAAGCAGCGAATTGATTTTCCGGGTGAATTTATGTCCAGTTGGGACAGATTCCCAGTGGAAAAAACTTCACCAGGGCACAGAGCTGACGTTAAACATGCCTCCAGCGCAGCGTCACCCCGCTTCACAACGATTGCAGAGATTTCATTAGGGCCGCTCAGCTCCTCCTCTGTTGGCCTGCGATCTATGCCAGCGTCTCGTTCACACTTGGCAGCCGCGCGGCACCACCGGAAGCACGCACAGCCAGTACAGAGGCAGCCGCAATCACTGCACGTCCCGTTCTGCAGGTCAGCGCGGCACGTCGAATTAAAGGGAAACGGAATGGCCGGGCGCCTGCCTTTGAAGAAGATGCACCATGAATATCGCGTTCATACATACATTCACCCGGTTATTTCATTTGTGAGGGAGCGCAGGGTGAGCAGGAAAAAGAAGCCGGAGAGGTTGGGGTTCAATGAACATTTAGCTTTCTCCGAGGACCAGCAGACGCCCCCCCCACCCCAACCTATTCCTGAGGTGATACTATAACATGTCAATTTATTGTTTCTAAAGCCGTCGCACCACCAGTCAAGGTCTTTGCCGACCTCTGGTCCCCACCAAGCTTTTTCCTCAGCTGTGAAAATGGATTAGTGGGTAAAAAAAAACGCGCTGAAAACCATCCATGAATGAGGAGGTATGGATTTCAGCGTGATTGGTCAAGGCTATTTTGAGACTTTGCCATCCAAATAACTGTCCCTATGGCCTTCGGCTGACACAACAGGAACTGAGTCCACAGACACACTGAAAGGGAAACACTTCTCGGGCAAACAGCGCTTCTATTCTCAGCTTTCTGCATCAGTAATGCTGTGGCTCTGGATCATTTTTTTCTAAAGTTGAGACTGTTATTTATGACTTTCTTATACAGGACTGCAACCACACGCCTATCAGTAAGGCTCAAAGGTAACCGCCAACTATTTTCAAAGATACGTGTGGGACCAAAATCACTTTTTCTCTTTACCTGTTGCAGGTGGCAAGTCTCTTTTAGGCTGAAGAAATAGAGACACATCATATACAATCCATTGCCTATAGGAAGGACCTTATAAAATAAATATTTAAAATCACACAACCTCATCACACAACCTACTCACTCATTGAGTAAAATTCAGGGTGCCGGTCAAGGCCATGCATTCGAAAGTTTGGCCGACTCTTACAATGAATACATTTCTAGTTTCCAGTTAAAAGTCTAGAAGTCAGCAGGATCCCTTTTGAATCTCAGCTGTGTCAACATGTTTTATTCATGGTAGATGTATTTTGGCACATACACTGCTTCTTCCATATTCATCTCAGGTGACAGGGATATTGTCTGGCTCCTGTGACCTATGACCCTTTGCCTTATTGCAGCTCGCTCTGGATAAGAATCTGCTGACTGCAAGTGTAAATGTAGGATGCGACTTCAAGCACGGCTTGTGTGAGTCTGTGCAAGTTCTTCATTTTAAGTAAAGATGTATAAAACAAGGTTAGGGGGTTAGCCGGTAGGTAGCGACAATAAATGAACAGTGAGTGGGGTATTTTCTCAACAGGATCTGTTTCGGGTAAAACCTAGGGGCTAGTTAAGGGGTGATATATATGGCTAAAGCTGGGTGAAAAGGTCATAAATATTCTGATCTCCGGCTATCACCATATCGGTGTCATAACTAATGAGTAATGTTTTGCTTTTATTTAAAGGAAGATTCCATTCTTTTGACAAAAATAAATATTCTCGAGGTTAAAATTGTTTAGCTGAAAAATCAGTCTTGCACAAGATTTTAGTTTAAAGATTATTTGGGGAAAATGCCACTATCACTGAAAGTGCCTAACGACAGAGTAGCATGTGTTTGTGTTCCACAGTGTCCGTCTGTGTCTTTGTAAATATTCAGGAGATTATATCAATTGAATATAATCCCGTGTATTTAACTGTGTGTGACTATGTATGTTCTGTGTCATTGTAAAGGCGTCAAAGTGTGCCCTTATGTTTTTCCGTCTGATTTTCTCCTTATAAGAGCGTAAGCGTCGGTGAACGTGCGTGTCTTGTGTGCGATTGTGCGAGCGATTTTGATGAGTCACCACGGATACAGCAGCCAGCAGCAGCAGCGCTACATTTGCAGATAACAGCGTTTCAGTTCCAGAGGCCTCCGGCTGTGCCAACGAGCCTTCCTCTCAGTGGCCTCATCCTCTCCCAGCCTGGCTGCGTTCACATCCGCCCATCGCACATCACCTTGCACAATGCCACAGCCCGGCCCCAACTTATCTCCCTCAGCCTGTTATTTTTTTTACGGGCCGCAAACAATACCGCCTCAAGTTCATAATCCTGTAAGGGAACATGGTCGCTTTCTTACTGGTTAACGGCTGGTTGACTTTGTGCCATCCGGACAATCCTGTTAAATGATGAGGGCAAAGCAGCCCTGCTGTATCTCTAATGGCAAAATATGTGTTAACATCATTCACTGTTGCATGCACCGTAACATATTGTACGCCCCGTCTCCTCTGTTTTCATTTTTAAAACAACTGGATTTCCTTTCTCTGAAAATATTACAGACCGTCCTGGTCTCCAGAGGACAAATCCTACTGACTTGGGTGATCGTCTGAATTTTCCTCAAACACCATCACCGGGCCATCATTTTATTTAATTTGTAAATGCTAACATCAAACAAATTTAACCAGCAAATATATAGATATACCGCACAATTACGAGTTGTATATAGGTGCTATTTAGGATTGAAGCACGGTCTGGGACAGGGAAAAATGCTGGTATTACATTTTGTGCTTCATTATGTGAAGACGAGCATGGACTTGCCCGCTTCCATTGGAACCATGGGATTTGTCACGTTTTGTAGAATAGATCTATGGGTAAAAGCGGCTGATAAGGTATAGCGTGTTCCGTCAGACACCAGCCACTGTCCAGAGATGAACAGATCTTTTCCCCAATCTTTGCCGGCTTGTAATTGTGGAGACGCGGTGGGGTGACTGCCCTACTGAAGCTGTAATTCGACAGTGGAGTTTGACCTGATAATGCAGCGGAGCGGGATGAACCCAGCTCGTCTCACCTTTAATGTAGGACTACAGCACACTCAACTCGAAAGCGTACGACGAGAAATACCTATCATGCAGCCAGAAAAAAACCCCTTCGAGGGCCTTTTCAATAATTCACACACCACTCCTGAAACACTGAAACACTTTCCCCTTCCCTGGGCGGGTTTGAGGCCTCTCCCCACATACCCCCAACCCCACAACCCAACAAACATACATGCAAACTCACACACACGTACGCAACCTGCACAACACCATTCCATGCATGTTCTCCCTGAAAACACTGAGTGGAGTGTCCGCGGGAGGAAGCGAGACATGACTTTACAGCCAAAAGTAGGCCGAGCACACTCATCTGCCTCCAGAAAGCCAACGAGACGCTATCTGTGACGCACAGGCCTCTCCTGCACCAGCTCCACTTTGGATTCAGAAAAGGGCTCATTTAAATTCCACAAAACCCAGAGAAGATTGGGAGACTATAATGAGGGGACTCTCTCGGCAGCAGGGACTTCATTTTAATTACAGTATGCTTTGTGTCGAAACAAAGCGCGCTGGCCTTCCAATGCCAATCTTGTGTGGACATGATGCAAGATTGTTGGTCACGTTTAGCCCAAAAAACCCGATTGCCTGCCTTCATTTTGATGAGCCAGCCTTGGTCTGCATTTTCTCACCAACAACACTGACAAAAATGGTTTCCCGACAGCAACAGTGATAAGGCATGAGGATTTCTCTGGGTTAATGAGGCTTAGGCGTAGGCTAAATGTTTCCGAAATTAACTGAGGAAGATCAAATATTTAGTTTCCCAGCCCGAGAGGCTCTCACAGAACCACCGAGCACTGACAGGCCAAACGTTGCAAGCACCCACTTGTATTTTCCCATTGTGTTTTGAGCTGTTGGCCCAGCGCACCATTACACAACCTGTATATTAAATACATTGTGTCTGTTGCTGCTGTGTTAGCCGTGACAGCCCTGACTGCAGACTCCCCTGGGAAATCAGTCCACTTCCTGTTGTACCATAGGCACTGGAGGTGGAGGAATTAAGATGAGCGTGTGTGTGTGTGCGTGCGCACGTGCATGCTTGTGCGCATACGTGTGTGTGTGTGTGTGTGTGTGTGTTTATGGTGGGGTGGAGACAGGGGGATATACTGAGGCTGCTCCACGCTTACTTTGTGAGAAATGGGTCAGAGCAGCACGGCACCAGCCACTGAGTGTTGATGTGAGAGATCAATACAAATACTGTACTTTAGCCAATACTTGCACATATTGAGGGGAATATTTTGGATTGTAGTTATTCTCCTGTTCATATGTTTGTGCGAAGGACTTAGTTAACGACCATTTTGTCCTTATTATTTTGAAGCCCTTAAGACCATGTTTTATAACAATGAATTTTCAGCTATGACACCAAAAATGCATTGACAATACATCACTCAGCCTCCAAAACCAACTACAAGCGATGAAGGGAGGTTTTAAAAATACCAAAATGTAATTAAATGAAAAAATATGTCTCATGAATTCATTAAAAATAACAAAATCCAGGATAAGAATAGAAATGCTGTCACATGTATACATTAGAATCTTTCTAACAGCCCAAAAAAATTGACATATGTCATATGTGCTAGGATGCAGGAATACAATACTGGTGGCGTGGCTGGATGGCATCAATATTTTAGGTTGGGACATAAGCTTTGATTTAAATACCTAAACAACTGTCCTCTTGTAGTCTGAAATGTCACATTACAAGTCAAATAAAAACCATGTAAAAAAAAAACAGCGGAGAAACTGGGAACTGAACCTCTTTATGTCCAGCAGCTTCGCTCCACCCACAGAAACCCAAGACCTTTCACCTTGTGCCCTGGCTGCGTATAATAAAGGTGACCCACCTGGACATCCAACTCCAGGCCATGCCAGTCACCGCCTCACTCTGCCAAAGATCTTTCCCACTTGAAATGATGCAGCTCTTTCCCTGAATGCCGGCAGGCCACAGAGACTAGAACCAATGTGGCAGAAAATCACAGCAGCAGCAGCTAAATGACAAAAAAAAGGACCCCAGCTCCTGCTGGGCTGCTGCTCTGTCATTTCATCTCCTCTGGCAGCCTCAGAGGCACAACTCACCTTCAGTGGAGTGAAACAGAGAGCCGGAGTCCCATTTCTGTGCAGGGGCAATGTGACATGTTTTGCCACTTCTTCACATCACGAGGTATAAATACACTGACATTTGGAGGAAACAAAAGCGAGAACGTGGCGCACCCCTCCAAGCCCCCACTTGTCATCACAGCACGTACCTGATTTGGTTACATGATCCGATTGTCCAGCTCGGGCTAATCCTGTGGAGTGGGACCCTGGGAAGTCAGCAGCATCCTTATCGCGGCACCAGGAGCTGCAGGAGGAGCAGCAGCAGGAGGTGGACTGCGTCGGAACTTCTTCCAGGGGTGAGCCGGAGTCCAGGGGGCGCCGCGCCGCCAGGAAGAGCCGGGGCTCCCGCAGCGAGAAGGGGGTCACGGGGAGGGACAGCAGGGACCTGCACAGCCAGAGAGGACACCGGACCGAGCCAGGGCAGGACAGGACAGGACAGGACAGGAACGCGCGCGCACAGGTGGGGGGCGCTGCGGGGCGTGCGCCTCTTTACGCGCGTGTAACCAGCGCGATCACCGTATCCTTCACTCAGAGAGAGCGAGAGGCGGTCAAAGAAGAGAAGAGTCAAATCACGGGGAACCAAACGGAGCACATCCAACAAGTGAGCGACGAGGAGGCGAAATGACGGAGGGCGGACCGGGGGGAGGAGCCGCCCCGCGTCCCACTCGCCACCTCCCCGGTCCCGATAGGGTGCACGTCCTATAGGGACACCTTGAAAACACACGGCGGATCCTGGAGGAAAACATCCCTGAGACATCACAATCACAATAGACAAGTATTATGCCGGAGTTAAAAGGTCCAGAAACACGTTTTCCAAATGAGTGTAAAGTAGATAGCAGACAATTGGGAGGAAGATAGTGATCTGTTATCTACTGATATTCCATTTAGAATATATGTAGAATATCAGTGTCGTATATATTATATAAGTATCACAAATGATAAGCTACAATTGTGATCTCCCTTTGTGCACCAAATCAGGACAACTGAAAACTCACAAAAATGCATGTGATCATAAATCACTGCGCACTGTTACAGAACATAGGCCGACTCTTCTAGTGACGGTGGGTTCAGGATGCTCCCCTTGGCAAAGGAGGCTGGGTAAGGCGGCTGTACCCCCTCCTCGACACAGACCACTGAGCTACAGTAATTGATTTGCCCTCAATCACGGGTCCCTTAATCTACTTACTGTTGCAGCCGAGTCCATGCAAATATCGACGGGGAGGGGCAGGCCTGGCTCTGAGTCCCAGATCTGTGGTGAGAGTCAAGAGATATGATTTCAGGGTCACACACCGCCACATGCCGCACGGTATATGGGAGAAAATAAAATCAAAAAGACATGGCAATAGAAGTGCCTCAAGTGAAGCCACTTTCATGAATCTGAAGATGATCACATGGACTGTAATGTGAATCTTTTTCTCAGGCACGTCAGAAGCGTCCTGGGGTCTCGGGAAACTTTTGGCTAATAAATAATACAACATGGGCTGCCAGTATCTCAGAGAGTTCATCCACATGCATGCTAATGTGATATATTAACCACAAGGCAGCACTGTCAAATTCAGATTCAGTCATTTTAAATGATCACAGTGATTTCAAAGTACTTCATGCAACTTTTTCAAACAGGAAAACCTCACAAATAGATCTGGCTTATTACCCAATCACGTTCCCTGAAGCTTCCCTCTGATTAAAACGAGCCAAAAGGTGTGTTTGGAAATAGGATAGAAACAAGAAACATTTTTTTCGGGATATTTGACAGCATTTGACAAACAATGCATTTTTTGCACCACTAAGTGCGTCGTTAGGCTTATCCCTCAAGTTCCTGTCCAAACAAATGTCATTCAACCTAATGAGGTGTCATCCATTCACAGGCAGGGCGCATAACTTTACCCTGTTGCTGGGACTTTGTGCTCTTGGATTCACATACAATGATCATTAGTCTGAGACATTCCCATAGCTATGTGGTTCATGCCCCCCAACACCACAGCGTATACAAAAAAAGAAATGGTATGTAGTTTTATGCATAAAATTACAACATTTATTCAAACTAATAATTCAATCAAAATAACAAAAACATGTTTTATCTCCAGACTCCCTGCGGTTTATGGCAAGAACGTTGCAGTTCTGAGGCAGTGTTGAAATAAAGGAGAGGAAAAAGGTTTGCCTGAATCAGCCGCTCTTGTTCGTGCTAGTTTACAGCTTCAGAGCAAAGCTAAAGCTGCAGGGGGTACTGCTCGTACAGCTCCTCAGTGCATCCGTGATCATTCAGCTAGAAAACTGCAGCGGAAAGCCAATTCTTCCTTTATCTGCCCGAAATATAGACAAAGATTGGGTCACTAGGAAACAGCAGGCCTCTTTATGGTGAAAATGAGTCTCTGGATAAGCTGGAATCACCTCAGAATAAAAGTGGGCCCACACATTATTATGAATGAGCTGGAGGAAATAAGTTGTGCACTTGATTCATAAGAACATACACAAGATGCTGTATTCAAAGCTGTGGTTGTGGTTATAATGTGGATATATGTATATATATGATATCATGACAGGTGTGTTCACAATAGATCACAGGAGCTATAGGAAGGTATGTGTACATAAATATAAATGTGCACACACATGCGGTTTGCAGTTAAAATGAATGCCATGCAGTTTGTTTTATAGATAAAATAATAAGATAATATTTAGCAACCAAGCACAGTCAAGGCTACAGCCAATCGCAAGAAGTTATAAAATCCAATGGCCTCAGTGGAAACCACAGATGCACAGATCTAGTATAACAGAGGGTCCAATGCATCATTCATATTTCCATATTTTTCCATAGTGTTGGATAAGCTGGCGCAGTGGCACTCCCAGTATTGTGGGGGTGTATTTGATTTAACGGACGGTACGGACTGTGGGGGAGGTGCAGGAAACTGCCCGGGAGCGACACTAGATCTGCGCTCGGACAGTCAGCAGTGACTCTTCCTCTTTGCGCACAGGACCACACTTGTACAGTATAACATTGAAGTCATACTGGCACTAGGGTCATGCATGCGTGAGCTTATCACCGTGCAGAGGTCAGAGGTCGAGAGGTCTCGGGCAGCCATCTAAAAATAAAAACACACAATTCTTACCCTTGGGAAAAGTCAGGGAGGCAAAGGAGGGGTGGTTTGGCGTGGTGGTTAACACTGACGCCAACGCATCTCAGCAACAGGCTAACAGCTTGCCATGAGTATTAATGAGTCTGATTTGAACCATTTATTCCAATGAGAGCCCTAACAGATGAGCTAAACATTGGCTTGGCTGGCATTGTTCGATTGGTCTGCGGGACAAGCTATCCATTACACTGATGAGCCAGAGGTTGGAGTTTCACAGTCAAGTAAAATATGGCGAGGGATTATGAGAAACGCGGGGGGGGGCATTTTGCCGTGCAGGGAGTTTTTTTTTATACCTAAATGAAAAGAACAAACTCACTGCAGAAGCTGAACATCCACAGACAATACTAATAGTCTAAAACTACATCATGCAATTATTATCTCATCTATACAATCTAATAAACCAGTGCGCTGTACAGACAGTATATAAACAGGACATGCAACGCTATAAATGATAGAAACGCGCACATATAGACGCACACACAGACACACACACACACAGCAAGGAGCGTGTTAAGTGGAAGCAGCATCTCTATGGCAACCTGGGGAGCAAGAGGTCACAGTGCATGTCTGTGTGTGTCCATTTGTGTGTGCGTTAGCTAATGCTATTTCCTGTGCTGGGAGGCAGCTCTGGCTCGATGCTTATCTGGATTCGCCCATCCCTGGTATTTTACTCACTGTTGACTCTCAGCCATTGTCCACACTAATGTAGTCCGCATCTAAAAGTTGTCATCCTAAACCCACTATTTGAGGATTTCTTTTTAACCAAATGATCCCCATCCACAAAGAAAAAAATCACAAATAAACACTGTTTCTTTGTGATTTGTGATTTATTTACTGTCTTCTTTTCTACTTGGCATGTCAACATTTTATGTCAACCAGAATGCCCCTCACTCCATAGCTGTGGCAGGTCAGAAGATCCAAAGATAAATTCCAAAGACGAATTGAAATGAAATGGCTTAATTCAGGCTTAGCCTTTCTGTAACATAAAAAAAAAAAAATGCTGAAATGTGACGGCTTGTTATTGTTGTGCATGACTCATACATTATTGAATCTTAGACAACATTTCCTATGCTGTTGTTTCACTCAAGGATGGACTTCAAAAAGGAGTTGGAATAAAACCTTATATTCATTATACATTTATGTGGACGTGTAATTTGGCCAACTCAATGATACCAGTGAACTTTTTAAATATTGTATGTGAAATCATTTTGAAATCCCACTATGCACTTTGGTTCCTATCATTACAAAATCCACCAGGAAGGTGTAGACTGGCTTTTATCAGTGGCACGGCCAAGTTGAGTTTCAGTCCGGGCAGCCTTTAATGGGTTTCGCTGAAATTGCTTTTTTTTCTGGATAACACGCACTACCTTGATGTTGACAGTTGACGGTGTTGACATTGCGTCCCACATGGTTTCCTATAGCGGTCCTCATGTACCATTATAGCTTTCATTTAAACTTTAATTTTCGGCGGGTCAGTGTGACTTTAAAATATAACTTTGTAAACGCAGTGATTACTGGTGACATTTTAATTACCCCTGTCCCTGCAAAGATAAATCTGGAAGGGGAAAAGGGGACAGAGGAGGCAGAGAGAGAGAGAGAGAGAGAGAGAGAGAGAGAGAGAGTATCAGTAGCACGGCCAAGTTGAGTTTCAGTCCGGGCAGCCTTTAATGGGTTTCGCTGAAATTGCTTTTTTTTTCTGGATAACACGCACTACCTTGATGTTGACAGTTGACGGTGTTGACATTGCGTCCCACATGGTTTCCTATAGCGGTCCTCATGTACCATTATAGCTTTCATTTAAACTTTAATTTTCGGCGGGTCAGTGTGACTTTAAAATATAACTTTGTAAACGCAGTGATTACTGGTGACATTTTAATTACCCCTGTCCCTGCAAAGATAAATCTGGAAGGGGAAAAGGGGACAGAGGAGGCAGAGAGAGAGAGAGAGAGAGAGAGAGAGAGAGAGAGAGAGGGAGGAGAGCGGATGTCAGGGGAGGAGAAATGGGAAGCGGAAACGAGAATGAAATAGAAGAGGAGAGAGGAGGTGAGAAGAAGAGGGAAGGCGTGTGGGTGATGATCGATCATGACTAAGCATCACGCTGCCGGCTGTAAGGGAATCCATTCATCAGGTGACCTGCTGCTCTTCATTCAGATCTGCTTTGGCGAAATGCAACCTTCCATCATTTGCCTGCGGACTGAAAACACACGGCGGGGTAACATCAACATTTATCTACGTCACCTCAAGCGCAGATATGCAAAAGCATATTCATTTAACAAGCGTGTACTGCACCCAATCGGTCAACAGCAACCCAGCATAATCAGGAGCAAGCGCTTACGGGGGCCCCTTTTTTATTCCCCCCACTGTGTGAAATACACAACCCCAATATCCCTGTAAAAACAAACCAACAAAAGCGACACACTTATGAGCAAGCACCTGCTTCCATTTAGTTGAACAAAGTTGGGATTAAAGCCCAAAAAGCTCCTTCGTCTGAAAAAAAGATTTATCTCGGTTACACAAGCCCTCAATATGGATTCAAAAGCTGAGCCCTCAGGCTGCGCTCACTCGCTCAAACCCCAAGCATGGGACACACAATCCTGGCGGAGCATCGTTGTGCCAGACCTGGAGGTGCTGACGCGGACAGGGTGCCATAGGCGTCCAGATTTCACGCAGAAGGCCAAAGTATGTTCCCCATTACAGATCACCAGTAAAAAATAACGCACACGCAACCGTTCTACAGTATAAACATAATTGTTTAGGTTATTCCACACATAACCATCGTTGAAAGTATTTCCCAGAAGCAAAGTTGACCCAAACCTTAATCCTGAAGTCACTGTGGCTGCCATGTGTATGTTAGAGATAACTGACCCTTCAAAAATATACGTTTTTCGAACATTTTGCAGAATCATCCATTCGGTTTGTGTGACCACCTTTAATGCCAATATTTTACTCCCTTGCATTTGACGCTACACATTTGTCACGTTGAACAGGGGTATGGCGTGCAAACTCAACAAACCGGAGCTTTACGCAAAGAATGCCTACTCTGAAGTAGCGACAGTCGTACAGCTCTGCGACTGTGGAAAGCAGAACACTGCCTTGTCTGTTTGCGACGTTGCCTGTACGGAGGAGTGCGAGCCTGCACATCCCAGATATGTTGTGTAGCTGACTGTCTTTTGTTCTATAAATCCTGTCTGCTGCACCACAAGAGGCCGAGTATGGAGAAGAGGGGGTTTAAGAGATTCGCGGGCCTTACTGGAGGGCAAACACTCCTCGCAGGCGGCGAATCTCTTCCACCTTGACTATTTAACTCGCAATGCGGAATGGATTAGACTAGTTTTATTCACAAAAGGGGAAAGGAGGGGCTATGGATGGGGAAAAAGATGGCGGCGGAGGAGGGACGACGAGACAAGAGAGGTAGGGTGAGGGAGGTCTAGTGGGACAAACAATACCCAGCGATGGTGCATATTGCCTCCGTCGTCGGCGAGCAGTTTGATGCATTGCCTTGCTGGACCAAAGACAATTCTGCGAATGCGAACAGCCTGCCGTATCTGCATATCGATTATCTGTGGCTGCCATAAATACGGTTTAATGGAACTGTCAGCGTGTGCCACCGCGTATAAACCGAGCCGAGCTGCAGCTGCCGGCAAACAGAAGCGGCCTCATCTGCATCCATGTGGAGAACCCACGCTGATATAGCTGATCGGTGTGAGAGAGTCTGGTAATTAATACTTTGATGGTAATCATATTATATCCTGATCCATATAGCTCATTCAGCCTAAGAGGGACTGCCTCCTTATTAGTGCGTTTTTCTTTCTTTTTTTTTTTTTTTAAAGGAATGAGGATTTTGACATTCTACTCTAATGCAGGATGTTAAGTCACTTACATTTTGGATTAGCGCCTAAGAAGCAAAACAGGGTAGCTTCCCGGACCGCTCCTCATAAAAACTAGATGGCAGAAGGTCCAACGAAAGGCATTTCACAAAGTTCTGAACAGCAGAACATGCTGTTGAAAATGTGAAATCTAGGAGGGTGCTGACCGTAAAGGGCGAGGTGAAGAGTCCAATGCAGCATTGGTCTTTATTCATCTTCTTTCCCGGCATCCCTTTGTGCCGCCCCCCCCCCCAGGGTCTCTTCAAGGCCTCCATTAATTTATAAAGCCATAAATTCTCACGAACACAGCGGCAGGAGGCACAGCTGGAAGGGAAAAAAGAAAAAAAGGACGAGTAAAAATGCCTCCAGTAAATGCACTACCTGTGTCAGCTTCTACAGCCACGCATGTCACTTTATATTAGACAGGAACGGTTGGTTCGTTTCTTTTGAAACAAATCCTGACTTTGAAACCTAGGGGTCATCTGCCTGTGGATCTTGCCTTGACAATAATAGCAGTGGGCCTACAACCCAAAACTCATTCGCAAAGTACTGTTTTGAGGCGGATGCAACAACAAAAATGAAGAAAGCAAAACATCAAATGAGTGGAGGATAAACGCTTCCTTCGGATGGCTGGTTCATGTGGATCACGGTCCACTCCGCCTCTGATTGTCCTGAAATTAATACAGCAGATGAGGATTTTGACACGGGGATAAAAATAAAGACGCCCCGCCTCTCGAAATGATCTCAGATGGGAGTGCCTTAAAAACCACTTTCTTTTCTACACAGCATATCCTGTACATTCACACTGAGCCGAACACTCGCACAAAAACCTTCACAAACACTGCATATTCTATGAGAATAAACATCTGAACACTCATGCACACAGATGACATCCAGAATCACCTTTTTCGGGAATCTAGGAACACACCTTAACAATAAGCCTGTTTCAAATGGAGCTGATATACAGGGAGGATGATAAAGAAAGAGATGAGGAACGATGAAGAGGAGGGGAAAAGGACCAGGTTACTTTGGTGATTTAATGAGCAGTGTGGAAATCAAAAAAATAATCAAAAATAATCAAAAATTACAACAACAGCAACTGAACAAGTTCCTCACTGAAAGGGCTGTTCAAATGTATGTACATAATGACAAACAGGTAAACAAATTCAAAACAATATGCGCCGACATAGACTTTTAGACTCGGTATCACATATTCTGCCGTGCCAACAGATGTTTATGTCAGAGAGAAAAGACAATACTGATACCATTATTCTGCCGACCACTCCCTATGATTATCATAACATTGACTGTATCCACATATTCAGACACTTGGGAGAGAACTGTACTCACACGTTGCCATATTTTAGATAAAACACGCCCCCTGGTGGCCATATCTAGGGCCTGCACATCCAACTCACAGGTGATAACTGCCTTACCTGATAGTCATCATTGATCCATCTGATTGATTTTATGGTACGACAGTACGTTTTTTAGTCAGGTGGCTGCTCATGTGAAATGTATTCACAAAGACAGGTACACTGGTACCGGCAAAGGCCAGAGAGTAGTGGGATATAGGGCGGTATGTTTGTTACTGGCAATTCAAGCCTAGGCTTTTCATAACAAATTAAAGCAGGACTTAAATATTTACAAAAAATATGCTCTAGAATCAACCCAATGGCCAAAGCAGAAATGTAAATATAAACAGTGGAGACAAACATCCCAAATGCAGGAATGGAATAGTGAATTTTAGCTAAACAGCAAACCAAAGTCTGTGAAACAAAGGTGCGTTTCCTTTTTGACAGTCCCACTGAGGGTCTCGTCAGTGAATCCAAGGCATCGGATCGTCACGCAGCACGCTTCACGCAGCTGGGATGCTCTGCTGCCAATTCAACTGCGACCTTAATAAGGTTTATGGGCGTCTGCCTTAGCAAGCCTCAGCCAGCATAAAGTGTGTGTGTGTGTGTGTGTGTGTGTGTGTGCATTTATAAAATACTTCTTTACTGGTTCTGAAAAATATCTTGATGTGCATGATTGTTAAACGCCAACCACTGCGTGTCCGCTTAAAAATCGGGAAAGTCAAGTGTGTGTCAATGTAACAATGAAGTTGTTACTCGGCCTCTGCAAAGCAGGTAATTCGTGTTTGGTTTTCCTCTATACCCGTGGTCTGAAAACCTGCGTTCTGGGGACAAGCCTGATGGAACACACACCAACCCCAATACTAAAATGCTGTTTAAGGGTTACAACCTGATTTTAGGATTTAGGTTATGCATTTAGATGTAATGGTTTGGGTGTGTCTACGGTACATTCAGCAGGTTAATTCTCTTCAATGCGTTGCTTCGTCAGAATGACGGGAGGTGCTTTTCTCATTAGGAGCCTTTTAAAAAGCTAATTGGCTGAGGCAGGAAAGGTCAGGAATCTCAGCAGGAAAATGATTAATGATCCAGGAATCCACTTTCTGCTTTTACATTTGGTCCGAGAACATTTTGCTTCGCAAGCTTTATTTTTTAGTTCCAGTCCCTATAGTTTTCAAGAGGACAGATGCATTATCTTCTTTCTCCGATTGGAAAATTAGGTTGTCGACAGAATCATTGCAAAAACGAACGTAAAAAAACAAAACAACAATCACGTTACACAAATTGAAAACCAAAACTATTCCAGCAAATAAAATTTATTTCCAAAACTAAAATTATATTTGCCAGGACTTACATGTTTCTGTTCATTTTTGCAATATTATAACCTCGTCCAGAACAACAATATATCTCTATTTATTTGTTAGGACACTGAAAAACGGATTTATCAAACAACAAGCATTCTGATGGCCACTGAGAAAAAAAAAACTTGACCCACACAAAAAGTGTTTCAAAACATAAAAGCTTTGTAAGGTAATTCACATTTAAAAAAGAAACCATAATCATTTTCCAGTATTGTTGCCGTTTGTGCGATGAGAATGAACTCTTAGGGAAGTGCTACAGTTACAAGATAATGAACAGAGCATAAGATACAATTTAACTGACCTAGATCAGATTAAAATGAAAATGAACTACTTATAGAAAAACACTTTTTTACAAGTCAGAGCATAACTCCAGTCCTTGCAGAAAAAAAACCTCAGTTAAATTGCTGTTAAAGAATACAGTAAATTCCCCTTTGGGAGTTTGTTTGGGGTGCACTATAAGAGGTACAACCTACCTGGCCCCAAACAAAGGAAACAGGATGCGTGTTTTTCGCAGGTGGAAGAGAGAAACAGATGAACCTGCATAAGAGAATCAAACACAGAGCTAACATTATTATGAAATACATAAATATCTTGCCTTCATATTGTGAGTGATGATATATGTTTTTTTATGTCGGGGAAAAAAAATGCCTCTGGGATCTTTACAAATGTCCCCACAGCATTGTCTCCAAAACATTTGATGGCTATTGTTGACACGGCCCAGGCTGAAAGTGAGTCTAGTGATGACTCGACTGTGGACGGGCCTGAGGTGACTACTAGAGGATTTGCACCTAAACCTGACAGGTGTTATTCCTTCATCATAAAAAAAAAAAAAAAAACGCCCAAAAGTAACCCTATAACAAGCCCAACGAATCTGCTGAGCAGTGACACATACAGTAACTGCAGGTAAATCAAGAAATATGTTAAGAGAATCACATCAACAGACAAGTGCAGAGTTTGCATTTTAGTGTGTTTGTGTTGTGTGGATTGTCACGATTCTGCAGTGTCAGGGTTTTCCGGGAACCCAGCATGCAATTTCTCAGGACATGCCAGGAGACCAAGCACAGAGAGGTGAAAAGACAATTCTGAAAACTGAAAATACATAATAACAAGTGGAGTCGGTTGCCTGCAGGACATACTGCATATATTTACTAGTTTGTACAAGAAACCAACAGTGATATCTTGGGAAGGCATCTGTATGTACAACACACATACACCTTATCTCTACAGCGAACTATTGTTGCTATCTTGTGCCGTGATCTGTATCTGTGCAGCTAGTGTAGCTCTCTGTAATGGGGCAGTTTGCAAGGGCCATTTGTGGCTGCATCTACCCTGACCTGCACCATTTAGCTTTTTTCATGAACAATGGGCGAGGGGGGGGGGGGCAGCACTGTATCAATATCAGGACAAATGCAATGAAGGCAGCTTGTTGGGTCAAATAGCTCTGGTAACAGGTCTAATTGGATCTGTGTCAGGTTCTCAGCACAGGTACATATACCACTGCAGGCAGCAGGATGGAAATCAATATGCCCTCTCTGCATCCATAGATTAACTCTAATTTCATTGAGGGATTTTTTTTCCCTGTGTGCTAGAGAGCGAGAAGAGCGAGAAAGAATGTGGGCACATATACAGGTTGATGAAGGTCATACTATAATCCTATTGGACAGTGTGTGCGTGCGCGTGCATGTCTGAAGCCTTTGTTAGTACATGTTACCATTTTACTATGTGGAGGAAACTATTAATGATACTCCCAACAATCGATTAAAGCTCTGTGCCATGCCTTTGACATGCTTATGTAACATTTTGAGGAGAATAGAAAAAAACAGCATCGTTTTTATCCAACGATGATAGAATTGCATTTGCTAAAACAGATTTACATTGTTTGAACGATACAAATAATTCAAAAAGTTATTCAATTCTAATTCAAATCTAATAATCTGCTTACAGGAAACTCTAGTTCACTCAAAATTAAACCAGTATATGAGAACACGTACCATGATTGCAGTCTTGGTTTCGGCCCAGTTTAGGGGTGTGGTGGCTCCTCAGGATTGGAAGTGGCGTCACCAATAAAGGAGCAGCAACCTTGGGCGGGTGCTGCTCCTTCACCAGTGTCTGATGGCAGAATCTGGAATCAGTGTCGGAGGGAGTTGATGAAGAATTCAATTTCAGCACCTGAAAAGAAAATGAAGTTTGTTTTAGTATTATACCATTACTAGTCACTGCAGTTTAAGGTACTTCAAAAAAGAAGGAGAAGAAATGATGCTTTCTCACTCCAAGATCATCTTCACAGTGGTTTGGGGTTTTCTTGGTCTGGATCAGATCTGGCGGGGTGAGAGCGCTGGAGGTGGGACTTGCCAGGTTGGCAAGAGGAGATTCATTGGTCAAGGCCCGGCCCAATTCACTACGGCCGAATGCTGAACCATTCACCAGATCACTGAAAGGGTTGGCGGGTGTACTCTGAAGAATGAACAATAATACGATTTTAGCAGCCAGATAAGATAAACAATGATTCAGTCAAAACGTTAGCCTACTAAGATGTTCAGAAAAAATGGTATGAACTCATAATGAATTAAACCTAAGGCAATTAAGAAATGTCTGGTCACTCATTTAATTTTTCACACAATTTTTCTGCATAGTTCAGCAATTCCACAGCCTCGGAAGTATAGCAAAATTAAGTTTAGCAAATACACACAATGCCAGCCGAGGTGGTGTGGTTGTGGATTAAGTCAGTGACAAGTGGACAAACATGGATGTTGGGGCTGACCTCATTTTTCTCCTTAAACTCCAAGGTAGGCATGTCTTCTTCCTCCACCTGAAACACCAAGAAACCACAAAGAAACATAAAGCAATCCCTGTAAGTGGATTAAATGGAACATTAGCTTTTTTCTTTATATAGCTCTAATGCTGCAACTTAAACAGGGCCTGAGTCTAAACAGATTCCAGGTTAAACAGACACTCTTTAATGCTGTTTGGAATTTTCAATGGATCGAACTTTTTCAATTAATAATAGCCCAGGCATAGACATATCATGTACATTAAGGTAATTATTCAGAGCAACCTGTTTCACAGTGAGCCCAGACTTAAGAACACACTCTTCTACCCCACGCGTTCAGTGTAAACTTTCTGAAGCCATGTGTCATTTCCCATCTATGAACAGTGAGGTTGCTGAGGTTAGCCACTATGGGGGTTGCTTTATTCTTGGGGGTTTATGGCCTTCGCCTT
Source organism: Colistium nudipinnis (assembly GCA_016785305.1). Lineage (NCBI taxonomy): Eukaryota > Metazoa > Chordata > Actinopteri > Pleuronectiformes > Rhombosoleidae > Colistium > Colistium nudipinnis. Next base: position 367,489 of record JAFBJU010000175.1, read on the forward strand.
GTACAGTTCTTGTAGGTCAATAGCCATCAAACAGCCCACTGATTGGCTGTCATTCTATTTATTGGCCAACAACAAGCAGTGACCTTCCAACAGTCAGAGTATATATTAAGCAGCTCCCCCCCTCCCTTCATCAAGATGATGTTTGTGTGTGTTTGTTATTAGTGTGTGCACTGACTTGTGTGCTAACGGCAGTATAGGACGTGTGTTTAGAGCGCTTGGCACATGAACTATGGTTGGTAATATGAGAGCTATGAGCAGCGATGAACAACAGCCTGCTTATAGCTACAATGAACGAAGTATGATGAAAAGAGAGAAAAGGAGTAAGAGAGGAGACAAAGAGAGAGTAGATGCATTGATGAATAGCAACTAACCTAGTACTGATATTCATCTAATCTTAGCAGAAGTAGAAGCCGCTAGCCCCTTGTGTGTGTGCGTTTGTCTACAATACCATCTGTGTGGCTGGTATGGACACCACAGGAGAGTTTGGTGGCTCAGTGCAGGAGGTCATCTCCTCTTTTAATTCCGGCAGGTCGACCTTTCCGTCCCCCAGGTAGAGGCTCACGAGAGTGACCTGGACACACAGCTGAGGACAGAATATGGGATCAGTCAATTACTCATGACCGCGGCCGAGCACACATTATAATTGTTTCAGCTGCTTCTCTTAATTATGCTTCATGCAGTGAGTCAGCACAGCGGGCAAACTGTGGCGCTCATAAAATGTTTGAAGCATTCTCATGTATGTTGATCATATTACAGAACGGCACCTGCCATCTGATCAAAGACTGGTACTGGTCATGTTGGAGAAAGTGTGTGTGTGTGTGTGTGTGTGTGTGTGTGTGTGCGCGTTTGTCTCACTGCCGCGCCGGCTGCAGGGCTGCAGGGCCTCCCGTGTCCCTGGCTCAGCAGGGCAGTGTGGATGTAGTTGTCATTCGCAGTGTGGGTGTCGCACAGGTAGAGCTGCAGCACGTCTCCAGTGTAACAATTCAGAGCGCCCACAAGGGTGCGATCCGAGCACAGCTTGTGGAAATAAGCCGTGGCCTCCGCAGTCCAGCTGTCCTGCAAGAGAGGAACCGTAGCAATAGACATTTTTAAAACAATACATACAACTCTGCAAGTTACCCCATTTACTTTTTAAGCAAGCTGGTAATGAAGCAGGACGAATGCTTGAATTAACTGCAAAAGAATATAGAATATAAGGTGGGTAAAGCTGATATTCTGGAAATAACAAGAAGGTGGTGAAGATCTCTGAATGAAAGTTAAAATTTTTCAGTAGAAAACAGTAGGTGTGAAATACATTGAGCAACCACTCACACTGATGGGTTGAATTCCAGCGAGGGAGGAGGGAACGGCTTGCGCTGGAAGAGCCGAATAACATGACCTGGACAGATGTAGAGTGCTCAGCAGAGAACCAACACATAGCCCTGGCACTTCTACTGATTGACCACTTCAGTGTTTATTCGATGCCCCTACTTGAGGAACTTGAGGTTGGCGCTCCCCACAACCGTCGTATCACCATAGTCGACGTAGTACACCACAACTTGACTGGCGCTGACGATCTGATGGATCACCACTCGGTAGAACCACAGACCCAGAGGTGACACGCAGCAGACCTGACCCCTTCGGACAAATTGCTCAGGGAGGCGGTAACGCTCCGAAATGTCAGAACAGGTGTAACATCGTCTGTAGGAGAAAAGAAAGAGAGAGGAAAGTCAGAGTCTTTGTTCAGAGATCTATGGGGAGTCTATGTATGGTTTTGCGGAGTGCTGAATAAGTCAAACACTCTATGCTTGTTTCAAATAAAATCATGGGTGAAGATTATACGTTTTGAAAATGCATTTCAAAGATTCATACACAATATCAACAGTCCATCGTTCTTTACTCATGCTTGATCATGACATTTGCATAATGATTTACCCCACTTTTAGAAAATGCAAAGATTTTAGCTGCCCATGAGAAAGAGCTACTTGGACTGTAGCAGACCGTACCAGGCAATGTGAAATAAATGCAGAACAGCATTAAATGTATTGCCTATATTAAATAAAGTACAACAAAAGGCCAATAACAAGTCCACCACCTCATTTCAATCATCATGCCGTCCATAGCCCGTGCTTCCTCAGTGTCGCTGAAGCGGATGTAGAAATGTCCTGGGGACTCCACCTGTTCCACCAGGACCTGTACCAGCGCGAGAGCTGGATGACGCGTCGGCGGTGCGAGACGCTGAGCCCGCAGGGCATCCAGGGGCACAGCGGGGCTGCTGTGCACCTGTACGGCACGGTATATCTCAGATGTCTACACGGAAAGGTGAAGGCAAAGCGAGAGTGTTATGCGGGACACGGCAGTGTTTATTTATATTCAATATTATTCTTCAAATCATGAAGTAAAATACTGAGAACAGGTTTCAGGTCGGTCTGCACCTATGCCTATGATAATGGGTCATTGGAAACTTGGGCTTTAAAAACTCAACTAAATATTCGTGTAGGTCTGACTTGTCAAGGCTGTCCTTAGGGCCTGGTAACAATATAATGCCTAACCATTTCTTGAGTCTTGAAAGTGACCCCAGTCTCTAGCTCCTCATTATTGCCATCCGATCTGGTATCATCGTTGCCGGTTTCCAGATTGCCCTCCCAAGGAGACTCTTCACTGCTGAAGTAGGAGCTCGTGAATGGCACCTTCACACTATTAACAAAACCTCTGTTTTCCTTTGAGTCTACAAATTAAATGACATACTTGGTTAAAAGCCATTATTCCGCAAGAATATTCCGTCATTATATTGATATTATGATTATTGATCATTAACAAACACAAGTCATTGTTAGAAAAGTGTTCATGGAAGAGACAGACTATTCGAATTAGACACAGGTTAAATAAATGGCGAAACGAATACAGAAGAAAAGAAACAATAAACATTTGTACTAACATTTAAGAGTGTTTAGATGTCTACTATAATTGAGCGTCACATATATCAGCTGTATTTGAATACATGCAGGTACACACCTGACTGCGTGCCGTTACTGTCCTTTATGTCAGTGACTATCCAGTCGTGTGCATTTTCACCCCCTACAGGTTTGAGGTGGAAGGTGTCATTCAAGGCGCCAACCAGTTCCGTGACACTGACGAATCCACTCTGTTGCAGCGGCAGCTCCTCACCAAAAACCCTCTGAAGGACACAAACACCACAGGTGAGCTGCCCAGTAACACCAGCGTGCATCTTTAATTAGCTGATCTTTCTAGAAAATGATGTTTCAGAAACAAAACCAAAAGAATTAAGCCAATTCCTTTCTTTAGCAGGATCTGAATGGACTGGATCCTGTTCCTCATTTTCCACATGATTAACTTATCTTAAATAATCATGTGACACAATGAAGGGAAAACAGAAACACAACATGACATTTTTTTTGTACCTTATACCCAGCAGACAGATCATGCACAGATAATCCACCACTGGTCTGACCTACAACCTGCAGATGAATGAACATATACAGCAATTCATTACAAAACATCTGATCAGTATACTCAAATTAGGGTTGCCAATAACAACTATTAAAGAGAACCATATTGTTTTCAAAAATAGAAAATTCTTGAGTGAGCGGCATACAGGACCCACTGCTGTCGTCTGTGCAGATATGTAAATTAAATGTAGGACAGCAATACAATTAATCTCTTTGTTTGCTGCACTGTTTTGCTTTTCATTTGAGGGAAGATGTTTTTGTTTTGGGCTGTACAATCTCAGTAATAGGTATGACGGCCACATGTCTTTCCATCACCACAGTTATGTTATCACTTTTTTTTCTCTTTTTAACAACCACATTTTCTAAGAAAGCGGAGCATAACCACCAGCAATTCTGACCTTTCGCAACTTGTCCTTGAACTCCTGATTGATGATGCCAGCGACTCCCTTCTCCAGGATTAGCTGTCGAAGCTCCTCTTCCAGCTGATGGAGAATTTGAGGCGAAAGAACAACAAATTAGTTCAGTGATTAAGTAGGTTTCTATAATTCTGCTGTGGTATGAAAACATTAATCCCCACACATTCTGAATGCTTAACAAAGAATAATGGAACCAAAACAAAAGGTTGCAAACGCAACATTAAATTGGTCATGCAACACACGCTGGCACCAGATTTTATTTTATGATTGCATCTTCTTTATATACCTTTTTTGTGTATCATCTTACGCAGGAAATATTGCAAACAATACTTTATCTTCACAATAGTTCCTTTAATCAACCCCTTCATACAGTATGTTTTAAGTACAGTGAGAACGCTTTGGGGTTTTAAAGGAGAACCAACCTTGAGCATATGTTTCTGTAAGAGATCACCCTCCTGACAGGGCTCTGGTTCAGCTTTCTGCTCCTTCTCAACCATTCCTGGCTTGTTACACACGGTGATAGACTCTTTACAGAAAGGGGTCACAGTAGTCTCAGAAGAAGGCTGGCTCAGAGGACTCAGTTTCACTGGGACTTGAGACAAAGAGCACAAAAAATATAAGAAGAACCTGCACAGTGCATGCTTTATGCCAAATGTAACATTACATTATTTCATATATATACATGTTGCTTATATTTTGTTTTACCCATGCACATTCGAAAGATTGAATAATGACCTAATATCAGAGTAAAAATGTATAAAAGCACCCAAAGGAAACTGGATATGGATTACTAAATTGAAAAACATTCTAGACATAAATGCTTGAGTGTCTAAAAAAATAATGTATTTACTATATGTAAATCCACCACTATAATAACACACCTGAAGGTACTTTCAATACTGGAGCTCTGGTAACAGGCTCTTTGGAATATTGCTTGTAGGTTCTAATCCAATCTGGGTTGACAGGTCCAGTGGTCCTGGTTAACCTGGGAGGTCTGATCAGTGGCCTGGGTGGCATCAGCTGTCTCAGGGTGAGAACCGAGCCCAGCCTGCCCTGCTGGATGAGGATGAGGTCTGCCACTGCCTCCAGCATCTCTCCGGTGGAGAAGAAGCCATAGTTATGGACACGCAGAGGTTGGCCAAAGCAGCGCAGGAAGCCGACCTCCAGCTCAGATAACCTTAGAGGACCCTGGTGGATGGGGCAACTTCATTATTTAAAGAAGATAACATTTTTCCAATAACACACCTCCACGATTAACATGATGAATCCTTTTTGAATTGTGTTTGATTTGAACATTGCAAAACATGAAAACAAGAAAGTAAAAACAATCAAAACTGCCCTCACTTTGTTCATGAAAGGGATGGTTGACTTAGACATCATGCCACTGATCAATACCGGAAGAACTTTGGATGACTCAAACTGTGCAGCTTATTATAGAGAATTCACACAAAAAAACAATGAGTGCTGATACCTGGGAGAGAAGGAAGCAAAGCTGTGCTCTGAGCTGGGCAGGGACAGGTGGAGGGGCTCGACCTCTTCTGGGAAGGGCGATGGGCGACATGTGACAGTGCCGCGGAGAGAAGTAACCTCCACTTCTCACTTTCTTGTCCGTCTTACAGAGGCGCTGCTTGGCTACCAGCTCCTCAAGGTTCCGGGTGGACTCGTCGCTGACAGCTGCAATGGTGGAGACCAATGCCGAAGTGTTAAATATTAGGAAACAGACCTTTGGGAAGAAAGGGCTTGCATAGGCCACTAGTTGAGTATTTACATTCAAACACATGTTTAAAATGAATAGAGAGACCGTACCCTTAAAAAACAGGCTACCATCTGCCCTGAAGTTCACGGACACCACGTCGGGCATCTCCTTCACCATATCGTTGAGGTTTCTGAAGCCCAGCAGTTTCAGGGGCAGGGGGTGACCCAATGTGGTCACATAGTCTCGCCGGAGCTGATCCGGCTCTAGGCCAACCTTGGAGGAAATGAGTAAGGCGCGAACGTCCTTTTTCAGCTGTTTCCAAACCTCTCCCTGGTTCATCTTGTGTGCTGGCAAATTTAAAGGCAGAAATGGAGAGAGAAAAAAAAAACAGGAAGTCAATGCTGAATCCGCCTAGGTGATGCAAAAGAAATACAGTACAAACTCAAATAAAACATTTTATTACAGTGACTTAGGGCCTATAATATTTTAAATGTCTTGATTAACACGGACCCATTGCCAATTCGTGCATTCATATCTGTATTTTCTAAATAAAATCTAAACATTGTATTTATTTCAAGTCAATTGGACAATTATCTTCGTCTCACTGCGCCGGTTCAGCCATTCTATTTGCTACCCTGTTCATATCGAACGGCTACTAGACTTTTCGTGTCATTAAAAGTCCAATTACTCTTACAGAGGATACACACATTCACCATAAACAAGCATATATAGTTAATATTTAAGAATATCACGTAGCTATTTAAGCACATGTACCGCCACCTGCACCTAATTGGATTAGCAAAAGTCAACATTAGCCTCCACAGTACTCCACCACACCGTGCTAACTCTAACGCCACTGGTTCTAAATGGACAACCTAAAGCGGCAATGTACGTTTATACTAAAAATGTTATAAAAAGTATTGCGGACGTTACCAGAGTCTTCGGTGTCTCTGCAGCATCCTCCCACGAGGTCTCAGCCTCTCCTTCGCTCCGCACACACCTACTAGTGCTAGCAGACGACCAGGCTGTAAACAAACAGCGGCGTGTGTCAGCGGGGACGTACACCCGGACGATACTTTAAACATGAATAACACCATAAAGTTGTTAAGTTGATAACTTACCCGTGTTGCTACGTTCAAAGGTTCGGGTGTCGGTGCAGCAGCAATATCGGAGACAAAGTTACAGGAACTCTTCTGTGCTCCGTGTGCCCTGTGGATTTTTTTTCTTTCTCATCAGTGCAGGAAATCACAGAAAACGGTTCACACAAGTACTTAGAGCCGAGATGGGTCGACATTGATCGACCGGTGTCGATCATCAAGCACGCATCAAGCTTCGATCATCGATTTGTCTATAATTATTCATTCGGCTGTGTTTCTCTTTCTCACTAAAATGACGACCCCCCCCCCCCCCCTGTCAAGTAAAGGATACACATACAGAAGAGACGTATTTGAGAAGGTTTGTACGCACTTTTGTGTGCCTGTGCTTGAAAAGAATAAGTCAGAGTAAACACTTACATCATTCCATTTGGTCTGGCCTACAGAAAGATGATGGCCCCCCTGTTCAGAAGAGGCTCCACTGCTTGATCAGAGGCCTCATTGAATCCAGTTAGATCTATAAATGACTCCCATACCATAAGGGGACATCGAATTAATTTCCGGTCTCATTAGGCTTTGCATTAGGGAGGACGGTATGTGTGTGTTTTTCTTGAAAACACATGGGAAAATAAATAAATATATAAATCAGCTGTTTGGAAAAGAGAGGCCTGAGTCTGCACATTCCCAGTGAGGAGGTCGCTGACTCCCTCAGCTCCACTAACACAACTTGCCCCAAAAGTAAGGTCCGAACGCTGGATTCCACGCGTCTCTGAATGGCACCGGTTCAGTCACAAAATCCAAACACATAGACCCAGAGACATCCGTACATTTATGGTTATGAAGTTTGGAGTATTCGATGTAATTTGGGTGCCTGTTTTTGTTTTGATTATCCACCAAAATACCAGGCTCTGTGCATAATTGCATTCCATACATATTAAACCTTTCCCTACAGGACGCCTACTGGCATGTCTCCACAAAGGCTATGATGTCAATGATATGAGACATGTATAGTCATATGCAGTAAATCAAGCAGGTAGTACCATGTGTTTTGCCAAAACTGACATACATGTTTTACTTATTTGTCTGATCATAAAAAAAATAAAAATAAAACTGAGATAATTTGTGTTTTTGCTTGCAGATCAAATAATGAAACGCTTATGACAAAATACATTAAATGTCCTACTCACCATGTTTCCTCACCTAAACTTGAAAAGCAGATGGAGCAGCAGGTGTCACTCCCACCGTCGTTCTATACTCCCACACTCAAACAGCAAAGCTCATCGCCACAGTTGACGGCAGCACCACCGACGACATCCAGAACCCCCGGCCAGCAGAAGCAACTCCCAGCAGTATGATCGGCAGTTTTTCTTACCTATGCTTTTTTTTTCCTCATGGAGAAAAAAAAAACATGGTAAACCTCCCAACAGCAACCACCTCTGTTCTCTTTACCGCAGAGCCTTCAGCGAGATGGAGAAGCCCTCCAAAGTCCACTCTAGCCACCCACAGGCATCCAGAAAGCTGAGTGAGAGGGGGGGCATGGGGCCACCCAGGAACAGGCCACCGAAGGAAGGCCGGCTCCCCGAGGCGAGGAAAGACAGGCCGCCCAAGGAGAAACCAAAAACAAAGGAGGTAACGGTGGAACGGGAGGCCGAAGTGAAGATGAAATCCACTGTGGTGGACATAGACAGTGTGAGAGATGACCAGGTCAGGGAGGAGAACCTGGGGCTCCTGGAAGCAGCGGAGCAGGAAGACGGTGAGTTGAAGCCTTCTTCTTCTGACCTCTTCTTCGGAGGGAAAACATTGGTGTTGGGGTGTTGTTATTTTTTAATTCCCATTGATGTCCTGGCATTTTTTGGTTTAATTTACAATTTGTTGCTGTTGTAAGTTTACTCATTTATTTAGTATGACACAAGAAAGGTTTATGACTGTGAATTATTGTATAGCCAAAGCTTGAGGTCCTCTCTCAGAATCTTTTACTGAGCTGAGTCAAATGTTTTTTTAAAATTGGTGTTTTCCTCCGGTCTTCCCTCTTGGTGCAATGGTTGGAGATCCTAATATTTCTCTGCAGGTTTGAAGGGCATGGACCTGGGACTGTTTGAGTGGCTGTTGATGGTCCTCGCCTTGGCTCTGGTTCTCATCTTCCTCCCTCTGTCCATCTGGTTCTGTGTCAAAGTACAAACTACACCACAGACCAATCAGAAACCAAACACCGTGTCATGATACAGGCTAAAAATCAAGATCTTAGGCTGGAATTTTGCAAATGATATGATATGATATGATATGACCTTATAGACCCATTTATATATTTTAGCATGAAATAGCCTTTTTCTCATTGTTAATCTTCAAATCCAATGCACTAAATTACACAACCACAATGTGTCTATGCACTCGTTATTTGTGACCACACTCTATATACTTTGTTTTGAGATATCATGTTATGTTTGCCTACTTCTTTTGCATGTCAGTTGGAGCCTTCACTGTTGTCCTTTCATATGGACTGACAAATGTCTGTGGTTTTGAGTGACAGGTAGTGAGAGAGCATGAGAGAGCGGTGATCTTCCGTCTGGGTCACCTTCTGCGTGGAAGACCCAGAGGCCCAGGTTGGCACAGATGACTGTGATTTAAAAAACCCTTAACATTTTTCTATTAAAGGGTGGTCCAGCTGAAAGATTTTGACCCTCCAAAGTTAATTTATTCTAAAAAGATTTGATTAAATTAACCTCAATAATATTCATGAATTATTTCACTCTGCTACCTATCACATTTTTTTTATGACAGAAACACCTTAGGGAAATGATTCAAAAAGAAAAAAAAACAGCAATTGACCTTACTAATCTGTCCTTCTTTTTCCCTCTTGTGTCCAGGCCTTCTTTTCTACCTCCCGCTCTTGGATGTGTGTCACAAGGTTGACGTCCGACTGCAAATACTCAAGGTCCCTGCACACACGGTACAGAACAATAAATGCATGCAAAAACCAGCACACAACCCCATTTTAGCCCCATGTGTGAAAATGATGATGCATTTTATTCGTCAGGTGGTGACCAAGGACTTGGTGAGGCCAGAGCTGAGTGCGGTGTGTTATTACCAGATAGAGAACATGGCTCTGTGCAGCACAGCCCTGTCCAGCCTGACCACGATGTTGGAGACTCTGGTCCAGGCGGCGGTCAGAGACGTTCTGGCCCAGCACACGTTCAGCCACATCCTGCTGCACAGGAGGAGGGTCGGCCAGCAGATACAAGCGGCGGCTGACTCGGTGGCATGTCGCTGGGGCATCCGTGTCGAGAGAGCAGACATGTAAGGATGGAGAAAGTAAAAAAAAACACCGATCTCCTTTCCCCGTGATCTTTTGGAATCAAACACATTTTTTGGGGGTCAGCTGCATGTATTCCAGTTAGGGAGTGAATCATTTCAGTGAAAGTGGAGACTGAAAATCCAAAGTCGAATTCCAGCCTGTGGCATCAAAGATTTCCGATCTACATCGGAAAAATTGATGACGCAGTGTTTCACAAGTCTAAAACATTAGTTGCTGGTTGAAGCTGAAAAAAGAAGGAAAAGCTGAAGAAGCAAAGACAAGAAGAAAACACTGCCCCAGAGCAGTGTGCAAAGGATTTTCCCTCTACATTCAACGATTTTTCCAGGTTAACGGCAAAGAGGAATGTTGAGAAGTGTAGTTTCTGCTGACGAGGCTGGGTTGTGCTTGTGTTTGATTTTCTGTCAGAGATGAGCTCAGTTTTCCTGTGGAGTTACAACAGAGTCTGGCTGCTGAGGCTGAGGCCAGGAGACAACAGCAAGTTAAAGTGAGTAACCATACAATCTTTTTTTTTTAATTGTTGGGTGTTTGTTATTTTATATTCTAAAGCTTAAATGTTCATTGTTAATGGGCCATTTCATTTCCTGATTTAACTGGAGATTTAATAAACACAGGATCTTCATTATTTTCAGCATAAACTGTTCTTCCAGCCCAAATTATGATGATAGTTAATCCAGAAAACTGTATTTCGTTGGCCTTGGCTTCTGATGTAGAATGTTTTCAGCGAGGTAATCAGTTTGTTTGTAAGGGAGCAGCATTTCACCCACAATAGTTCATCTCCCCTTTAGGTCAAAGCAGCCGATGTAGAGACATCCTCCTGGGAGGGGTTCAGGGCCTCCTTCCGTCACCTCCATCCCGCCCTGGTCCTTCCATTGCCCCCAGATCTCCTCAGCCTGACCTCTGACCTTTCGTCCCTACCTCCACCTCCTCCACCTCCTGTGGAAGAAGACGGAAGGCTGACAGAGGGGGACCCAAAAACAGACTCACAAATGATGTGACAAATGGTCAACACATGAAATGCTGATTATTCAAAAAGGGATTGATTTACTGAGCACAATATGACATGTTTTTTTTTTGTTTTAATCAGAAAATGTCTTTCTTCAGTTTTTGGGTGGTTTAAACAACTAGAGATCTGAGACAGAAGAAAACAGTGATTCTGTTTTAACTTCACTATTACTTACTGAAAAAAGAGCCCCAAAACCTAATGTAATGTAAAGAAAATACATTTAATTCAAGTAGTAGTTCTTCTTCCACTTTTTTGTGACAGTAATTCCAAAAACCTAAAATACAACTACATCCTCCCAGTTTACTGCAAACTACAGGCCCAGAAATGTCTGACTAGAACTAAAAATATGTTGGGAACTAATTTATTGGAGGGAAGCAGACATACATTTGCTTTAACAACACATTAAATAATTAATGAGCTTAAATAAAGGCACAGCAAGCCATTATAAAATGACAACATCACTAAGTGACATTGTGTCATTCTCAACAGCCATGCGATCTGAAGAAGGACAACGTACTGATAATGTTAACATTCAAGTGCTACGGATTTTTTTTGATTTTTCCTAATTGTTTTGTGCAGTACACAATTGTGTTTGTTCATATCTGGCCTTGTTCCTAAAGAGAACATACAAAACCAATCAAATGTTCTGTTAGCGTTTCTTAGTATTTTTGGTGCTACTTGTTAGTTTGGCCTCGGGAGTTGTTTTTTTTGGAGGAGCCGTCCGTGTTACTGGTGGCGGGGAGAGTGGTGGTGTTTTCTTTTTCTCTGCAACACAAGCAAGAGAAAGTCATGAACATCCTCACCACTGCGTGTTATTGCTCCCCCCCCCAGATAAAAGTTATTACAATGACCTGCTAAGTCGCTTCCTTCACTAATCTTGGGATCTAGACTGGGTCGACCATGCAGTTGTCTCTCCAGGTCCTGGATCTTCTCCAGTGCTTCCTGCAGGGTCTCCTCAGCTCTCAGGGCCCGCCGCTCGGCACTCTGGACCAGCAGCTCCGAATCACTGTCAAACACATGAAGAAATATTCAAAATGTGTAAAATTTGGCATTGAATTTCAATAAGGTATAATAATAATAATATATATATTTTTTTTTACAGTGACTTAACGTCTTTGCAAATTAGATATATTTATTATTGTGTTGATCTTCTGACATGATAAGAATATAATCAAATGAATAAGCAAGATATCTGTTACTGCTTTTCATGTTAATCTCCCAGTTCTTATTTTGAACAGGATAAAAGTAAATGGAAGTAAATGGAAAAAAAAACACTGACAGTAAATAAAAAAATAAAACAAAATGAAAATAGGCGGCAGGTAAAAAACAAACAAAAACACGTATTTTAATACCAAAACCTAATCTGGGGGACAGTGCACGCATTGACGCATTTACCACAGTATTGGAATGAACCAAAATATGCAAAAAATAAATAAATAACACCAAATTAAGAATGTAAACTTACTGCAGTTCTTGCTGCAGTAATCTTACTGTGGTCAGATCACTAAAAGCTTGACCTTCTTCTGGTACTGGAGAAACAATCAGGTCATCGGTCTGATAAGACGGAGAGAGAGAGAGAGACACATGGACTCAGAGAGACAGACAGCCTGTTCACTTCAGAACAAAGAGAAAGACATGCCAATGAATATGTGTGTGATGTAATTGTCTTACCTCGCTCAGATGGACACTGCTCCTCTCCAGCTTTCTTTGTGTGATGTTTCCATCATAGCCAATCAGCTCCACAACTGGTGTCTCACAAACCGTCAGCTCCCCCTAAAGGGCAACAACAGCATGGACAAGTCTAGTAGATAAATGGTGGCGGATAACAAATATATGTAACAAATGTCATTCCTTCCATTTCTTTACGGGTGATCAAATCGTCAATTTGACTTTCCAGACAAATTCAGGACATGTCATGGATGACGCATTAATACCTCACAAACTTCTTCTTGTTGTATTTCTTCTCCTCCAGTGCCCTGTGAACACACAAGAGTACTGTCGTCAACATCATTATCATCCAAACCAAAAAACATTATGGTCATGATTAGTTCAGAGGAGGCGACAGTTAACAATGTTGCCTTTGCTTGATCTTATTATAAACGGTTACAACATGTCACTGAAGTTTTCATACTCCACAGCTGTTTATGCGAGTGACATCTCTCGGCTCTTCTTCAGTCTCATCTTCGACGGCCGAGACCTCACTGGATGTTGTAGGCTGTGCCGAAACCTCCCCTTTCACCTGTAACACACACACAAAAGGTATCAATCAAATCAATAAATGCTTTTACATTCCTTTCTTTACCATAATAATAATAATAATAATAATAATAATAATAATAATAATAATAATTTACAAATTTGAACATTTTGTAGATAGTTGATAATACAACAACGGCACTCTATCTTGTCTGTCACTCTAGTCGGTGAATAAAAAAAGTTTCAATATATAAGCAGCCCCCCTATCTTTGATTATTAATCAATATAATACATGCATATAGGTTGCGTTTGAGTTGAGTCCTCACCAGAGTGTTCCGGCTGTCTGCTGGAAACACTGATCCGTTATTCCTGGCAGGCTGCCCGACAGTAAGCTCCACAGGACCACCCTTCACCCCCCGCAGCAGGATGACACAGGTCTCCACCCAATCAATGCATTCGCTCTAAGAACACAAATGTACATAAACATGCAATCACATCACACAGGTTTGCTGAGCGAGGGTATGCTACTCAAGCGTTGCACTTCATTGTGGTTCCCCCTGGTGAAACGTTGGCATATCTGATCAGTTCGTTGGTTACCTGCAGCTTCCTGCACTCGTTCATCTCATTTTCAGTCTCATCACTTGGCAAAATCTGCTCCTCCAGAATCAGCTTGTAAAAGCTAAAGTCAAATAGAAACATTTCCTCATAAGTAAATCCTCTTCTATTTATCCAGTGAATAAAAAAAGTTTCAATATATAAGCAGCCCCCCTATCTTTGATTATTAATCAATATAATACATGTATATAGGTTGCGTTTGAGTTGAGTCCTCACCAGAGTGTTCCGGCTGTCTGCTGGAAACACTGATCCGTTATTCCTGGAGGCGGTGGCAGGCTGCCCGAGAGGAAGCTCCACAGGACCACCCTTCACCCCCCTCAGCAGGATGACACAGGTCTCCACCCAATCAATGCATTCACTCTAAGAACACAAATGTACATAAACATGCAATCACATCACACAGGTTTGCTGAGCGAGGGTATGCTACTCAAGCGTTGCACTTCATTGTGGTTCCCCCTGGTGAAACGTTGGCATATCTGATCAGTTCGTTGGTTACCTGCAGCTTCCTGCACTCGTTCATCTCATTTTCAGTCTCATCACTTGGCAAAATCTGCTCCTCCAGAATCAGCTTGTAAAACCTAAGTCAAATAGAAACATTTCCTCATAAGTAAATCCTCTTCTATTGATCCAGTGGGATATGTTTAAATATACAGTATATACATCATATTTACGTCAGCTATCATTTAATTTCTGTACGATGTTACTTTGTGTAAGTGTTTGTGTCAGAAAACAAATGTTGCTTTCCTGCTTATTTTACCGCACACAGTTACTCTGGTTAACATTATCTGCCAAACTTTAAATTGCGATGCAGGTAAAAACGTCAGGGACCTGGTGATGTAGCTGGAAAAATTGTCCACTTTCTCAGCCAAGATCTTGGCGTCCTCCTCCAGTGTCTGTGGGGACATATTGGTAATGTAGTGATGATCATATTCACTGTCTTGGTCCTCAGTGTGGTCGGGCACCATGACGAGCAACAGATCCAACATCCAGCGTGTCTGAGCCATGTGAATATAACTGACCTGGAAGGAAAGAAAACAATATATAGGATACACAATTTCCAGACAGCACCTTGTAACATTTACGGGTGTGATAATTAAATCAAATATCATCATTTTGTTTTACTTTGGTTAAGGCACTTACAATTCCAATGTTACAACGAAAAAAGTTTGTTTAATTTTAAATGATTGCATCGGCTGTTGTGGGTTTGAGTTTTTAACATTATGGTTTCAATGCACTTATTGTAGGTTGCTTTGGACAAAAGCTTCAGCCAAATGGAATGCATTATGCATTAAAAAAGATTGGACAGGAAGAGGGAAGGGAGAAAAAGAGATATGGATGTATTGTTATAGATAAACTTCCTTTTCCAACACGAAACAGAAGATCCAAAATGAAGTAAGAAAATCAAATTCTCAAAATATTCAATAGTTAGTTAAGTAAGAGTTGCTGAAACACATCATAACACATCATAGGAAAGGTTTTGGTCAGTCTGATGTTTTCCCCCATTTGACTGAACCTGGTTTGTATTTACCTCCTCAGTGAGTCTCTGGTTCTTGCCATCAATGAAGGTGGACAGGCGGGTTATGAACTCCTTCACTCTATCTAACTCCTTCTCTGTCTCTATACTATTTGAAACAAATACATGACAGATTATTTTCAGACCACTGACTATAACGGAATATTTAAATGTCAATTCATTAAAACACATCGCCCTGATTTGTTTTTAATATTCAAATAAAGTCAAACGCCATCACAAATGCAGGACATAGGTTTATAAGCGCTCAAATACTTTTTTGAGAACATTTCAGAGAAATATAAGCGAGTGATTTATTCAGGTTTGGGATAACTAGTAAAGCCACTGAAAGGATAACGTACCATATGTTGGACTTGTCTTGGTCCTTTTCTTTTTCGGTGTGGATGCCGGCGACCTTCTGCAGGGCTTCTTCAGCCAAGCTCTTCCAACTACAGAGGGCCTCCTCTAGCTTCAGCCAGTCAGAGACAGACATTGTTTCTGAATGGCAAATCACTGAATCCAGCTTGGAAACCCACGATTCCATAAGTCCAAGCAGTGACACGATATTACCGTGGACCCCTGAAACAGCAACAGTTCAAGGATTATCCTGCACAATTTGACCTGTGAAAATCGAAGAATCTGTTGGCCCTTACCATTCTCTCCACTGGCCTGTGTGTGCAGCTGTTTGAGGAGCTCAGGCAGGACCCCGACCAGCTCTCCAAGGACCTGCTCGTTTTCAAGGGGTTCGCCATCAGGAGAGGAGTGCCTCCTGAGCAGCTGAAGGCTCATATTCAGCCATTTTTCCTGCACATGGCCAAGCTCCTCCAGCGTCCGCTGGCAGCAAAAGAGCTTCTCGCCTTGGTAGAGCTCACTCTGCTGGGTCAACATCTGAACAAGAAGGGGAAGACCAAAGACGAGAAAACGCTGAATGACCCAAGCATGCCCACATATCCACTGGATATTTGGGCAACAAATCTAAAAGGGCAGATCACTTTTCATTGTCGTCTGTATAGCACATTTTTTCATTTTCAGTCACTGTCAAATGTTCAAACAGATGACACAGACGAGTAACAAGCGATCAGTGGTGGACAGGAGACGGACAAGATGAAACAAACTGACGCGAAACACAGCTGACAGGTGACAGCATGACAGAGTTGCCACGGATCAGACGAGACAGGGGACGATAGCTGATAAGAAGATGAAAGGGACGAGGGACGAGACTAC
This sequence comes from Colistium nudipinnis, assembly GCA_016785305.1. Lineage (NCBI taxonomy): Eukaryota > Metazoa > Chordata > Actinopteri > Pleuronectiformes > Rhombosoleidae > Colistium > Colistium nudipinnis. Next base: position 384,005 of record JAFBJU010000175.1, read on the forward strand.
TGTTAGAAATCAAAGAGACGTCCGATGGATGAAAAAGGAAGGTACAAAAAACCATGAGCACAATTAAAAACACACGCCGACATAACGTCAGTAAATGTCTCACATTTGTCCACTGCATCAAGTCAGCACGGATATTATCCAATGAGTCTTTGTCATATTTACGGTCAGGGCACCTTGAAACAGAGAAAGAGCCTCGTTAACATAATCTCACACACATTCCCAATAATAATGCCATGCTTTGGCTTCTTATAATTGGTCACTATCAATATTGAAGCTGATTTAAGTGATGATCCTTCATAAATATATAGAATGACAGAGGATGAAGTAGACTTCTTTGGTATCTCAAGTTGTCCTACTTGTCCTTTGTGGCGCAGAAGGTGATCCACTGGGTGATGCCCCGCTGGATGGCTTTTATCTCTTCAAACTGAGCATGCTCAGTCTTCCTCATCTGAGATACGACGGCAGAAAGCTGCTCTCTCCAGGAGTCGGAAAGCTCCAGCATGAGATTCAGGTCCTCTGTGTCCTACAGCAGGACGGTCACTGTCATAGTCAGGGTCCATTCGAAAACAACCGGGGATACTTTATAGAGTGATACGTTGAATGCGGTGTTTCGGGCCACGAGCAAGACAGAAGCGGAAAAAGAAATGTGTTACCTTTGAGTTGACGCAGAGGACACAGTGCTCTGCAGTCTTGAGCCAGCTCTGCTCGTGGACATGGAGCCGACGGACCAGCTGCAGTTTCTTCACACTGATCACCTGACGATCCGAGAAAAACCAACAGATTTGTTTCTACTCAGCACATTTGAGAGCACATTTCCCCCCCCCCCCCCCCCCCCCCCCCCCCCAACCCCAAAACTTTAGTTGTAAAAATGAACGATCAAAACATAATATCAGCGATTAACAAGGCCGAGCAAAAAATGGGGAGGGAATGACGTTGTTTCAACACAATTTTAAGCCGGATTGAAATAAAACAAATAAAATCCTTATTCGTTGCGTTTCCACAACCAGCGTCAGCAATCTATAAACCACGCAGCACAAAATGACTCCACCTCACATCTTGCTGAAAAACCAGGGGAGTTGAAGTGAAAGAAATGGCTCACGCACCTTACGGGCCAAGCAGAGGGCCAGCCGGCTCCAGCAGTCTCTCTCCTCCGTCATCCGAAGCAGCTGAGCGCCGAGGCGACCTCTCTGCAGCTCGTAGAGCTCGTGGTAACCCTGGACCACACTGGGGAGAGCACATGGACCATTAATGTCACATTTTCGTCTTTTGCATTGCACACTGAATTCCTGCGGCACTACATTAACATATTTTCTGGAGGAAAATATGTCGAAGAATTTGCTTGTTGCGTTCTCATAACACTTATTTGAATGACTTCATTGTGTTGACTAGTCTGTACACCAAATAAAAGAAATTGCAGATTGACATATCTTGTAATCGCTCCTTCATTGTAACCAGATACACGATGTTCAAGTTGGTTAATTTGAAGATGTTAAACCTTGATGAAAATGTGAACTCCAGCCGAGTTCAGCGTTACGAGATACGAGGCATTCTGCACAACTGTCACAGTGTTCTCGCTGCAACGCTAACAAGGGACTGACTCTGAGTTGGCGCGCGCCTGATCAACTTCCTCCGCCAGCTGCCCGTGAGCACGCTCGGCCTGCTGGGAAACAGAGGCATCATGCTCTCGGATCTTGGACAATTCCCTGTGAGGAGATCGCACACACATAAAACACAAAAACACGTTCAGAAATGCAACTCATAACATTTTTTTATATTCACATCTTGTGCCGAAGGTTGTTGTTTTCTATAAATTATGTATATATATCATTTTCTACAATTTCCCCCATATATTATTTACTCTAAAATAGAATCATTCGAACATGTCATGTCGCGTGTCATTTATGTTCCAGCTGCCTAACTCTGGATTACGTACGTGCCGAGTTGCTCGATAGATGTTTTGATGTGGTGGATCTCTTCGGTGAGACGGCGGTCCAGAGCCCGCTGCGCCACTGCTTCTGTATGCAGAGCCTTGAGACGACGGGGGACTCGCTCCAGCAGGGACTGGTAGCGCTGCCTGCATACACAAATGTAAAAGTTTTGCTGTGAATGTCCCATTTATCCAAACCATATGTCATAATACGTTTAAGAATTATCTCGAGGTAACTAAAACTAATGCATTATTGTTTTTTTTTTATTTTGACCATATTTATAATAATCTGGTTTTAGCTGAAATTATTGGTTATCATGAACATCCCTCAACCAGTACCAGGTGCAATCCCCAATGTGCTGGCTGCTAACCTGAGCTTGGCAAGCAGCTGTCCCCTCTCAGCACAGCCCACGCTGACCTGCCTGATCACTTCGTGGAAAACAATATTGTAGATGTTCTGCTCAGCCTGCACCAGCTCCAGCAGTCCCTCCATCTGTAAGACATTCAATTTCACTCAGGACAGGAGCGTTCATGAGCATCTTGCACCACTCTTTTTCACATCGTCAGGATCGCACTTCTTTTCCAAGTTGTTCGAAAATAAAAACAAAAATCATCGATATGCATCATTCTCTTTCCATGGATGTAACAAAGCCTGCTCGTCAGCCGTATAGAGGCCTGTGTATATTGGGCCCATGCCTGGGAGAGCTGAGTCAGTTCCTCACTCTGCTGATCCACTCCGGCCTTCTCCAGCATGTCGTCCATCAGCGCCATCAGCTGGACCACTTCGAGTCTGCCGCTGGGCCTCCTGGACTCACAGAACATACACAAATCTCATTTATTGGTTTACTTTCACCATCATCTAACCTGCACTTTGCTTACGCAATGAAATGTAATTCCATTCATTCCTACAAGTACACTGCGACTACTCAACGAGATTTGATCTTTAAATAAAGATTGATATTTTTTACTCACAGTGAAGGAAAGACCCGCATTTTATGTTGATCATCTTGAATTTGCACTGTGAACGCACTGAGGAAAAGATTATTTTACAATGATAATAACAATACTTTTTACAAACAATACAATGATATTAATATCAATGTAATAAATGAACTTGATGAACACAGTCAAGCAGACTCACTCCTCATAGAACTCGAGGTGTGTCAACCCTTTGTTTTTCACAATGCGATATTCTTCTGGGATCAGACTTTCTGAGATTTTCAAGTCCTGAAAGACAAATTGGCAGTGATTATCACCTCACTCTATAATTTCTAAATATGGAAAATCCATTGGAACAATTTATTTTATTTTGGTTTTGGGGCCAACAGGAAAATATCACAGCTAAAAAGAAGTAGCATGTCTTAAACCTCAAGGCGAGGTAAAATAAATTCAAAACAGATATTAAGGCACATCCTTTGGCTAAGGTTAAAAGGCCAGATAGCCAAAGCACATCAGCAGGAGCCCTGTACCTGTGTGTCGGTGATGTTGCTCCTGTCAGTCAGTGGTGGGAGGGGTGTAGTCTTCCTCTGTCTTACCATAGTGTCACACAGGAATGAAATATCGCTGTAAGGACACAGTTCAAACATAAGAACGCCACACAAACACGCATGCAAACATTAAAGTTAGCTGGTTAACGGCATTGTTCGTGTTGCGTTGTATGTCTTGTGTGTCGAACAGACCTGCCTGCTCCAGTCAGGGACGTCGGGTGCTCCAGAAAGTGACCGTATTTCTTGCGTCCAAGCGGGTGATGCCAGACGGCATCTGGTCGCCTGATCCCACAGCCCTTTGAAAAAGAGATGTTTTGAGGAACACTGGCGTCAACTGATTTCCGCCCCATACACATGGCCCTCTCATACAGGGTTGAATGCGGGGCCTACCTTGCAGTGGCGATGGTGTGCAGTGTGTCCCATTGTGCTGCTGACGGTGGAGGTCAGGCCGACCAGCAGCTCGTCCGGGATGCTCTGGTTGCAGAGAGGAGGGAATTCTGTATTTCTGCTTTCCTCTGGGACTCCAACATTCTGCTCTGCTACTGTGTAAAAATCAAAATGACAAATCTCCTATTTCATTTCAAATACCGAAATGTACCACATTTTATGCACAATTTGTCTCACGGTATTGTTTAGAGATAATTGAATCTGCTCTGCCCTTCTGTAGTCATCAGAAGGGCAAACGTTCAAAAATGTGGGAGAAATGGTGTGGTGCATTCTTTTTGTGTTTAAAGTGTGGCAGCTGAATCTACACTACATGTATCCCACATGTGCCACAGACGAACTGATACTGATAGCAAGTCTCTGGTTTGTGCATCATCCACCCCTTAGCCGTCATGTTAGCCTTCAGTCACTTCACCTTTGGTGTCGGGCCTCGATGTACCTGGCGCTGAAGTCGCTCTTATGGGCGCAAACATCTTGGACTTCCGGTGGTGAAGTTACATCGAAGCTTTTCTAAAATAAATTACCCAAACTTTTATAAAGCCACCGAGGGAGACGCTACTTTTATTAGCTCAAACAAAGCAGACTCTTCCCCCTGAAGTACAAAATGACGCTCGACGCCAACTTCGACTTCCTGGTCGCGTTGCCATGGGAACGCCCAGCGCTGAGGTCCTTTTAATTTTTTGTTCAAATTTTTGAAAGCAAATACACTTTTTCAGATAAATTCGCTTATCATAGAATGTAAAGTTTATACATGCGACAACATATGTTACCAATAACAAAGAGCAAGTCCAGTGATTTTATCAACAATAATAACAGGACAATGTCAAGTTGAGCCGCGAATTCGACCCATGTAAAAAAACAAACAATTATTGACAGTTTAATTGATAACAACGATACACTTTTTGATTTTTTTTTTTTTACACTACTCTCGTATTGTTTCCCATCCTGCCTGTTGTTGCGACATTATTGAGAGCGTCCTCACATGTGACCCTGCGCTGCCTGTAGAGCGCCTTAGCCTTTCTCCGTCTCATGTGTGATGGAGGCTGAGCAGAAGTGTGCATCAAGTGGATCCGGAGTTGACAACAGATGCGTCGCCGCAGCCAGAAGCAGAGCGCGAGAGATCCGTGCACGACAAGACCTCCACACGACGAGCAGGATGATTTCCAGGCGTGATTATGGCGTCAATGCGTTATCCTAATTTTCACTTAATTGCCTGCACACTTCTCGTCTCATCACTGTTGGTGATAGACGGTAAGTACACTTTCATTTCATCCAGGGACTATTTTAGTTATTATTTACTTTATGAATTCTTGTTTACTGCAGTGCTGTATCGCCATGTGCGAATCGTGTGCTATACTAACAGCCAACTGAGTCTTTCTGCGTTTGTCATGATTCAAACTATTGAATCAGTTGATGTTGCATCCCATTATTTCCACAAACAGCAAGCATTATCTGAAGCTTACACGTAGAATATTAATAAAAAAAATCCTTGTATCTTGAATCACTTTTCATGCAAACATTATATATATATATATATAAAGTAATCAAAACAAGTGTATAATCTGTTGCCAGCCACTGTGTGTAAAAACAGCTCATAATGGCTTGCATTTCAGCCAGCCTGTGCTTAGAATTTTAATTACAAGACTGTGAGGCGACATCATCATTACACATTTTCAAAGGACTGAAAATCTAAAAGATTACTAAAAGGGATCTAACAATGGGGGGGGGGGGGCAATGTGGTGACACATGAGGGAGTAGGGAAAATTGGTGGGGGTAGGGCTTTTGTGGATAAGTGTTGATGGAGCAGATAGGGGATGTTCAAAATGTCCATTCAAAACATCCAATAGCAGCACGCATGCTTATCACCGCTGAAACAAACAAACAGAAACACCGGCCACATGCATCAGTCCGGGTGAGATGACAGGTGCCACACATGTGCCATTCGTGGGCCTCAGATAGGACCAAACAAAGGCCTTTGGAAGTCATTTGCATTACAAAAAAGCCTTACATGCTGTGGGAGGGGACGTGAGGTTGGCTGGAGATGTGGCTCCTCACTCTAAAGCCCGAGGGGAACTGAAAGAACTGAAAGGCTGTGTTGGATTCAGTGAAAAACAAAACGGACATTGAACATCACCTGTCACAGTTTATCGTTTCTCATACGAATTAAGCTTTCCGAGTCTTGTGATGAGTTCCAATAATATGGGCATATGGTCAGAGCATCACCACTGATATCATACCCCTGGGGCACCTGCTCCACACCTCGTCACGCTGAGTCCAAGTCTAGACGTATATAAGCTGCTCCAGGAGACGAACCCTGCCTGCTGTCTGTGAAACTGATTGGGTGAAGATGGGGCACCCGGCGTAATTGTGCTCTCTTCTACGTCGTTGGAGTCTGCACTCAGACTGATTAGGTTCTTGAGGGATGATTACTGTGTCTGATTGTTGGAATATCAGCATTGCTACATTGGTGAGCCGCAGTTACTTCACGAAGTCCAATCTTTCCGTGCACCTATCATGCAACAACAAATATTGCCAAATCCATCAACTTACTTACTTAACGAATGCGGTGCGGTCTGGTTGTCATGTAATGGAAGCAACACTTGTGCAGCTGATTCCCTTTGAGGCGTCATGCCTCTGTGTCCCCTTATGCACATTCCACGGATTATGCGAATCGTTGCCTCTGAGCTGGTTCCATTCGTTCTGCCTGGAGTACGCAATTTTGGCAATGCCTTGATGCGCTATTTGTCTTTGATATTTTCTTATGTTCTAGCTGCAGGGGGCGAGTCTCGAGGTAGATACTGTATGATGTAGGATTCTAGAGGGAAGAACAGCTGTGCTTCAACTAGAAGGGTTGATGTTCTTTAAAAAGTTCCCCCATCAGGACAAAGCGAAATTTTCCGATTGATCTTCTATCTTCTATCTAATAAAATTGTGCAACCACTAAATGGTCGGATCATTTTCTTAGAAAATGTTACATACTAAGCTGGATGTGGAGGAATGACATAGTCAGATTTCATCAAATTATATAAAAGTTTGGTGAAATCTAAGGTGGAAATCATGGGATTGGCAGGTTAAGACGTTTGCCTGAACTTTTGTTTGGTGTTCCAATTAAGTTTATTATTATTTATTTTAAGGAAGCCTGGTGGGGTCTATTTTTTACAGTTTAGTCACTAAATTTATTTATATTTGAATAAACACATATTGCAACAAAAGTATTTGCAAATATGTAATAACATTATTTCACAAATATTTCAAACCCAGATGATTTATTTTAAGATGTATCTCACAGTGTTCGGGTTAATATGCTAATAATTCTCCATCTATAAGACATATTTTTAAGACCCATTATGTCATACACAGTTTGATTACTTTTCATAAAGGGTACTTAAGATAATGAATTGCTGATCCTCTAATTTGTATGGCTAGCACGTGTAGACTGAAATAACACTCAAGCACTGTGGCTTTAACATCCTGCTGAATAAAAGACACCAAAAATAGTAAAGGAGTAAATGCCTGGAATTGCGTTCTACTTACATTATATTCTAGATGCTATGTGAATCTAGGTCCTATAGCCTTCAATCTGTTTTTATGGAATACATGCAATGCTGAAGCCAAACAATGGAATCGATTACCACGGCAACCACTCAGGACTCCTTAAGAGGCCCTTAAATTTAAATGTAAGTACTTTTTTTACTGGCGACGGCTTGGCAGAATGTTTATAGCTACATAGAGATAAAAGAGCATCGTGTGAGACACAATCAAAGCAAAATACCGATCGTGAGCGCGTCTGCTACATTGGTGTAATGGAAACAATTACCTAACACAAAAGCAATTCAAGCTTTTGAACTGTTTGGGCTGAATTCTTTATCATGGCTGTGTTTTTCACCACCAAACATATAGTTGTAATAAAGGCTTTTCACAGTATGATTGAAATGCTGGTTCGAAACAGACAGAAACATTTTCAGTGATATTAATACATAACGTTCATCCTCTTTAGGGTCATCTCCTGACTGGCAGCCACAGACTGTGGACCTCTGCTCTCCGAACCCATGCCAAAACAGGGCAATATGCAGAATCCACAGGGACGGCTACTCGTGCTTCTGTGTGCCGGGGTTCCAGGGGACCCACTGTCAGATTGATGTGAACGAGTGTGTTTCACAGCCCTGCAGGAACGGAGCCACCTGTGAGGACAGAGTGGGCAGGTTCTCCTGTCTCTGCCCCCCTGGGTTCACCGGTGAGTGGGAAGAACTGTCTCCCGAGAGAATCTGAGGAGTGACATGACATTTCTGTCCCCCGAGAGGCAGACATATTTGTCATAAGATCAGCTCTTTTTGGGGGACTCCTTGAAACTTTTAATTACTGCACTAATTTCCTATGTCTAATATCAGGTTAGTATTTAGAAGTGCGCTAAAATGAGAAATGGGATATATGTAGGTCATCCATGTTGCCTAAAAAATGTTGACATTTCAGTCTTTCCCAATGAAGGTACAATATAAATAGAAGTATTCAATTAACTCAAGTATCAATATATGTAAACTTAGCAATAAGCGAGTACATGAGACTTAAAAAAACTAAATTATCAGACGTCATGAAATTATAGTTGTATTGTATTGTAAGCTTTTGTAAAAGAAAAAAAGGATCCCACCAAAGATACTTAACTGTATGACGGATATGTGAAATGCGCACTGATTCATCTGTTTGCAGATAGGCCATGACACTGCAGCATCACTTTGCATGAAGATAATAGAATATTGTAACGCGTAACAATGCAGACGTACCATTTTTTAGGTTGGTCTGCCTCAGAGCGACACGCATCTGCAGATCCTAGCTGTGATATAAAACAACATTCAGCGTGTGGTCACAGCCAGTGCACATGAATGCTTTTTCCATGTTTTTGCCCTCTGCCGGCGTATATCGCTAACATGCCATCTGTATCTCTTTCATGTTGCCAGGGGCCACTTGTGAGGTCCAGATTGATGAGTGTCAGTCACAGCCATGTCTCAATGCTGGCAGTTGCCATGACTACGCCGGTGGCTTCACTTGCACCTGCGTGCCCGGTTTCCAAGGACACCGGTGTGAAATCAACACGGACGAGTGCCAGCAGCAGCCATGCCAAAACGGGGCCGCGTGTGTAGACGGGGTGAATGAGTAAGTAGCCCATAGAAAAGGTGGGTTTTCATGCCAAGTTTAGACAAGCTGAGCTACTTTCAATACAACTCGTCTGCCCTGTTTTGCTTTCTATGAACACCCATTGTAAATAGTTGAACCATCATATTGTGCGCTTGTGTCAGATACAGCTGCGACTGCTCTCGCACGGCCTACACAGGCCCTCACTGTGAGACGCCGCTACCACCGTGCCACTCTCAACCCTGCTTCAACAGCGCCACCTGTCAGGAACATCGGGGGAACTACACCTGTGAATGCTGGCCAGGTAAATTCAATTCTTTGTTTCCTAGTCAATGTGGAAAAGAATTGTAAAAAAAAAATATTTGAAGAAATGTATTTTTAGAGCCACATGGCACACAGACAGTTACCACAAGAAAAGACGATGAAGACGGCAAATGTAAATTCTTCATACTGCATGTGTCTACAGACTCTACAGACTACATTCTGACATTCTTATCTATATCCAATCTTATACACGATCCCCATCTGACTGCATCCTCATGTGTTCAGGGTTTGAGGGGCGTCAGTGTGAGGTAGACATCGATGAGTGCAGCAGCAGCCCCTGCATGCACGGAGGTCGCTGCATTGAGAGGTCGCGGCAGGCCCTGTATGGCAGTGAGCCTCTGCTGCCCGAACACTACGACCAGCAGCACGCTGCAGGCTACATCTGCAGCTGTCCTCCCAAAACAGCAGGTAATTTATTACCAAGTAACCAGGTGAATCAATTAAACACAGCTCTCCGATGATGAACACGCAGCAGTAGGTTGTTTCGCACGCCATGCAGGGACACACCTGTGAATATGACCGGACGTAACGCGTCAGTTAACAGCGGTGATTGTCAACAACAGCACGGTGTGAGGGTGAGATAAAATGGGAAATTTCAGCTGTTTATACAAATATATAAACATACATAGAGATGTACCATACACGTTACATGCATGTACTGTACTGTATATCAACACAACGACGAATGATCACATCCCAAATAGAATAGATAGGGTTGAGTTGTACCTTGAAACGATTTAAAATGTCACTCTCGGATGAGTTCATATTTAGCAGGTCAGGCTTCGTGCATCAAAAGCATTTTTAAATCTGTTGGAAAAAATTCTAAAAGTCTCATTATGTGTCGCATTGGGATAGCAGCTGTTACCCCAGAATAATACACTGGGTGTCATTGTTATGCTGTTTTCCTCTGGTCCTTTATATGGTTTGGTAAGGCCTGTGACACTGACTACATTGGTCCATAACATATTGTCTGTAGGTTATGTCATCGCTCGTACTCAATAAAATAGTATTAACATATTCAAACTGAATAAATAAACCAATAAATGAACTATTTTAGTTCCCCTGCTTACACAAGACCGGATACGGAGACGTGTCCCGTGTCCCGTGTGGACTTTGCTCGCTCTAGCATGGTAGGTAAGACTGTGAGCTGTGGCCTGCTGAGAGTTGTGTTCTAAAAATTGAATCCCTGCCAGTCGCAGTGGCACTGACTGAGTAAGGTAGCCAAATAGCATTAGCTTAATCCCCGGGATCTGGCTTTGCTGGTCTCCTGACTGGAGCTGTTCAGCCTTATGTGGTTGTAGAGACGTAGACAAGGAGCAGACCTCCATTTTAATGGCCCGTACACACACGCTAATAACATGATGCAGTTAGACAAGTTTGGGGCAAATCTGGGGGGAAAAGCGACGGCATGATGTGGACACCCGCACCATGGATTTGGGGAATTTTGTTGCTTGGACCAGGTAACATCAATATGTATGTTCTTGTTGTTGGTGTGTGATGCAATAGTACTTTAATTCATCTGTTGCATAATCTATTCAAATCTAAAAAGCCACCTGTTGTTCCGATGTTTTGCTGCTGTACACGGACCATAGAGTCTGTTGTTGTTGCTCCATATACCAAAATGCAGAATTAATTCGAACTGTTGTGTTTTAAAATGGACAGCATGAGAGACAAACATGCTAACAAATGTGAAGCGGATAATACTAGTAAAATCCCAAAACTTGGCTGGCTTTGTGATAGGTTGAATTTCAGAGGAGGAACAATGTAGTTGGCACTATTGGGCTCAAAGAAGGAAAAAAACGTAATCAATTAAGATAGGGATCAGGCGTCGAAAAAACCCTGGCTTGTGCACATAAGAACTAGCCACAGGGAAATATTGTGGCTGACAAGACTATTCCATAAGGGCCAATAACATTAATCAATAATTTTGTTTTACATTAGATCTTTTTTTTTTTTTTTTTTTTTATAAATCGGTATTGATGTTTTAAATTTGCTAAAAAAAAAAGGATTGTTTTCCTGTGGTGACAGGTTCCCTCTGTCAGGAGGTGTCAAACCAGTGTGATCCCAGTCCCTGCCAGAATGGGGCCAGGTGCGAGAGCCACGCCGGAGGCTACAGCTGCCACTGCCTCACACACGGGCCCCTCTACGGTGGTGACAACTGTGACGTGAGGCTGGTGGGGTGCGAGGGACACGAATGCCGGAACCAGGGCTCCTGCTCCCCGTTCCTACAGGACGGGACTCACGTGTACACCTGCTCCTGCTCGGCTGGGTACACCGGGCCCCTCTGCCAGACCCCCACCACCTTCTCCTTCCAACGAAGAGGCTACCTGCTGCTCCACAGTCCCCTGGTGGACGCCGAGGTCTCGTGCAACGTCACCCTGAGCTTCAAGACGGTCCTGCCCAGAGCTTTGCTGTTCCAGAGGAACAGCCGGGGCCTGCTGCTGAGTCTGGAGCTGCAGGGAGGGCGGCTTGGTCTCACGCTGAGGAGGGAGTCCGCCGAAGAACAAAGTCCTCGTCAGGTCCAAGAGCTGCCGCTAAATGTCACGGACGGAGAGTGGCATACTGTGGAGGCTGTGCTCGAGAATTGGGTGCTCAGCCTGAAACTGTTGGATGAGGCAGGGAGCTGTGGGGGCCAGTCATGCCACAGGGCGGCCACGGTCCAAAGCAGCTGGGCCGGACCGGCGCTGCCTCCTCAGAACACTTTCATAGGAGGAGTGCTGCAGGACTCGGACGGCCCACGGGGCGGCCCAGCGGTCCCGGCGTTCATTGGCTGCATGCGAGACGTCTTCGTGGACTGGCAACTGGTGGTCCCCGAGGAGTGGCTGAGCGACTCGGCGGTGAACGTGTCCCCCGGGTGCAGCCACAGGGACCGCTGCCTGGACGCGCCATGCCAAAACAGAGGGCAGTGTGTCAACCTGTGGCAGAGCTACCAGTGCTCGTGTCCGAGGCCGTACGAGGGGCAGGACTGCGAGGAGGGTAAGTCTACGGCCGGGAGGGGGGGGGTGCGTTTATGATTTCGCAGTTTATTAGTGCCATCGAACTGGGTTTGTTGTACAAACCTAAAAAAAAAAAAAAAAAAAAGGCGAGAACAGCATATCTCGGCCTCACGTTTAAGTTTTACGGAAAAAATCCGTTAAATTGAGATTTCTGTAGAGAAAGAGTACTAAGCCACTCTCCATTTCTCAAGTGCCCGATTAAATCATTTCCTTGTCGATGTCTGCGGGGATAAGGGAGAATAGCAGAGATAAGGCCCATCAAAAGCCACAGTTGAGGACAGAAGCAAAAATCCTCTTATCTGACGCACCGGATTAAGGATAGAAGGCATTCTATTTTGGAAATACGCAGTGGAACATGCAAGGCCATCGCACACCATTCAGGAAGCTATGGAAAACTGAGCATTCAAAGTTGAAATGGAAAAAAAGAGTTTTACATTCCCCCCCCCCACATAATTTTTCATCACAAAGTACTAAATGCTTGTTTTGCACCTTGGATATCTGTAGCCTCCTGAGTCTATCATAGCAGATTACCGATGGCAGTGTCTGCTGGTATATTTGCACACACACATAGATATGCACACATTCCAAGCTTTTACGTAGAGGGTATATGACCTGTCCTGTTCTGTGTGACCTCTACGAGTGTCCTCGGTGTTCTGGCTGCCTTATCAGGTGGCCACACATCAGCAGAAAGTGCTGACAGTGGACGGTGGTTAATGAGGGCTGGTGGCTTCTTACATATCGTCTTTCCTCTCGGAACCTGGACGTACACAGGTTAAATGTATTTTCCCACCAGTTAGTTACAATTCTGCCGACACCCAAATCTGTCATAGTTAGTTTACATTAATGTTACAGTTTTTCATTTCTATGCCCAGCACAGATCAGAAGGGCCAATTTGACTTTTGTGCTGAGGATTAAAAAAGAATTATGTGCATAAGCTCTATTAGTATTTTGCGGACATTGACACCAGTTGCATGCACTTCAACTCTCTTCTTGTCTCTGTTCCAGTGTTGTTGTTTTTTGTTTTTTTTAACCACAGACTCCTTTTATCCCCAGTAACATAGCCCTTAACAAATATTGGCCATGCAGTCCTGGAGACTTTTTCCTCAGGCTGACAACACTCATCCAGCTCACTAACCAGTCAAAAACCTTTTCCTCTCTTTCATCTCAATCCTCTTTTCGCAGAGCATGTGACTGCACGCTTTGGGAACGAGGACTCTTCCAGCTACGCTGCGTTCACCATCACTGACGATCTGGGTCCCAACTTCTCCCTCTCCCTCTTCCTCCGTACCCGAAGGCGCACCGGTCTCCTCCTGGTGCTCAGCAACAGCAGCAGCAGCCCCTACCTGCACGCGTGGCTGGAGGACGGCAAGGTCGCCGTTCAGGTCAACCACCTTGAGAGTCTGAAGGCACGGAGTGCGATCGATGACGGGGAGGTCCACTTTGTGAGCGTGGAGGTGGCGGAGGGTCATATGGCGCTGTACATCGCGGCTCAGGAACAGGGCGACGAGGAGATCAGGACCATCGGCGTCCAAGCAGGAGATATTGTATATGTGGGAGGTTTGTTGGACGAGAGGACCACGTCCGCGTTTGGGGGATATTTCAAAGGGTGCATCCAGGACCTGAGGATCGATGACAGCAGGCTGCGGTTCTTCGGGCCGGACACCTCGGTGAGATCCTATCCGCTGGAGCTCATGGAAAATGTGACCACTGGATGCTCGGGGGACAACGCCTGTAGTGTGAGTGAAACACCTGCTCCCAAAGCCTTGGTGTCGTTTTGGTTTTCCTCTGTGAAGATTTATTTTAAGCCTTTGTCGCCGCTGACAGTGTTCCCTCTGTTAAAACAGTTGAATACCTATGGAAGCATTCACATGTTAAAAAAAAAACAACCAAAAAAAATAGCAGACTTTCGGCCATACTGCGTCGAAATAAGCCCCCATATCGATTTCTAATCCGCAGACCAACCCTTGTCTCAATGGGGGGATGTGCTACTCCATGTGGGACGACTTCGCGTGCACCTGCCCCCCCAGCACGGCGGGACGGCGCTGTGAAGAGGTCAGGTGGTGTGAGCTTTCCCCTTGCCCCACAGACTCGGAGTGCAGGAGGCTGAACCAAGGATACGAGTGTGAGTGCGGCGCAAATCAATCACCGTCCAGTCTGTCCTGATAAATCAACGTTGTGCATTCAGGGCCCAAAATAGGCAAATTAAATGGAAAAAAAATTTATCCATTGTAAAAAAAAACTGATTAAATCTGTCGGTGTGTAACATTGGGATAGTCCTCATTGTGGACATGCTTGATTATATACTGACCCGAATCTGACCACACAGCGTAACATATGTGCTCCACGAAGCAGGATTGGCCTGAGGCCAGCTTATCCTTTTTTTTTCTTTTTTTTTCGCTGGGATTAGCGATGATTTACCGTGTCAGCCTTCTGTCCCGTAGCTCAGTGAGAGGCAAACACCTGCTCCGCTCGCAGGTATTTCCGCCAAACGACCTCACGCCGTTGCGTAAAAGGGATTTCGCTGTTATCAAACAGGGAGATGCCGTGTTGTAATAGCAACCTTTGGATCTTTAAATCTGAAATCCTAATCCGTCTTCTGGTGTGCACAACCAGCAGTCAATCAGAACCAAGAGCCGCGTGCAGAAAGGAAAGCCTCAAGGGCACGACAGAGTAAATGTGTAAATGGCGAAACAAATATGGATGCTTAGAGATATTTTTGTGATCTTCCAGGCTTTTCCAATGCAACCTTCCTGAATGACAGCACTGTGCTGTCCTACCGGGGCAACGGCCAGATATCCCGCAACCTGACCAACCTCTCCCTCAACCTGCGCACGCGGAGGCGCAACGCCGCCGTCCTACACGCAGAGAAGGGCTCGGCCTTCGTCAGGCTCTCCGTCCAGGACGGTTTCCTCATCGTGGAGCTGCAGGGCGACACCTCGGAGGGCGGCGAGGAGGCGGAGGAGGATCTGTCCACGGTCAGCCTCAGCAGCCGCAGGAGTGTCAGCGACGGCGAGTGGCACAGCGTCCACCTGTTCATGGCGGCGCCGTGGGCTCACGCCTCCCGCTGGACTTTGGTGCTGGACGAGGAAATAGAGGAGGCCAGCACCTCCAGGAGCCACGGGGGCAACATGGACTTCCTCCGGCAAGGGGTGGACATCTTCTTGGGGGGCCTGGCCCCCGACGCCGGCTGGTCCCTGACCGGATGCCTGGGCACGGTGGAGCTGGGCGGCATCGCCCTGCCGTACTTCGGCTCCTCCGACGTGAACCTCCCGCGGCTGCAGGAGGAGCAGTTCGTCCAGACGTCCCCGCAGGCACCGCTGCTGGGCTGCGGCGGCGCCCCGGTGTGCGAGCCCAACCCCTGTCTGAACGGAGGGGACTGCCAGGACCACTTCAACACCTACAACTGCAGCTGTGCCGAGGGCTGGGCCGGCAGACGCTGCGACTTCCTGACCGACACCTGCGCCGCCGGCCCCTGCGTCCACGGCAACTGCAGCGTGACGGGCCGCACCTACGAGTGCCTGTGTGAGGCGGGCTACGCCGGCGCGGACTGTGACAAGGAGGTGGACATGTGCGACAGCCACCTGTGTGCCCACGGGGGCACCTGCCTGCACGGGCCCGACACGTACGTCTGCATGTGCAACGACAACTACACCGGAGCCCTCTGCAAGTAAGTTGCACTGATTTCTAGATGTGGGGGGGGGGGATTACAATAGACTAGAATGAAATGCCATTGAACGCTCACTTTCTGGCGACTTTAAAACTAGACTAGAAACACCAGAGGGGCACAATCCCAATATGAATATATCTTTTTTTGCTTTGCCGCCGACTTTGCTCTTCCACCTATCAATGCCCCAAAATTGCACAAACGAGGGACTGCGGCGGCACACAAACAGAACCCCTTCGCCGTAAACGTCTCGGCGCGTACGCCTGTGTTCAGCATTTCAACCCCGCCCGCGGCGTGCCGCCTCAGAAGCCGCATTTCTATTCTAGTGTCAGCCAGAAAAAGGGCCTCAGTCGGGCTGTGTGGCTCGGCGACAGCTCCTCGCCCCTGTTATCTGCCGTTTGCCTCGGAGAACCAGCAGGGGAACGCCTCCAACCATTTATCCTGTAAACACGCCGCCTCTCGCACTGCTGCCGCTCTCGCACACACGAGCAGGCGCTTTGCAAGTGTCTCGCTAAGCGAGCCACCAGACGAGCAGCGCGTCTCCCTTTGCTGCGAACGTCTGCGCCGTAAAGTTTTCATCCAAATGACTCGGTTTTGTTTGTCTCTGCTGTTTTTGTCTCTTTCTTCCCCCCCCCTCATCTGTTTCACCCCCCGTTTCTCTCCAGCGAACGCGTTGAAGAAGTTCCGTGGTACATTGTTCTCAGAAATGTGTAAGTTGTTTCGTTTTTACCACCCCCCCCTTATTTCTCAGGTGTGCGCTATTTGTTCCGCGTTACAGATTTGTCTCTCAAATGTCATGTGTCCTGTTTTTTAGTTTTTTTTTCTGTTCAACAACTTGCAACAAAATGCCAAACAAAGCTCATGGTACTTTTGCAAGAGACATTGTTTTAAAAATCAAACAGGCAGTATTTACAATGAGTGACACTTGGAGCTCCAAATGGTTCCGGGCAACGAAATTTAAACTTCACTTACAGAAAATAAAAATAAAAATCATAACTTTCAAAAATTTAAATATCTTTGCTTTGTTCCCGCTAAGGGGATGAATTATAAGTTTGCACTAGATACATAACATTTTGGAACGTAGCTAAATCCAAGCTTAGAGAGGCCAAATAGAAGCGGTTGTTTTTTTTCCATTGCTGTACGTGGGACTTAAAATCCTGCCGGTGAATAGTGGCGGGAGATTTTTAATGTCATTATCCCAATAACCTCCTAAACCTCTTTGTTTCCCCTGTGGGGAGCAGCAGGAAGCCAAACAATACTGCTCCTGTGTGGCCGATTCTTCAGCTTCTGGAAACTGCTGCGCACCAGCCATCTAAGATCTCATACCTCTGACCAATTCTCTTCAAGTAAAAAAAAAAAAAAATGCATTTCCATACCTTCTACATGTCCTGCCGTCCTTTACCAGACGCCCGAAGCTGCCCGTCTCCGTGTGCGGCGACGACACCAGGAACTACACCTGCTTCAATGGAGGCAACTGCACCGAGCGAGAGCTGTCCTGTGACTGTCCGCCCGGCTTCACTGGACACCGGTAGGAAGGAGAAAAAAACAAAAAAAAAACGTCACAATTCTCACATGCGGTATACTGTTGGAAATGCTTACATTGGCTGAGTGACATCTCAACGCCTGAATACACAACAAGACGCCTAAAGTCCTGGCACCTCATGATGAATATTTAACAGTACAATATATTTTATAACCTTTCATTTGACCGTTCTACTGTTAAGCATTGGATCAAAAAGTTCCAACTATAACTTCAAGGTAAAGTCGGCTATGGAACGTGTCTATAGGAGGTGTACAACGCGGCGTACTCATTGCGGGGAAACAATTAGTTGGAATTAGTGGCATTAGTGTCTCTGACCAGGCTGGGAATGTTGTGTGCGCAGGTGTGAGCAGGAGGTGGACGAGTGCAAGTCCAACCCCTGTCTGAATGGAGGCTACTGCCGCAACCTCGTCAACAGGTTCATCTGCATCTGCGACATGAGCTACGCCGGAGACACGTGCCAGACGGACGTAAGCGACATTTACTTTTACGTGGCACTGCTGCTGTGGCAGAACCTCTTCCAGCTGCTCTCCTACCTCATCCTCAGGCTGGACGACGAGCCCGAGGTGGACTGGGGAGGAATGGACTGAGTGTCCGTGTGTGTGCGTGTGTGCGCGTGTGTGCGCGTGTGTGTGCGTGTGTGTGTGTGTGTGCGTGTGCGACTGTTTGAGAGAAGTTTTGGTGCAGTAGGGGATTTGAAGCTTTGATTGATTAGATTCTTTGTTGCAAGAGTCTCCTGACCAGGTATTTATGTCCAGCACACGGTCGCGTCTCAGGGTTTTATTTCCCCTCTGGTTTGGATGTGCAGTTGATGGCACCACCACAGAGCCGTTTCTGTGCCTTAAAAATGATACTTTGGTCATCAGAAGCACTTTATTCGATCGAGAGTTGTACATATTACTCAGCTGGATTCACCGAAGTAGCGGACGCAGGTCACAGAGGCGTAAATCTATCCATGCCCCACTCAAACGATGAAACGGCCATCATTTGCCGCAGATCAAACCATCAAATCGTTCGCGTGCCGGATAGCTTTCGACGTCGAAAGGGAAGGACGGTCGGGAATTCAGTGACGCGAGGAACGTAATGTAAGATATGTGCTATTTCTAATGTTTCTCGTTGAGAATATCCCGTCAGTCTGGCCTGAACCGGATTCTGGGAACGGATGAACGTGTGAACCATCAAAAACAAGTTACCAAAGCACCTCGCGGGGGTCTAGACAGCGGCAGGATGTGTCTTTGTTGTCGTTGTGCGTTCAGAGCGCTGTGTTGCGCCTGACTGTGTGTCTGACTGACTGCTGTGCGTTGTTTTGTACCAAAGAAGAAGTCGGTGTCTCTAAACCTTCCCGTGTGAAGCGACTGTATTTTAAGCCCGACTTCCCCGCGGCACCTGTCAGCGTTCGCCATCGCTGCTGGGGTCACCGCTTACTAACGCTTCTTTATGGTAGACACTCACACTTTTGTCTGTCTTTTTTTTTTGTGGACCAGGTGTGACTTCTGTCCTTGTCCTTCCCCCATCATGTTTCCCCTCCTCATGAACCGTCACTGTTCAAATCCAGTCGTCTCTGTTTCTGTTGTGTCAAATAAAACTAAATCTTTGTCTCGTCAGCCTTCATTTGTTTGTCTGTCTTCTTTTCATCTACTCCTTTTCTTCCGTGACATCTTTCTTTTTGCCCCTCTTCCCCCTTTTTCACCCCGGTCCAAACTTGATTTGAAGGTCTTTCGATTGATCTTCCCTGTGCTAACCTTAGAAGGCTGCCGTGACACCAAACGCGGACACTTAATCTGTCTTAACAAGATGTAGTGGCCGTAGATATCTCAGAATAGCCCAGGTTCATGCCTCGCACACAGATAGGGCAAAGGCGTAGTGCTGCTGTATGGAATGGACACATACATATATCCGTTTATGATCCGTTGAATTTTTTTTTCATGGTCTAGGCTGGGCATGCTCTTTCCTGTTTTTCCACAGTCTTGTGAGAACAATCCAGTTTTTTGTGCACCTGCGAGTTTATCTAAAATGAACACAAGACCACAAAAAAAAAACATATTCTAAGTGACAGTCTTGTGAAGTACAGTGAAGGAAAGACAGGAAACAAGGTGACAGAGAAGACGAATGGCAAGGAGTACACTCACCGGGGACCTGCTGCTCAAGGCGCGCCGGAACCAAGGTCGCTCCCAGCACCCCCCCCCCCCCCCCCCCCCCCCCCCCGCTGTTGCTCCCCCTCCCCCCCCCCGTGTGTGTTTCTGTTTCCACACTGAACTGCAGTGAATTGACATTAGAAACAGAATGAATGATAATACAGGGAAATCTATGTCCATATAATGCGACAAAAAAGGAACTATCCTTTGCTAAAGACATGATGGAGGGGGAAGTTGCTGGCTTGCACTCCTCAACAGGCCGGGTCACCCAACGTCACTTTCGTACCTTACCAACGCTGACTGTGTGGGATCAAATACCCGCAGCCAAGTTCCAAAAATCTTCTCCGAAAAGTGCGGACCTTAGCAGTCGCATGGAAATAACCCAAGGTTTGCGGCGTGGAACCATCACATGATCGGGCATCCACGCGCATGTGACCGCCGGGTGAATAAGCAAAGGTGCTCCACTGCGTTACATCACTCCCATCTCGTATATTTCAAGTCACTTTGCACTTGCACATATGTGTGTGTGTGTGTGTGTGTGTGTGTGTTCTTTTGCAGCTACAGTTAGGCCTGATGGTGAGGAGAGAGGGGGAGGAAATGAGAAGCAGTTTTTCTGCGTCGACACTGATGTGGTCGTCCACATCGAGAGAAAGAGACGGAGAGAGAGGGGGGGGGGGGGGGGGGGAATGTGCATTGCCAGCAAAAAAAAAAAAAAAAACAGCATCTGCCACTGAAGTGCAGTTTCAGCAGAGAACTGGTGGCATTCACAGAAGTTCGGCCTGCTTCACAGAAACGTATGAGGGCAGCTTATCTTGCAGGCTCCCTCACAAGACGCACGCACGCACACACACACACACACACACTGGCACACAAGAACAGGTTGACAGTGCTGACAGCGGGGAAGCATAGCTGCCGTCTCTCAGCGTGTGCGTGCGTGCGTGCGCGTGCGCGCGCGTCGCTGCTGTGCAGAGGCTCCGGGGTGGCCCTGCCATGTACCTTAGAGACTGGTTAGTCAGACATCTCGCTGTCGTTGTGTGTGTGTGTGTGTGTGGCAGTCGGTGAGTGATGGCGGCTCCTGGCTGCAGGCTGCTCCGGCTCGCCTGTGTCACACTCGCTCTGGCAGCCGACTGTGCTGCAGTGACAGGTAAGCACTTTCCGAGGAGCCAACAAAGAACCTGTAGCGAAGGGGGGAGAGAGAGCGTAGTGTCTGCGGCGTGGAGTGGTGCGCGAGTTATTTTTTGCCTCGGGATATGGATTGGTTGAATTCTTATTAGAATTATGTTGCCGCCTTGATTGCTCAGTATAAAGTTTGCTGACTTCTGAGATTTTTTTTTTCTTCCCCCCTTCCCCCTTTCCTCCTCAGCCTTGTGTAACCTGACAGGCTGAGGAAGAAGCTTTAGATAGGAAGATAGTGTCAGCCTGAATTCTAAGTGTTATGGAGAGGTGCTTACCGCTGTTGTGCATGTCGGTAACCTTTTATCAGCCTCTCGCGGTGTCACGACCATCACGCCAACCACTACCGCCGATGTAAGTGCAGCCGCTGCTCCTGGTTAATGAATGTTAACAATCACTCACCTGCCGCTGGGGAAGCTTTGATTACTCCTGATTCACTGGGTTGGGCGGGCCAGGTCGGGAGCGGGGCTTGGCGTGCAGGATCCTCGTGTCTCTGACTGGTGTTGGGGGCCGTTTGGGGAGTTTTTGGGCTGTGCGAAGATCAAAAGGGCTGTAAAGGTAAACGAACCCGAAATGTGGTGTGTTTTGTATGTGAGAGTTGAGTAGGGGCTATGTTTGGTGTGTGAGTGTATTGTTGTTGTTGTTGGCTGGTGGTGGTGGTGGTGAGTGCTCGTGTTTGTGCCGGTGGGATCACCAGACGGCATATTGCCTGTGTGTGTGTGTGTGTGTGTGATCATCCACAGATAAAGCGCGCTCCGCACAGCTCACGGGTGGCTGCCGTGCTGGCACCGTGTCTGGTTGCCTTGGCGATAGTGGCGATGGCGGGGCTGGCGCTGGCCGTGGCCAAGCTGCGGGAGAGGCGGCAGACGGAGGGAGGCTTGGGTCCGCGGCAGCTCGAGGCGGCCGGCGGTCGCCCTCCACCTGCCGAGCTGGGAAACGCATCCATGAGCACGCTGGCGGCCCGCGTGGAGCGCCTGGTCTAGTGCTGAGCAGTCAGGGGAGGAGAAGTGTGTGTTAAAGTGTGTGACTGAGAGTGAGACAGAAATAAACAGCAGATGTCGCGTGCACATTAAAAAGATTATTTTTAGTTCATACTAAGCATTGCTGTCCCTCTTTCCTCCCTCCCTGCAGCTTACCTCTGAGGGTTTGACCTCTGACCTATTACTGTCCATCGGTCTGGTGTCCGTGGTCCTGCTGCTGCTTTTCGTCCTGATCGTCGTGGTGCTGGTGATGGCGCTAAACCGCCGCGCCACCCACGGCACCTACAGCCCCAGCCGGCAGGAGAAGGAGGGATCGCGGGTGGAGATGTGGAGCATCACCCAGCCACCGCCTATGGAGAGACTGATATGAGAGGCAGGCGGCGGGGACTGCGTTTACATGCAGTGTGTTAGCCTCATCATTTTTCTTATCGCAAGTTGGGAGCGTGAAATACAACTTCAATCAATTTAGCTGACTCAAATGCAACTGAATGTCTAATTATCCTGCGTGTAAACATGGTCCTTACCTCGCATCGCCCCCACCTCCCCGCTTCAGCAAGTGTCATTTGTCGAAATGCACACTCTGGAAGTCTGTGTGAGTTCCTGTGAGACCACATTTTGTGTTAAACAGTAGCCCAGTGCTTGGAGCAGGCCACAGGCGTACCTCCACAAGAGTGCCTGCTGTGGCCACGAGGGCCCCAAGGTGTGCCAGAAATGTCCCACAAGAGATTTTTTTTCCATGTCAAGTGTAATCATGTGAAAACACAACAATATGTTAAAAGGGCTGGTTAGTTGATGCTTCGTCGATTCCCGCCGTCGCTGTCGGCACAAGCCAGCTGCGACCCGTAAGCCCTATAACGAGTGCTCGATCCACAGCAGCTGTGCAGATGACGGAGCACTGACAGTGGTCAATAGTATTGGCGGCACCGAGGTGGCAGAGGCCTCCGGGTCCCGTTCTGTTCGGTGGCCTCGTGAAAGGCGCTTCATCCATCTTCCAGAGACGTCCGGCTGCTGGCTCCGCCATCCAGCTGCACATCCATCTGAGAGCAAAGATTTGAGTTCACTCTCTGTCGAGCCCGTCGCATCTCTGGCTCCATACTTTTAGAATTGATGGACCCACGAGCAGTTGCAGAAACGACAACAAAAAAAAAAGGTATCAAAGTTTGAGACTCGACTCGCGCACGCGCGCCGACGCACAATGTCAATGAAATGATTCCTCATTTAACTTCATCCCAGATCATTCAGGAAAGTGTCCTTTTAATTATTTGTGTGCCGAGTGTTGCCGTCAGTCTCGATTTGTCTTTCAGTGAAACAGTCCCACTGGACTTCCCTTACTGCAGCTTCTGACTGACCGAGCGCCAATCAAGTTTCAGTTCAAGTTAGTTGCAATAGTAGAAAATATATATTTTTTTCTTGGTAGGTCTACAATGTAAGTCACAAGAACTGTCCTGGCTGCGTACCACGTTGTTTGTTTGTGCTGTACTTTCGATTTCGTTTTTTTTTATTTGAATGTGAATCCTATTTTATGATGAAGCCTTTGTTGGCAAACGTATGTCAAATCTGTCCGTTCATTAAAGTGAATTCATTTGTGTTACGTTAATGTCTCCAAAGGGCTGCGTGCATTCAGGAACAGCGTGAGGCTACTGTAAGAGACGTTTTAGTGTTGGTGCATTTGGGAACAAATGGGCTGATATGCAGACATACACGCCCACATACAACGAGCAACACGATCTGCTTTGTGCTGCCGAGAGCTCTCACAGTAGGCCCAAAGACGATGCAGTAAAGCAGTACCAGGTGAGTATTGTGTGTCTGTTAGCAAGTCATCAAATTGATCAAAATGCAACGGATGTAGAATAGACCACGGCGGTTTGGAGCGACGTGAACATGTTGCTTCGTAGATAAAGAAATGTGTCCAGGGATGCATGAGCCTGAAACCGAGTCATTTATTTTCAGTTCACAGTGCATACATTGCGTGCAGTTGTACCATGTTACATGTCAATAGCACACTGGATTGACCTCAGTTGGTTAAGACAGTTGTTCTCTGCAGTGAAACATGCAATTGTGCACAAAATCAGAAAATGGCAAAAAAAAAAAAAATAATAGAGCAAATCATCATCATAACCACACAAGAGACTGAAATAATAATAATAAAAACAAAAGTTGGTTACTCCGACCACCAGTGTCCCTACACTGAAAACATATTTTCTTTGTGTTTGGGGGGAGTGATGTTACTATATTTATTTAAGTTGGAAGTTTACTCTATTGTGTGTATTTAAAAGCTGCTACATAATCTGTCATCACCATCCCACACATTTCAGCACACTTAAACTTAGCACGTATTTTCCTGAATATCCTTATACTGTACACTCGTGTCGCCAGAGTATTCAGGAGCCCTATTTGCACAAGCTTGCAGTCATTGAAATGCAAATGCCCCCAACAATAATTTCTTAGCCATTGTACAACAATTGTCTGAGCAGGACCAGAATTACTAAAGCGGTCCACATCATCCTGAACAATAGCTCACTGCTACAATCGTTTATCCCCACAAACATTTTACTAGTGACCAAAAAAGAAAACAAAACAAAGTTTTTTTTTTCCCCTACCAAAAAAAAAAGCAAGGCAGATGACATTTAGATCTACAATGCCTATTGTAAGGTAGAATCAATGTAATGTTAAATTCCATCATTTTTGATTCGATGGAATTGCTAAATGCTGAAATAGTACTTAATACCAAAAGGAAAGACCACATCTGTCAAAAACTAAAAGAGACTAAATCATAGCATACAACACATACAAGTACATGCATGCAGATACGACAGTAAGCATTGTACCATGTACAAGCAAGCATCAGTCTCTGCTTGTTAAAAGGGGTCAGATCATTCTGAAAATAAATGGCTACATCGGACTTTTGTTAATATCCTCTCCGTATTGTTCTTTTCCAAAAAATAAAATCTAGAACATTCAAATATTAGGTGTCTCTTCTTTTTTTTTTGCAACATACAACACCAATCATATATTATTCATGTAAAATATACTCAAGCCAGAAAAAATACACATCTATTTAATTGAAAATAATCTTTTATCGATCTGAAATCAACTAAAGGAACTCCATTGAGAATATATATATATATATATATATATATATATATATATTTTTTTTAAATAGAGTTAGCTCAGAATGAGTGTTCAACATTTTTTTTTTTAAGAGAGAAACAAAAAAAAGAACTAAAGAGCACAAACTAAACAAGGAATCACTTAATAGTACAATCAAAGAAAGTACCTAATTTACAAGAGGACAAATAACCCAGAGAAATTTCCAAATCCTCTCTTAAATTCAGGCAGGACGATTCCCACCGACCACCGCAGCAGAGAGAAAAACACTGAGTAACTCCAGCTGGACTGCAGCTGAAACTCCAAAAAAACAAAAAAACAAAAAACGCTACAAAAACAACACTCGTACCCAGGTTCAATCCAGGTCAGTTTCTTCAGGTCCAAATAAAGTTTTGTGTTTTTTTTCATATCATATAAATAAAGGTAAAAATACATTTTGAGGTGGTCAGAAAACATTGCATACTACTTTCTATAATAATACTGTACCTTGGGATTATACTGGATGGTACTCTTACTGCATAAGGCACACCATACACTCGTTTTTTGTTTTTTTTAACACCAACAGACCCACCTCAGCTCGCTCACACCGTTCAATAGAATAATAGTTATTTAGGGACTTTGTCCCACTAATTTGGTCGTGGTTATTTTTCAAGTAAAATCCTATAGCGTGATTCTTTTTTTTTTTGTTTTAAATATTTGCATAGTAAATAGGCTTGTTTGCGAGGAATATGGCCCGTACAGAGATTGTTTTGGTGTATTTTTTTTTTTACTTTTTGGAATTACTGGGACTGATTCCTGGGCTTTTAAACGCACGCCAAAGACTTTATGAGCGAATCGTTAACGCAGAGCAGCACTCAAAAAGTGGAGAAATGGCTGCTATTAAACTGCCACACCGACTGCCGTCTGGCATAAATCATAAGAACAACGAACCATAAATGTAATAATCCCAACACAAGCACATGAAAAAGCCATTTTTTTCTCTCGCTCTCTCTCTCTCTCTCTCTCTCTGGGGCTGTGGCAACTCAGAGAATGATGGGAACCCACAGTTTCTGGACATGGTGGTTCTCTCCACAGGAGAGTCTGTTATAGATATAGTTTGCACACATTACATCCATGTAGCTACTCTCTGAGGAGAACCGTATTGCTTCATTAAGGTACAATCATCAATCACGGCATTTCAGTGTGGGACTCTTAACGTAGAAGGTTGCATTTCCTCGTGTGAGACTGAGTTTTGGCATAGGTCTAGTGATATTCTAGATTTCTCTTAAAAGTCAACAAACCCCCGAGAAAAACACCAAACCGTCCAAGAATTAACCAACTAAGCAGTTTTCTGTTGATGGAACTTATTTACTCCTATTTTCTCCAGAAGCTGCATCCTCTGTGAAGACCGAAAAGGGAAACTTTATTCACTGTTTGTGACCCACTTTCGAGGTTTACATCATCAGTAGGAATAAATGGGCTTGGGGCTGTGTGCCACAAACGGCGTAGGGGAGTCTGAAAGCACCAGCAGACAGAACGGTGTCTTGTTAGTTTTGCTATTTCCATGGGATTTGCGGATCAACAACACAACAACACAACAACACAAGTGTAGGTTCACCGTTTTGCCACATCCACTCCAAAACCTTGCAAACTCTGCAACCACTGGCCGACAGTTTTGAGGTCCGCAGTGAGGAGTAGACGTGCCGAAATCAGTCAAAAGGCGAAAACAGGAGGTGGGGAGAGGGGATGGCGGGAAAAGACAACAATTATGAGAAGATGGAAGATGATGCTTTGAATGTTTGAGTGTATTTGTGTCTCTTCAGCGTGACCTGAGCAAAACAGGATGAGGAGAGCTTTTTCTACATGCATGTCTAACGATCTGGAATGCAGATGGAAAACAGCAGCTTAAAGCACATTATATATTAACTATTCCATTAGTACAGATAAATACAGCGCCGTTTTTGTTGCATTTTAAATCGGACATTATTCTGATTACAAGGTATCATTTCTCTAATACCACATAAAAAAAATAATAATAATAATCACATGTCCACGTAAGGCATGGTGATCATAAAAGCCTTTGTATTACACAGTGTTAAATTCGTTTCAAAGGCCAAAATGGGCTTTGGATTTGAAAAGTGAACTCATTTGAATACCAGGAGGTAATAGTATTACTTATATAATATTATTTTTTTAATCTAGCAAGTGCAAATTCATTACATTTTGATCATTTTTGAAATGTTTGGAACAATGAGTAACAGACGGACGCGATGGTTTTAATTCTGACCGAGCCAGCACTGGATTTCTTTCGGCAAACAATTCCTCCTTCACCAGTTGGCTACATTACAGCTTCTGCAACATAGGGTCAACATGGGTCACTGTTGGGTGTCGCCATGTGAATATACTCTAAAACGTGTTGTTCAGAAATGTAAATGATAGCAGATGAAAATACAATGACGAGTAAACGCCCTACAAAACCTGCCTTGCCTGCCGGCTTTATAGTGAAAAATCTCATAAAATGGAATGATAGCACCATAAAAAACACAAAAACCTCAGGTTGTGTTCCTTTGCCGCTTTTCCAATTTATAATATATTTCACTTGGAACTTCAACTTTATAAATTAGTGATCTACTTCAGTAAACCCCCCAAAAATATCTGATCCTATTCATCAGTTTTTTTTTAAATACAATCTTTGAAAATGCAATGATACATTTTCCTTTAACTTGATGTCCAGTAGAACATCATTTAATGTATCCATGTGATCACACCAATGGTTGATGGATAGTAACGCGCCGCACCAATTCATCTCTTTCCGCGTTCCGTAACAGAGGGGGTAGCAAACCGCTTGCGGCTCACCGTGTGACATCGGTTTTGTTTGTTTTATGACTATTCCTGATGGCTTGGTGCCGTTGTCTGCAGCGAATTGAATAGAAACCATTATAATCTATGGCCTTTGAAAGACTCTGAGCATTGGCCCTCCCTCAGGACTCGTCTGTGGCTTTGCCCTGGACCTGGTGGTGATTGTTATTGCAGTGGACCTGTGGGAGCGGGAGGCTGGTCTGGAGGACAGAGCAACACATGGACTCGATACCCTCCAGGAGGTCTTGATCCTGCACCACGGCTTCCGCGGAGCCTTTGCCCTGACCCAGACACAGGCCGAAGCCCAGGAGCCCGTCCTTCGATGCTTCTTTCTCCCAGGGAACCGGCATGGCCGAGTGTCTGAGCCTGGGCTGGCTCCCCTCGCCGTCCTTTTGCTCCTTGGTGCCCTGCCTCTGCAGGGCCTTTTCATGGTATTGCCTCACAATCTCCTTGGACAGCACCTTCCTCCTCAGGATGCTGGTGGAGGACGCCGGGTTCAGGCTCTGAGGCGGCTCGGTGCCGGCTTGGGGGTCCGAGACGGTCCGGGACCGACCCGGGTGAGAACCGTGAGCGTCGGCCACATCGGGTGTGAGTCTTTGAGGCAGTATGGGCGAGTAGGAGAAGCGGTGTTCGGGTGGTCGTCCTGGAGGAAAAAGCCGGGGGGCGGGGTCAGATTTGGGCTGAGGAGACGGCAACGGGGGTTTGGAGACATCAGAAGCCGAGGCTGTGGCAACAGACACTGCGGGACCTCCCACGGGTTTCTTTGACACCTTCAGGCTGCTCTTGTTGGGCTGTCTCCGCGGGGACGGCGGGAGGTGTTTCCCGTGGACTGCGCTGTCGTCCTGGCCCATGTTCCAGCCGCCGTGCTCCTCGGCACAACCGCCGTCACCTGCTGGTTTTGACTCACCGGAAGGGGCGGGCTTGGTCTGTTTCTGAGGAAACGTGGAAAGACATTAAAACAATTCAATTATTATCCATGAAGAGACCTCACTATTCCCAAACATATCAGTGTGAGAAGAACAGCTGTTGGGCTACACAACGTACTTTAAGTTCAGCTGGCACATGCACCAGGTTGGTATATGCTGTATTTCCCATAGGGGGGATCAATAAAGGTTCATCTAATCTAATCTAATCTTAAATCAATCAAAATCTATATGCGCTGCAACTCCGCCTTGTCTGGGGGTTGGGGTTAATAGTTAGTTAGGGGTGTAATCAAGCCCCATTTTAAAGTAATATAGTATTATCTGACTTCAATGGACATGAATTTTGATCCCTGCTTTCTAGAAGTAAATAATCAATTTGAAATCTTGAGGAAAAGTCTTCAAGTGAAGTGTTTCTTCTTTTCGAAATCGCCCTTTTAACATTTAAATAAATACACCCATACACATGCCTTTGAGATGAATAAATGGAAGTGATCAGAACGTTCCTTAAATAGGACAGGTGTATAACTACAGATTTAGTGACCGATATCGTCACATATTCGTATCCTATGTATCTTCGGCCCTCCTTTATTTATGTTTTGCATACCAGGGCCTTGTAGTCTAAATCATCCATGGACTTGAAGAAGTCCAGGCTCTTGGCAGCACTGAGTTTCCCTTGCTCCAGCGTCGTGGTGCTCAGAGAGTCCATGATCTCCTCCAGCAGGTTCATCTGGCCGGAGCGGGACGAGTCCACGTCGAGCTCCAGCGAATAGGAATCGTCGCTGTCCTCGGTGTAGGAGGGGACGTCCCCGCTGTCCTCCGAGGAGAGCCTGTGTCAGGAGGAAACGGGCGACACGTGACAAGCAGAGTTCATGCAAAGCACACGCTGCGTTTCCGCTACCGTCACTGGGTCCAACTCAACAGCCAGAACTGCAAATTCCACTTTGACTCAAAATGTCCACTGGGGGGCAGTGTTACCAAGTGTAAGGGGGAATGAGTCTGCTGGGAACTACACGCTTCAACAGGCTTTCAACTCCGCTTAATAAAATGAATCAGCCAGTAAAAGTTTGCATTTCTTGACCAACGTGACACGCGTACTTAATGAAACTGGCTACGGCGACAAACCACTGTGTCACAATAAGTCCAAAAAAATATAGGGATATTTCTTACTTGCTGGCACTGTCCAGCTCGTCATCGTCCAGCCCATAGCCAAGATCTCGGGGGTCCATGCTCATGGGAGACTTGCTGAAGTTCTGCTGTTAATGACAATAATGTAGCGGGAGGATGTAGTTAGGCAAAACGAATAACGTGGTAAAACAATAAAAAGTGGAGCTGGGGGAGTCTCCGCTTTAAAGATACGCGGCTCGTGTGAAACACGGAGTCTAGACAGAAAGTGTTGTGCTGAGCTCAAGCTTTTCCTGAGAAATACGACTCGGGACTCGATTAAAAAAAAAAAAAGATGCAGGTCGGCGTTCGGTGGGTCCCCTTAAGACAGGAGCACCAGCACCGGCAGTTTTAATGAACCTCCGCCCTCGGGGTTGAGACTAAATTTGTCAAATTTGAGTCGAGGGACCAAAAAATCTTTAACATCCTCCGCAGTATTTGATCAAACAAATGAACTACAAGCTGCGTATGCGCTGCGAGTGAGGATAGGGGGTAAGTGCACAAATGGTTTGCATTACGACACCGGCGCCTTGTGATTGTATTTGTCACTTGCGTGTGTGTGTCGAATGATCAGCGTGCACCGTAGTTGTCTGACACACTTTAATAAGCCACCTGTGTACCGTGTTTAATGGGAGAGTTAAAGAAGAGACAGGAGCTTTACAGAGCAGGGCAGGACTCTCCCCATGGGAACCCAACACTGCCCCCAGGCCACTTATTAACATGCCTTCCACTACCACGCACATGTTCCTCCCTCACTGTGTGTGTGTGTGCACGTGCACCTAGATTAATATTATCTTTTATTTTTTAATGTACACTCTTTGCCCATTTAACCTTTTATATATTGCTGCTCAAGTCCTTTGTTAATTTTTTCTGGGGCGACATCTCCAATGATCGTGCCATGTCTTTTGATTACAGGGTGCAGCTATGCATAGGTGTGTGTGTGTGTGTGTTAGTATGCACTGTAATGTTTTTTTGATGATTATTATTTTTTTTTACTCCTTCTTAGCTCCACCTCTCATTTTTCTCTGTAGACACGCGATAACCACATTATCAGAAAACCAAACACAAAGAAACAAGCCTGAAAGTGAACAGAGCAGAGGGGCTGCCTTTGAGTACTAAGGACAGTGGGGTTTTGTGCACTGGCATTGTGGTTTCGGTGGCAGGAAAGACCGGAGACACAAAGGTGAAGCAATGTAAGAAACGAACGGAGGAAGTGGGGGTGAAATGCAGCGAGGTGAGGGTGAAGAAAGATTCCACAAAACCCCAAAGAATGATGGGAATGGTGCGGATGGGTGGGGGTCACTATTGGAACCGTGGACCAAGCCGGTCTTGATTAGCCGACGCAGTGCCAGCCAGACAGGCGGAATGTAACGTGTGACTGGCCCTGGCCTCATTTAGGGCCTGAGTTCGGCCAGCGAAGGCGCACACACGTGTGCAAACACACGCGCGCACACACAGGCACATACGCACCCTATTACAAAAAAGAAAAAAATGAGTTAAAGTGCCATTTTCTCCATAAAAGTCAGCGGAGGAGATGTGTGCAGTAGCCATTTAAGCCTCTCAGCCGTGGGACTAAACACGAACACATGTGGTGGCACTGCTGATTGGCCGAGCCTCTCCCCTTCCATGGTAGCTTGCAGCTATAATGAAAGAGATTTCAGAGGGGCTCAGGTCTGGGATCCCTAAACAGCCTTTAATGGATTCCTGTGTCAGGGCAGTAAATCTGGGGCCGGGCCGACATGCCAGCCAGCCGGAGCGGAGCGGAGATGCACCTGTGAGACACTTTAGCAGGGCGAGCTTTGGACAGGGATACGGACAAAAAACTACAAACGCACACACTGTATGTTTATAGTGCACGCAGTTATTTGGGCTGTTCGTTTTGTGTGCGACGGGGCTGTGATCGGGGGGACGCGGGGCCTCCCGATGCATTTAGGTGTTTATTAAAGCAAGGTGAACCCAAACGCAACCAGACACAGGTCACGAAGCCTGGCCCTCTGATCTCGGTTACGGCTCCGGTGCCGTCTACCTGAGAGGAAGTTCCATAGGGAGCGGTAAATGGACGGTACCTCTCTTCGCGGCTTTATCAATTTGTCATTCCCCGCTCTTGACGGTGACCCTTTAGCAGCGGCAGTTAAGATTCGGCTATTTACGACAACCGGGCATTTTACGATAGAAGCGCCAAATTTGGCGCAAGGGTTGGTTTATATCCTCTTTTTCCTTTTTCAAAATGGCCAACGTGTTGAATTCCTTTGCCGGATGAGGGGAGATCCAAAGTATACTTTCGCGACTGCTCCGACGGAACTACTGAAACCGAAATAGGAGTTAAATTTAACATTTACAGTATATATATATATAACATATTAATACATAAAAATGTAGACATCCACAGTGAGATATTCTCAACCAGTGCAAACACGCCACCATGCCATACGGCCCCAGGCCTGACAGGAGAGTAGAGGGCATGAAACATCAGAACAACAGATTATCATACGCCTCCTTCATTAACCTCTCACTGTCGGCTAATAGGAAGCTGAAAGGTAAAAAAAAAAAAATGCACGTCTTCCATTTTCTCCTTCCATCACTCTGTCATCACTGACAAATTGTTTCTGTCTGCCTGCCTCTCGCTTCTCTCCACCTCTTCTTTTGCACCTCCTTTCCCCCGAGAGTCAAGAGAATAATAATAATAATAATAATAATAATAATAATAATAATAATAATAATAATAATAATAATAATAATAATAATAATAATAATAATAATAATAATAATAATAATAATAATAATAATAATAATAATAATAATAATAATAATAATAATAATAATAATAATAATAATAATAATAATAATAATAATAATAATAATAATAATAATAATAATAATAATAATAATAATAATAATAATAATAATAATAATAATAATAATAATAATAATAATAATAATAATAATAATAATAATAATAATAATAATAATAATAATAATAATAATAATAATAATAATAATAATAATAATAATAATAATAATAATAATAATAATAATAATAATAATAATAATAATAATAATAATAATAATAATAATAATAATAATAATAATAATAATAATAATAATAATAATAATAATAATAATAATAATAATAATAATAATAATAATAATAATAATAATAATAATAATAATAATAATAATAATAATAATAATAATAATAATAATAATAATAATAATAATAATAATAATAATAATAATAATAATAATATGGTGAGAAATATAATAATATTCAAACATAGAAAAAAAGAAAGTCATACTCTCCCGTCTTTCAGACACATGTCCTTACTGTTGTGGATTGCCAGTGGAAATTGGCACCATTGTAAACATGATGAAGTTATCTTTTATTGTAACATTTTATGCTCTTGGCCTCCCATTGCAATAAACAATTCGATTCAAAAAGCCCTAAAAATGTCTTCAGACTTGATGAAAAAATGTGGGTTTCATTTCTGTGATGATGAGGGGAAAATAGTCATCATCATCATCTTCATCATCATCATCATCATCCATTTTTTGTTCTCTGCATTTGGAGAAACAAACTTTCCCCTCCCTTTCCCCTGCATGACCGGCTATGCGGAACAACTCTGCTTCTCTGTGACAGGGCCGGACGCCAGCGGACTTTAATAGCCGGTTCCCGCATTATACATTTCATATGGCATTTTCTGAGCGGGCACTGATCTCACGGCTTGGCAGCGTATGTGAAGAGATGCCGGTAAAATGCAAACAAACCTTGGGGAGAGGCAGAGCCTCGGCAGAAGTACGGCCAAGTCTGTGTCTGCCTGTTTAAGAGCTGCTCGCTCGAAAGGGGAGAAGAAGAAAAAGAAAAAAATATGAACCTTTGAGGCAAACTCCACTGCTTCTTTTCTGTCCAACTGGCCCGCCGCTGCAAAGCCCACTTCCCCCTCGCTTATAACATCGGCCATAAAAGAAGGAGAATGTGCATTATGCTCATTCTGGTATGACTAAACTCATCCAGTAAAATCACCAGGTGTCTTTGTGTGCGCGGCTGCCGTGCAGCTCTCGCACGTTGCCAGGAGATGGCACTTAGGCTTCAGCCAGCAGGCTGCTCCTGTCTGTGAAGTGAGGAGCTGAGACTACAAATGCATCCAGATAACCCATGTGAACGCACACGCAGGCACGAGCAAAACAAAAAAAAAAAGGCGCACCGACACTACTCATGGTTCGCTGCGACGCATCGCTACCATTCTTCCAAAAGCATTGACTGACTCAATAAAATACCGTGGGCATATTTGAACTACTTTCCATTTAAGAACCACATCGACAGCATGTTCATGGTCTACAGTAAATGGCTACGTCGTGAAATAGTTATTAGCTATTGCATTCAAACATGAACTATTGCTTTTGCATAACGTCCATATTGCTGCATCGTTTTCAGTCATGAACAGAATGTAAAGGGCACGCAACGTCTGTGGGCTGCAATATGATTAATATAAGATAAGATTCAAGTGTTACTTTAAACTATTACAAATATATATATATATATATACAAAATATTAATATTTATATATAAATGATAGTTCTTCGTGCGGAAATCATCAACACACACATGCTCATTTCACACACAGTGCAACACAGACACCTCACAAGCCATGTGTAAAGTGTACATATGTTTCCAATGGGCATGAACACGTGAGCTGTCTCCCAATGATGGAGCACACACACACACACACACACACACACACACACACACACACACACACACACACACAGATACCCAACCATGCATTCACACCGACACACATACTGATGGCAGACATGCGGCACGTACACACCGGAGAGTATCTATATGACCCCCCGTTTGTGTGGCGATCTCCAGGCTGGCACCGGTCCCGCCCTCAACAGGTGAGGAGTTCAGGGCCTGGGGCTGAGCCCCGGCCACGAGACTGCTGGCTGTCATTGTCCATAACACCGTCCCAGCCTCCACTCTCCTCTGCTCTGAACAGCTGTCATGGTGTTGCCTCCAACCCCAGGCAAACTGTTAAATGCAAGCGTGTTTGTGTACCTGGAGTACACAAAGACACACACACACACGGACGGACGCACGCACGCACGCACAGACAGACGCACGCACAGACACACACACGCACGCACACACACGCACGCACGCACACACACACACACACACAGAAATGCATCTTCATGTACAGAAGGACTGAGGTACAGACACACTTTTTGTTCACAGATCCTCATAGCACCCTATCACATAAAACACGCACACAGAAAACATACACACACACACACACACACACCAAATATACAAAATATTACATAGAGAATCTCGAAAACACACACAAACTCCCTCTCTCACACACGCACACTCGGGGGTGCAGAACAATGGCTGGTGTTTGTTGTATAAGACAACAAGTCAGCAGTCCAATTCAGTCTTGTTTTTTGTCAAACGAAAGGATTACTCCTACATTCTTAATCTACAAGTTCACCAAACGCTACAAATCACCCACATTGTCGGATACAGCTCAAATATATATGCATATGACAGCCACACTTTCACTTCGGTGCGTGTGTTGGCTGATCAAATAGAATGTGATTTGGGTAACTCTGATTTACTTTGCCGGGATTAAGGTAAGGAGCTTCTCCGGGATCATTCATTGCATTTCAAGGACAGACGTGGAGGTGTTTGCGAAAAATGACGAGTGATGAAAGTGTACCAGGGTTTTTCTTTCATGCCGGGGTTTGGAATGTCTTTAATCAGATCCCATATTTTGGTGCGTGCGATGACCACACGTGGAATCTGGATTTATCTAGCAGATAAAGGGGGCATTTGTTCATCACCTGGGCCGAACATGAATATGCAAAGAGGCGGCGGGGAGGTGGCGTAGCAAAGCACACAATGCACAGCAAAGTGTCAGCGTGTCACTTTGTATAGAATGTTTACAATCTATTTTTTTTTACATTAAAGAGATAGGGGATAGTTTGTTTCTCCTTATTTCAAACAATCATATTTTTGGGTTTGAAACATAAAGAATTTTATCGTCCTTTGGGGACGTGTGGGTCCCGATTATCTTTGTCTGAGGACGGACAAGGACTCGGACACAGCCAAGACCGAGGAGACAGAAGTTATGGTGGCCTCAGCAATTAGGGGTGTGTGTGTGGGCATGAGAAAAAGAGGTGCTACTTAAGTTTTTTTTTTTTTTAACTCAACCTTTATTTAAGCAGGTTAGTCCCACTGAGATCAATTCCTCCAGCAGGGAACCCCTGGTCAAGAAGGTTGTGGGTAGAACAATAGTCTCAAGATTTCATAGGGCGCAATCTCAGCCGAGAAGGAGGAGACAGAGATGAAATAGTATAAGATTTTTTTCTTTTTTTGTCTACATCAATTTTTGGGACTGTGACTGAAATATAAACACGGTGTGCCATAAACAGTCAGGTAAAAGTAAATAAATGGCAAGTGTAAAGTGCAGTAACTTCAGAAAAAAATAAAAAAATAATCAACAAGAAACCTAAAAGGAGTCGTTACTTCATGACGTACTTGCCAAATTCCTTTCCAGAAGTATTTTTGCAAACTGAAACACATTCTTCCGGAACTCTTTCACTTCAAGTTAAATGTTTTGAAGGGTTTCAGTCTTTCAGGGGTAACTGCACGCCGACGGGCCATAAATTATCGAGGCTTTCTTGGCTTCAAGATTTTCGGTCTTGGTTTCAGTTGACAGGAAAAAAAAAAAAAAAAGTAAAAATCTCGGACTGCCAGACTTTACAAAACACATAAAATAGGAGAGTTTGCAAAAAAAAAAAGTTTTTTCACTGTGTATGGATAGGGCGGATTGGATTGGATTAACCCCTCGCCTGGATTAAGATCTATAATCAGTTAAAAAGACCATGTGAAACAGTTACATTTGGGGAGAGTTTTGTGTATGGCTAAGGAGAAACGAACGGACTATAGATATAGATGCAATAAACCCAAACACACAAAAGCAGTGCTGTGGGACATGCTACCCTGTGTCCTGCGTGTCCCTGCTCCAGTGGTCCCCAGGGACCCGTTACCGTGGCAATGAACAGGCCTCAGTGGCAGGGACAGGGGGCGTGTGCGGACTGAATACAGTGTATGTGTGTTGGGGGGGTGAGCTCAAATCAATCGCATGTTAACTTTTAATCTGCGTCTAGGTGTGTGCGTGTGTGCTTGTGTCGGCCCATCTTTGTGTGTGCGTGCACCGGCTTGGGGGGGGAGGGTGTCCGAGGAGGCCTTTAGAAAAAGCCCTAATTGCCGTTCCTCTCCTCTCCCCGGCCGTCACACCTTCCTCTGCACCAAGACTTTCCAGCCTCATCACATACACACAGGAAGCGAAACACTAATTAGAGACAGCACAACCTCTCCTAATCACACTCTTACATGACTGCGACTAAAATGTCAGTGTGTGCATGCATGCTTGATGTTTTTTGTTTTTTTTCTAAGACAGAATTGAGAGTCCATTTACCTTTTCTTTTCTTTTTTTCTTAATGTAGCAATAAGAGGTGGAAAAGCTCCAGCTGAGATGACAGAGGCATAGCTTCAATACGCAGAGGATGATAAAACTAGTATC
Organism: Colistium nudipinnis; assembly: GCA_016785305.1. Lineage (NCBI taxonomy): Eukaryota > Metazoa > Chordata > Actinopteri > Pleuronectiformes > Rhombosoleidae > Colistium > Colistium nudipinnis. The sequence goes on from JAFBJU010000175.1 coordinate 421,424, forward strand.
CCCGAGGCTATATGCATGCGTTTCCTACTGTACGGCGTGCCGATTCAATGACATATAACTAAACCTCCAACGCAGCCAAATATAAACGAACATATTCTTAAACACAACTTTAAGGGGTCTCATCTTTTTCCAACATTCTTAACTCTCCTGATAAATGCACTGACGACTGGGTATTTTGTGTGAGCGGGGGTATATACTTGCTCATCGTCTGCCAGCGCTGAACACAAAAAAAAAAAGAGAGAGGGGAAAAAAAAAGAAAGTGCTCGCCGCTTATGGCGCACAAGCAAATTCTTCAGAGGAAGTGCTGACCAGCAGATGAGTTGCGCCTACTGTCCGTGCTGTTCACAGAAGAAAATACCACACGAGGGTGTTGACAGGAACCAAAAATGCTTATCATTACATTTGGCGCCCTGACAAACTACTGTACTTCCAAGAGTTGTTAGAAGGGAGAAAAAAAAAGAGGGTGAGGGGGAGAAGGACAGATAGAGGAGAGGGATGCAGGTAAAAAAAAGATGGCGAGAAAGAAATGCGGGGATACCGTAAAAAAAGAAAAAAAAGAGCAATGACAGAAAGAGTACAGACGCGGATGACTGTATGCTTGCATTCTGGCAGGATAAGGCAGTATACATGTAGTTAACTCATTTACGGTGTGTGTGTGTGTGTGTGCGTGTGCGTGTGCGTGTGCGTGTGTGTGTGTGCTGTACCCGTCTCATCTTCTGCAGTCTCCTAGGAGACAGGCTCTTGGTGCTGGTGGGAGACCCCGCGCAGACCGGCATCCCCTCTTCTTCTTCTTCCTGAGAGAAAGACGACGAATGTGAACCTTCCACGATTTGGGAGATGAATGAATTTGATGTACTAAAAGACATATGAATTTAGAGAATAATGTGTATTTTGAATTAACACGACTACAGGACAGGACACCCCACCAACCCCCTCGTAGAAAGGAGCGAATTTCAAATTAAAGACAAAAGATGTATTGGCGCGACGTCTGCTTGAAACTACAGGAAACAAACAGTTTTTTTTCGGAAATGACGTAAAATAAAAGAATACGTTTGCGAGCTGCTTCTCTGGCAGGTTACAACACTAACGATCAACGGTCTCATTTCGATATGTTTGTGTCTGGCATCTTTGTGCGTCGTAAGTAACAGGCATACAAATGCAGATTCGTTTTTCCTCCTTACAAACTTGTATTCATTTTCTCACCGCACCGCAGGCTTCCAATTCAAATAGATTCAGTCCCTCTTTCTGCCTGTACGGAATCCGACGTGTATGAGGGAGCGTGTGTGTGTGCGTGCGCGCGCGCGCGCAGGCGCGCTCCCCGTGTTCGTCATCGGGGCCCTCTCCCCTCGGTTTCCCACTGACAGATCAAACTGCTATTGCCATATCAAATCCATCAGGGCTTATGGAAACATACACCTCATTACATTAGCTTTGAGGAAATCACAGGCTAACTGATGAAATATGCAGACAATAAAAGAGAGCGAGGGGCTGGGGCTCGGATGACATGACAGGCCATAGCCAGAGGGGCGCTGGTTAAAAATGTACAGCCCGAACAAAGTGCTAAGCAGGCTTCAACAGTCATTAAAGAGCCCTGCATCAGAATCACGCGCTACATGTAAAGCAGCCCTTCCGTTCGCTCCTTTGCGAGGGTGTGAGTGTCTATTCGTGTGCCCCGGAACACAATTGTGTGTACGTGTATGCATACGCACGCTCGCGTACGTGTGCGCATGTGTGTCAGGGAGGCGGGAAGGACCGTGCCGCTCACCCTTGCTTTCAGTCTGCCCCTAATGTCCCGGATGCCCCTCTTGGCGTGACTCTTGGCCTAGGTGGGGGGAAAAAAAAAACCAACACGCATACACATAAACACGCACACACACGCACACACACACGCACACACACACACACGCATGCAAGCACGCACGCACGCACGCACACCCACGCAAAGATTACTAATCAAAACATGTTGCATTAACATTCAGTGCTGGTTTCAGAAATGCTTTGATCCCGGTGGCAAAAACACGGAGACAAAAGGCTGGATAAGAAAGCCTCGCACAACTAACAGGGGGCGATAACATGAAAGGGCGCCCTGACCACCTATTGTACAGCTCCTAATGACAAGGCACTGCTCATCAAACGCACACCAGCCGTGAACACCGCTCCCACTCGCTCCGCAGCCAATTGCCGCGGACACATTTTAAGTTCATTTTCATACAATGATTAATTTTCACGGCAAAAAAAGAAAAACCCTGCAAAATGTCACCCAAGGTCTATTTCAATGGATTCCCCCCCGCCCCCAGACTTGAGGATTCAATATATATACATACATAGTATTGAACAGAAAAAAAAAATCACTGCAGGGGCTGCCAGTTTTGCATTGGAGCGTACCTTTGTCACAGCTGTGTTGATCAGTGCTCCTCCTCTCTGCAATAGACAAAAGGCCATTATTTGTTACACACATAGATACACACTACATCCAATTATTTTTACCATCATTATTTCTATATTTATTATTCCTTTATCACATATATATTAAACACCCACCCACCCACCCACCTACACACACAGACACAAGGACACATATACAGACACACCGGAGACACATAGAGACACACACACACACGCACACACACACACGCACACACACACACACATAATTGTTGCAATTATAGTAAAAAGTATTAAAAACAATAGGAATACAATCTATGCCTTCTAGACATGAAACAAGTTTAGCCTCCACTGGCATTTCTGATGTCAAACCAAAACTCCCTCTGTGGCTACATAAGCGCGGTAAAAAAAAAAGTGATGACATCAGTCAAAGGATCATATTGCTGAGCCATGGTAAACTGCGTGATTCATTGCCTTCAGGAGCTTTTAAGTTAGAAGCGGCCTAAAAAAAAAAGCGACGGACGGGGACCGTGCATGATTGATTTTCTGCTTTGAGTCCTGCAGACTGACATTATAGTGCCCAGTATCTCTGTGTGCCTGTCTTCTCTCTCTCTCTCTCTCTCTCTCTTCCTGAGTTGCTGCCTCTTTGGCGTCTCATTCTTTTTTCCTCTGCTGCGTTTGGTCTTTAGTGTAAGCACAAAGCGCCGGCTAAACGGCCAAACAGAGTAAATGGCAGACAGCGTTTCAGAAGTCGGGCAGAGGGAGAGACGGAGAGGGGCCGAGGTGAAGGCCCCCTCTTATAGATCCCTGTCAGTCAGGAAATGTGAACTTTAACAAACCTTTGAAGAGCACTCTAGAGAACTAATTCAGCCTTAGCTGAAGGCGTGGGGGGAGAGAGAGAGAGCGAGAGAGAGAGAGAGAGAGAGAGAGAGGAAGGGAGGGTGAGGTAGAGCCCGTCAGTGAGTGAGAGACAGAGGGGGGGGGGGGGGGGGTTGTAGAAAGAAAATGGGGGGGGGGGGGGGGGGGGGCTGTGACAGAAATGAAAAGAGGGAGAGCAATAAAGAGAGAAAAGGAGAGGAGGAAAGCGACAGAAGGGGATGAAGAAGGAGGCAGAGATCTATGTTCTCGGGTCGGTTCAGCGGAGTAACGCCTGTGTTTGCTGCCAGATCAACATGTCATGTTGGGAGGACGTCCTGTCACGTCAAATCTCTGCCGTCTCCCTCCCCGTCTGCCTCCACTGTCCTGCTGCACGCGCCGCTTCACACACACCAAAGTGCACTCAAGCTGGATCTGTACTTCCAGCGCCCGCGCCCGCCCCCCCTCCCCTTTCCGAAGGCAACACCGGCACTTCAAACGGAGTTGTGTCAATCACGCCCTCAATTAAATACAACTCCGGAATAAACTGAGCGAAACACAAAGAAGAAGCCATGAAAAGCGTCGAGGTGCGATATCCACGACGATCCGAAAAAAAACATCTTTACCTTTACAGTGTGCACCCATTGCTGATAGGACCTTGCGTTACCTGAGGGGAGGAATGACACAAAGGATATTTGGAATTAATGATGACAAAAAAAAATGTACGTATGAGTGTGAGAATTGCTAAGCAAAGGTAACCGAGTACTACACTGTAACACTTAACACATGACCTTAAATTGTTAACAAGACTATTTGTATATTGTCCGGGTATAACGTAGAGACAGTTTTGTCAGGTGACTAAATTATTTGAACTATTCATGAAAATAAGCTCCATAATACGCCTTTTTGTCTCCTCGCTGTTGAACGTTTTTTTAAAAGCAACCAAGTAAAAAGTTGTTTTTCTTCTTTAGTCCCTTTCGCCCTTTTAAACAATCGTAATTATAAACTAAAACATTTACGGCAGAACATTACCTCAAATTGAACCTTTAAATAATGGACCAGTGAGAGCAGAATGTGGAGGGCTGTTTTTCTCGCGTGTTTAGTGAACCTAATTACGGGTGACAGTGTGGGTTTGGGTCAAGATCAGAATAGATGAGCCCGATAATATGACGGGTATTTTGCCGCAACATCTGGATGGCATTTCTTTTTTTCCCCCGTTATCTTGTAAATATGACTCAAACGTGGAGTGTTAAGATCAAAACAACCTAATTTGTCTGAGCACTGCCGTGGGATTTGTTTCGCACTCAAACTTCTGTTGTCTCACGTGTCTTCACATGTAATAATACTCATTCCTGCCAAAGCATGATTCATTCTTTTGTCAATCCGCCTTTGCCACCTTTGGCAAACACTTGCTTGTCACCTTTCTTTTTTTTTTTTTATCTGTTCCAATAAAGAGTTTTGTACAATTGACATTAACAATTGACAAATTAAAGGTGCATAGATTTAATGAGACATAGAGGGAGATCTTTTCACTGATTTTAGCCGAGATAAACATTAGGGTAACATTACATTTATATAAATAAATATTAAATTGTATTCTTCAAACGACAATCCAGATAATTAAAGCATTCAAGCACTTGTTGCACAATGTGTTTACGAGAAATCTTACGAGAAAAAAAGTCTTAAAATGTCAATTAAACAAATAGTGGCTGAGGACCACAAACATTTTCAAATGTATATGTTATATATAAATGTAAGAACACAATATGTTGATTAAATGTTTACAGTTTTGAGAGAGTGTAAGATGAATTGGGGAGCAATTTTTCTTTCTCTTAAAATGTTTCATAAATGTAAAGGGGTTACTCCTTATTTTGTTCATATTCTTTTCTTGCTGTAATACAATAACTCCTGCCTACTGCATGAAATATGGCAAATAAATATAATGCGACTAATTGATAGTCAGGCCCAGTGCTACTCACTTCCACAGAAGCCCCCCTCTGTGATCTCCTCTTCAAACACGTCGGTGAAGCCGCGGCCTGCGTTCAATTTGGCCAGCCGTCCGTCGATGAACTGCAACCATAAATTACGACGGGCTTATTAAAGAAGGGAGGGGGGGGGGGGGGGGGGGGGGGGGGGGGGTTTATTTTAAAATTAAAGAAGGGAGGGGGGGGGGGGAGAGTGTGGATACACTTAAACAAACACATACACACATACACACACATTCAAACACTCCAGCCACAGTGGGGAGTTATTAATCCTACCTGACGGAAACTACATCTCAAGATTAGGTGGGTTGCAGGTAATAGGGATTTGGTAATGTGGAGCAGATGAGGGATTAGGGCAGCAGACTACATGCTGCACACTGTCTGAGACATGAGGAAGTTTCATTTCCTCTCTCGGTTACATGGAGCGCATAAAACTCCGTCTCATAAATATGGACCCAACAGTCGGGACAGATTTCATGAGCGAGGCCACAAACGCACGCAAGTTTATAAGCAATGCCTCGGCATTTGTGATTAACACAATAAAATAACAACAAAGCTAGTGAAATACAATTTCACAAGCCACGACCAAATAAAAGTGCGCGGGGAGGGGGGGCAGTAATATCTAAATACATACCCAAGGTCTTTTTTTTTCTTATCATATTGTCATTGTGCCAAAAAATATGGCAATATAATCTCTGAATCTTTGAATTTCAACAAAATAATTGTGTGACTGAAGATCCCTCAGTCACACACATGGTGCGGTGTGCCATTGACTCAATCCAACCACATTGACCCCCAAGTCGCTCTGAGCTTCCTGTACAATTGCTTAAAATACCAACAAATCTCTGCGCGGAAATAAAACTTTCCACTGACATCCCCAGACTTCATTTGGAAAGTTTATGGTGTTGAAAACAAGAAGCTGCTGTGTGGTGTTTGCAAATAGAAAAAGTTTTTTTCCTGAAAAGAAAACAAATCTAATAGTTTGTTTCTGTTAAACACTTTCCAAAAACACTTTCTTACATGAACGTAGGAGGGAAAAGCAGCTATAGTGACCCTTTTAAATAAAGCTATTAAGACTGATGACCACCTCCTACCTTTCGTACACTCTTGATTTTTGAAGAAAAACTAAAAACAGCAGCATATTGCCGTATATTTTTCCTCAACAGTATCAACCGCACACGCACCTCTACAAGTGTTGTCCCGAGTGTACCAAAAGTGTAGGCGGTGGCAGGGTACGTGTCCGCAGGGACAGCCCGCTAACTAGTGACCGGCACAGCCACCCGCTCCTCCGGTCAGAGGAGCTGGAAACTCATCATTAGATCATTTTAATGAGAGGTGACACCGCAGGTTCCGACCACTGCTCTGCTGCTCGTCTGGCCCAATTAGTGCAGATAATCAACCCAAATCATCACCTAGAGCCCCCCCCCCCCCCCCCCCCCCCCCCCCCCCCCCCCCCCCCCNNAGAGCCCCCCCCCCCCCCCCCATTTCCCTCCACACCCCCCCAGCCACATTACCCACCTCACCGTGGGCCTTAATTAGACATTACTCAACAATGGCAGACTGTGATCACCACACACTCTCTCTCTCTCTCACTCTCTCTCTCTCTCTCACACATGCATGCAAAGCAACGGGCGCACTCACTCGTGCAGGCGTACCTGTGTACACGAAAACATTTTTTCATTGTTTTGCGAGTGGGCCGCAAACAGGAAAAAAAAATAATGAAAGAGAGAGAACATGGACATTTCAGAGGTCATCGAGTCCCCGGTGATACGTAGAAATAAAAAAAGTCGATGACACACACTTGATTCAATGTGTGTCCCCTAATTGTGTATCTCTTTAAGTTCTTACAAAGCTAAAACACGTATATAAGTCGCAAGTCACAAGTGAGGTTGGGATCAGGACACTGCAGGGGTTCATTTAAAGAGAAGCACAGGGAGAACCTGGAGGACCTTTTGTGGGAACTGAGCCCATATAAAAGTGACACTGAGTGGTGTAGTTTTGAGGGTTGGATTTGGATTTACAGCTCACCACCATCTCCCAAGTTACTAGCGCATGGACTTCGCGGCAAAAGGGAAGGAAGCCTCGGGAGCAAGTGGGCTTCCCATGCTGAGGTACGTGTGACTCAAGCAAATCAAAATCATCATCCAAGTCACTACTACGGCATTTATAGTATATATCTCTAATAGGTAGCTTGCTATAATGAATTGTGTTATTGGATTGGAGAATTCTGCAACCATTTAGGATATTACATCGATTTTTGGCCTAAAAACATGGATTTGCAAGATAACGATGACACCTGGAATGTAGGTTAGGTGGATTTGGTTTGGATTTGCAACTTTCCTCCGATTCATAACTGGCCTGTGCACATGTGTTTACGCGGAGAACAATGGCTGATTATTGATTGGCTACAAAGACTCCTGGCAGGACATTATCCGCCCCCCTGTAGACTCGATACATCACTGCGTGGCTCAGTAAGAGGAGCAGAGTCCACTAAATCAGTCTCGGTTAGCACAGCACCCACAGTGTACGTGTGCACGAGAGCATGTAAACGCGTAGGAGATGAGGACGGCTCAGAGGGAGCCGGTTTTCCTCTGCACTCTTGAAAGATGTCGCCCCCTGCTTGTTTTGTACTGAGCAGAGAGAGATTCATTTGAGGCCGAATCCCATTTTGGCCATTTTGAAGGAGTAATGTTCATTAAGGGAATGGAAGAATAGTTTGCTTCAGTGCCATGTGGCATCACAATACTCTTTCTCTCCACTGGTTCATTCAACTTCCAAACTGTATTAATAATGTTTTTGACATGTCAATGACATCTTTTTTCATGAATAACTCCATGTTGTTCTCTATAATGCTTATAGAGCAGAATTATTTGGGAATAAAAAAATCCCACCAAAATCTCGAGCACGTACTTCCATTCTGGGTTAAAAAAAACAACAACAAAAAAACACGACGTTCGCGTGTGTGTGGCAAGGCAAGTCGAGCATTGTTTGTGTTGTTTGCGTACGAGCGCGGGTCATGGCCAGAGCAGAGCTCGGGCGGACCACCGGCCTCCCCTCACTTAAGTCAAAAGAGGAGTGGAGGAGATAAGCTCGGCCCATCCCCCGTGCTGGAGAGGGGGAGGAGGCGATAAGGGCCTGTTTCCCAATGCTGCCGCGGAGGCAGCAGCCAGCCGGCCGGGAGGGAGGGAGGGCACTTTGAACTGATGCTCGCTATCTGTTCTGCCTGGGAAAATTATAGATGGGGCAGAGTGTCCGGAAAAACAAAAGGCTGATTGAGGGCCGCTGTGCAGCAACTCTCAGGGGTAAATCACAGTGCTATCGCGGGTCAGAGAGCACAGAGAAAAATTCAAGGGGGTGAGAGGAAAATTTCGGTCCGAGCCAGGGGTGTCTCTCCACCCGGCACAGACCCGGCTCAGTTTAGTATTGCTGAGGGGATCGGGAGGGAAAAACATATTAAGGAAACATGAGTGATTTTAAGGGAAACTCATGTAGCCACACATGAATAAAGGATACCTGCGCTCCCTCACTCACTCTCCCACTCTCTCACACAAACACACCCACACACACACACACGCAACCTACAAAATCTAACCTTACTCTAACCTTAAAAAAACACTTTTTCACCTTCAATTTAATCATTTATGTTATAGGGACTTGATTTTTGTCCCCCCTCCAGAAGACATGTCCCCATTGTCACCAAGTGAGAAGAATTTGTTTAGGGTTTATGTAACAGGTGGGCAATCGCCAAATTTAAATTGACACCCAAACATAATCCAAAACCGAGTCTTAATCTACAAAAAAAAAACGTTCAAATTGCGCGAACCAGAGAGTTCTCATGTGACATGTGCACACAAATACACACGCACAAACACAAAGCGCATATTTCCTCAGGACTATGACTTCTGGGCACTATTATTACTACAAGTAAAATACATAACGCAACAGTGAAATGTTATTTTTTTGTCATGTAACAGGACTTGTGTCCCTTTTCTTTCTTTTTTACATAAGGCTAAATTGAACAAACGGAGAGAGATTAAGCTGAGTGTTGAGAGATAACCACAGTAAACAGTTTCTAGGGGTCAATAACCTTCTATAATCCCAGGCCTCTCTCTCCCTCTCCATTTCGGAACAACTGAGCTGTCGAAAAACTAAACGCTAACTTTACCCGCTTGACAGTTTGCTGAGCACAAGGTCTGCTGAGATTTTATTTTTATTTTTTTTTCACTTACAAACACTATAGAAAAATACTTTACCCCTCGAAATAAAAATCTGCTGAAACAAATGAACAGCTTGAAAACAGACCGACATTGATGGGGGAGGACAGAGTGGCTTGCCACATAGGCGTTGTGTTTCCATCAGTTCCACGAGTCAATGAATAATGGTCCAATATTTCCACAGGCTTTCCCCATTTTCATTGGTCAGATACATTCTACTGGTTACGACAAGGAGCTCTTAATATGTAACGCGCACGCACACAGACGTGTTTACCTGTTTGAAGAGCTGCAGGTTGACAGCCATGGAGAGGAAGCTTCTCATGGTGCTGGAGCGATGGTTCACGAAGCTCTCCTCACAGAACGTGATTGGCTCCCCCTGAAGCGTCCAGGGAAAGGTTATTGGCAAAAAGAGAACACAATCATTTCAAATTCCTTTTTGGCTCACCGTTCTTTTCATCAATTTATTTTTATTTATTTTTTTTCCCCTCGCCATGTTTATTTAGTCCGGAAATGAGCCACCGGAAGGCAGGCAGATGTGTTTCTTGTGCCTTGAAAGGCAGGGGGTCTGAACCAAACAGTGTGCTTCATAACATATTTCGCGGGCACCAAGACACTGGCATCGCGTCGGTTTCATTATGCACTTGAAAACAGACTTTTCGTAACTATTCCGCCCGATTTCTTCATTAGTGAGTCTGAAATGGAAAAGGGGTGTAGAAGAGGAAGGAAAGAGGACGGGAGGGAAGGAAAAGAAGGAGCATCTGTTGAAGAAATACAACATTGAAAACAGTCCTTTTTAAGACGAAGGTTCCCCTGGCAGAATGCACACTTTCTCCCCCGACCAGAGGACAGCGTCCCAGTAAACTCCCCACTACTCCACACGAACACATTATCACACTATTACTATTTCTTACATCATGTGCGTTGGCCTGTGAGCTATGGACACGGAGGATGACAACAGAGCCACCGCGGGCCAATCACACACAGCCCCGCGGTCATTCCCAATTCATGTTTTCTCATAATTAACATAATTCCCCACATATTTCAACGCTGCTCCAAATTCTTCTGGGGTAAAACAATGTGCTTTGTCTGTCGTGCCTGGCCATGAGCACAGTGTGGCACACAAAAACAACTTAACGACACTGGAGACGAACCCCATTTTAAAGGGACGATACCCGTGGCCCAAATTACATCACAGGAGCACTGCTCCACTTTACGTCCCCATAAGTTTTATTCTCACGTTGAAGCCTGCGTCGAGAGTAGCCCCGGTTGCAGTTGAATCAGCCCCGTCTCCATCTGGCCACTATTGCCTTAGACCAAGCTGCAGCGAACACAACTGAAGCATTCTGAGAATAACAACTATCGGCTACTAAAAAAAAGGGACCAGGTCAACTTTTAACAGTGAGTCTGGGTACACATCCGTATCGAAAATAAGTCCACTGGTACGTATAGGTAGGCATCGTATAGGGGCCCATCTCTACTGCTATGAGACATTCAATTTAAATGAGTGAAAAGTGAACATTACTTTTTGACTTCTTCCCAGGCTGTCGTCATCAGCACCACCGGGTAAGAAAAATTCGCCCACTCACGGCACACAACCAAATATTGTACATTGAGCACCAGAAATGCGTTTTTTAAGGCTCCAAAGGTGATCCTATCACGGCAGCAGATCACGGTAAAATATTGTGCAATTAAGGTGAAGTTATCATTTTACGTGAATCTGATAATTAAACGGAACACTTGTGCTAGTATTTCATTTTCAAGGACGACCTTTACATTTTGGAATGCGAAGCCCAATGTTCTAGCTTAATTCGTTTCTTTGTTTAAATGTCGATTATTGTTGCTTCCGTTTTCAGGCTGCGTATCGTGTTTTGTGTGACCTTTTCTGGGGACATTCAGATTTAGAGAAACGTGCTCTATGCAGTTTGCTGGGTGGCCGCGACAACGTTCAACACGAGCTGACCATTTACCAACCCCTCGCCGATATGCAGATATGATGATATGAGCTGCTACAGGCCTTCTCGGGCGGAACTCCGCCCTAAATAGGTGCACGGCCGGGGATTACACCCGCTCGCCTCACACCCCTGGGCGGTGAAAGCTCATTTGAATTGCTATTTTCGGGTGCGCTTGCTCTGAGCTGGCGAGAAGCGCCGCCGGGAGCGGTGACGTGAGATGAAATCGATGACCGAAGAAAGGCCGTTCTCATCAGCTGATTGCGCTTCCACTCGATATCGTTCTCCAGCATTGTCCCATTTACATCTCAGCAGGCCTCTCGGCGAGCATCCACAGCCCTCCTTCTGTGGAGGCATAAGGGCCTGCCAACCGCAGCGCTCCGTCTCGGAACGTGTTCCCCTCAGCCCGGGACAACAACCGGCGGAGTGATACGCCGCAAATCTCACAACACAGGGCGTCTCATCACTTTCCTCATCGAAGGCACGTGCGCAGTTGTTGCGTGGGTTCATGTGCGTACCTAAACTCTGAGAGCCTTTTTTTCCCCCGACACCATCTAAAAGAAAACGCGGCCGTGAGTGAACTGAGAATTTACTGGATGCACGAACGTGCACGGACACACACACACACACACACACACACACACCGAGTCTCAGTGCTCGTGTCAGAGGGGAGGCAGCTTGTTCGTATACTGCCTGTATAGAGGAAAAAAAGAGACAGCATCAATAATGTAGCATCTTGACTCCGGTAGTCCACAAAGTCCAATTAATCTCAAAGCCGAAGGAACAAAGGGCTCGCTATTTGACAAACAGGACATGCTGTAGTTTGCTTTGCTCCGACTCCGACTTGATAAGCAGAAAAGAAAAAGAAAAGAGGTGTGAGCAGGGCTTAGTAAAGGAGAGTAAAACACCAAAGGTGGCTAAAAGGGAGCTTCAAAGAGCGCGTCCCGACCCTTTTGAGCTCCTCTGACGTCTCACCGCCTCAGACAGGCCCACCTTCGCTCGGCGCTCCCAGGGAAAAACGCGCGCCTTTTACCTTCACTCAAAACTGCCCCGGTCCAACCAGGTGCCGGTGAAACGGGAATCACTTGGCCGAAAACGGAGATCGCAACTAATGCGCCGCGTGTTCGGGAGAGCGAATACTGCTGTCGGCAAATACTGCCTCTGTAACCGTGTAAATACTCGATTTGTGCCACCCTGTTAGTTAAACGCAAACCAAAAAATATATATATATAAAATATGTGGCAGTTGAAAACTGTTAGGGGATCTGTTTGTCTGCAGCCTGTTGATACATCCTTTTCGGTGAAATAAGTGTTATATTATATTATACTAGTTCAGTTCAGAGCCCCTGCCTTCCACGACACGAGAAAATAGCGCATGGCATGTTATTGGAGGTTCCAGACATAGCACTGACGGATACCACAAAACATTCGTTTGACTGTGTACGGGTGTTCCTATTTAAAACAGTGATTAGTGAAACTGGATCCTTACGGGCTTATATCTGAGGGCGTCTCGGTAGGATCCAAACAGAGCGGCCTGCGCCCTCAGGAAGGCCCTCGCCACGCCACTTCCAGTCGCCGTGGACTGCTTCTTCAGCTTGCCCTTCAGAGAGTAGACCTGGTGAAAACACACGAGAGAGAGAGAGGGGGGGGGGGGGAGGGGGGGAGAGAGAGAGAAGAGAGAGAGAGAGAGAGAGAGAGAGAGAGAGAGAGAGAGAGAGATAAAAGTTGAATTATCACCTCTGAAATTGGTGGAGGAAACAGCTAGCCCATTATGGGTGTGAAGTATCACATTTGCAGGTCATCTTAAAAAAGAAATAATAAAAAAAAAAAAAGGAGAAAAGCTCCAGCCTTTCCTCCGAGCGTCTCTGTAGTGCTGCTGGGAGCACCTGCTGCTTTGCTAATTGAGCAGGGGACGTGGCGGAGAGGAAATGGAAACTCACATCCTCACTCTTCCACTTTCACCCACTCCCTCCATGCTGACACCCCACGCTTTGCTACCCCTCACCTTCTTCTCCGTTCCTTACTCCCCTCCTCTTTCTTTCCTTCCAGCAAGCCCCCACCCCCACTCCCCCCCCTTGTTGGCTCTTCCCGGACTCCCCTCCAGAAAGGGACTCTTGACATAAAATGTCTTTAATTATTTCTCCCTCTCTCGCGGCTCTGTCTCCAGGACTCCAGGCGCGGAGTGGAGAAGCAGCAGGCCCGAGCGTGTATCAGGATGACAAAAGATTCGCCGGGGCCGGCGTGCCCCTGGGGAGTCTGGGAAGGAAGTTGTCAAGAGGCTCTCCTCACCTGCTCAGCAGCAGTCTGACTGTGAGGTGGCACAGCGAGGAGGAGGAAGAGGAGGAGGAGGAGAGAGCGAGGGACTGCCACTCTCTCTCTCTCTGTGTGGGCTGTGCCAGCTTCACACAAAAGCGCGATTGGGTAAGCATAGGAGGTCTATATTTCTGTATATTGCGGTTTGGTGTGGGCTGCAAGCAGTTGCATGCATTTTGAATTCGGGATTTTTCAAAAAGAAGCCTGCAGGTTTATGAGAACTTTCAAACTCAATCAGAGAAAATTGGAATTCCTCCTCCGGACTTTGCCTTGTTTTGTTGTATACTGTATAATATACAGCGTATATCACGATAAAACGAGCGCAATCACTTCCTGATACAGTGGTGAACATTTGCTGTTGTGTGTGTGCTTTGGTTGCAGTTTTGTCCACTCCCTTGAAACAATAAAAAACATCAAATACATTCAATTATTTATTTACTTATTTTTAAGGCAGTGACGGTACGTGTGGACGGGAGGGATGATGACGAAGAGATGAAAAATAATCAGACCTTAAGTTCACCACTTAATTGCTCCTGCTAATCTGGACTGTGATGACATTTTGATCAGGTCAATTTTCAAAGAGAGGTTGACCGAAGCCGCGGCATCACAGGGACACCGTGGTCTGGCGAAACCGCAATTAGCCTATGTGGGGGGAAGAAAAACTTCAGGGAGGAGAAGCCAAGTGTTGGCACAGCGCGTACGGGAGACAGGCAGAAATAAACAGAGCGCCGTCGGAGAGGGGAAGAAAGGGAGACGGAGAGAGTGGCAGCCCTAAACTGGGACAAAGACAAAATGAACAGCGTCGGTTCCTCTCCCCCGGGCCTCCTCACTCTCCACCGCGTCCCCGCGGTGCCATTGCAAATGCTCCCAGGCATCAAATGGAAAGTTTATCACGGTTAAATTAACAAGTGTCATCTCCATATTCACTCATTGTGCTAAATGCTTTTATGTTTATGTAAAGCCCTATCTGGAATTAATATTTCATGTTTATGTGCATTTTCACATATTTTTCTTTTTTTCATCCTCGCAAATCATTAAACTGTCTTTTTTTTTAGGGAGGGGGAAAGGGGGGGGGGGAAATCAAACCAAACAAAATGT